>CM030366.1:48267395-48744895 GCA_017893485.1 Hemerocallis citrina
GCATAATTTAAACAACCATTTCATATTAAACTACTTAAAATTTTCCATGTCAAAAAATCTCATTTTTAATCTCATACACAAAATTCTTTATATTCAAAAATATTCATTTTCTTTAATTAATCAAGATCATATTCTAAGAAATTTTATCAAGTTCTTTTTCCCAAAAATTTACATCTAATTCTCATTATAATAAGTCACATATTGTAGAAATAATTTTCAGGAAGTCTAGGTATTTTTAGAAGAATTCAAATATTTTTTCCTCAAGTTTTATACTCTTAAAACTCCAAAAGAAATCCAATAAGTAAAAAAAATCAGAAACTCAACAAAAGGCCAGAGGTCGGATTCGAACCCAGAGCCAAACCCTTCCCCCCCCGCATGTGAACAGTAACCAACCCAAATCGCACCTGAGGACCAGTAAGTCAAAGAGTGACTAACTATTATAAGGAGAACTTAAATTATAATTAAGTTCTGATTTTCGGATTTGAATTAAAATCGAATTTTCAGAAAAATAAAGTCTCTTATAAGACTCGAACCCAAGACCAGTAGCTCCGCTCAGCTACAGTAACGCACCCAAAGCACACCAGAAGACCAGTGGGTCTTGAGAGACTAACCGATATGAAGTCTAGTTAAATACTCTTTGTATAAACTATACTGAGTCTAGCTCTTCTTTCAATAAACTCGATTTTTCTCAATTAATTTGTACATATAAAGAATCTATATCTTCCCCAGAATATATTTCTTCGAAAAACAGTAACTTGTATTTTCTTAGATTGTCAAAATCTCATTTTAAAGCACATAGTAAACTATTTGTTCTATGAAAAAGTGGAACATTAATACATTTTCGACATAAAAAAATTCCTTTTTAGATGATCTTTTTATTTACTTGTTCCCCATTTGTTCACTATAAGTTTATACAATTTTTCATTCTTTAACATAATCAAAGCTCTTAAGTTAGTTTTATCTTTACAAAACAAATCATTTTCTTAAGATTCTAGGAGACAACATGAATAACAATCAAGTGAATAATATTACTCATACAATACAATTAAAATCAACACTTATTGCAACAAATCAATTTATTTCACAATCCATAGATATTATTTTGCACTCTACCATCCATTCATAAGCATAATTTTCATATAATCAAGATTTATTAATTCATATGTATTCTAGCATGATATATATTAACAAAGCATCATAACAAATCTCAATTAACAAAATCCAATTTATTTTACTAACTTTTTCATGTAAATAAATTAGAGTTTCCTCACTTTCTTACTAGTCTCTTCTAGCAAGTATAAGGCAATTTTCTACTTGTTTCTACCATTTTCACAAATCAAAATCCTAGCATGGCATCTATATAAGAAGTTTGAGAAATCACCCACCTTACTGAAGAAACAATTAAGAAACTCTTAAAGAACTCCTTGAATGCACGATTGTCTCCCTTCTCCTCCTAGTTTGATGCGAATTTCGAGCTCCTCCTCCTTGCTAGTGTGAACCAGAGCCTCCTCCTTGCTAGTGTTTGCCGGCCACCCAAGTACAATAGCACACAAAACACAAACTCTCAATCTTTTTCTCGCACGACTCTTTCTTTTCCTCAGAATTGTTTCTTTTCTTTTCTCTTTTCTTTGAAATATTTCTAATGCAAGTAATGAAGAAGACAAGGGAGGGGTATTTATACACAACTCAAGCTCAAATGGAGGGTTGGGATGAGTTTAGATGAAAGGCTATGATGCATTTGGGAGTTAGAACAACTACCCACCATCACATAACCGCCCCTCCACTCTTTCCATCTCTCCCACTCCAAAACCAAGGCCGGACACCCCCTTTCTCACTCAAATCCACATGCTTGTGCAGTGCACATGCCTCATTATGCATAATACAAATTAGTGTGTACATTAAATTGTTAATTTATTTGTTACTTGATCAAGTCTGCAGTACAAGTTGTATTAATTTTTATTAGAAATAACTAGTGGGCTAATTAGGTGGGCTAAAAAAACCGTGGGCTTTCTAATTAAATTAATTAATTCATTTAAGTGGGCTAGAATTAGACTATTAGGCCTAAAGATTAAAAATAGGCTTTAAATTTTAAAAGAGAAGAAAATGTTTATTCAGGACATGGGAATAGTTTAAAGCTAAATACACATATTAAATTGCAAGTGCCAAACACGTGAAAATAAAAGAAAACTTTATATTGATTATTTGAAAATTCAGGATGTTACAACACTCCCTCCTTAGAATAGTTCCGTCCTCGGAACTACGCTTAAAGAGTGAGAAAACATAACATAAAAGAAGAAAGAAAAACAATACAATCAAACAAAGAAGCTCGTGATGATCCTTCAACATGCTCTCCTCGAATTCTCAAGTAGCCTCTTCAACCAACTGGTTTCTCCAGACTACTTTTACCATTGGTATCATCTTGTTCCTCAAGACTTTCTCCCGACGAACCACAATCTCAACTGGTAGCTCAATGTAGCTCAGATCTAACTGCAAACCCTCCGGCACTTCGGGCAAATGGTGATTTGGAACTGGAATGTAACATCTCAACATAGACACATGGAAGGCATTGTGTACCTGAGACAACTCTTCCTATAACTCCAACCGGTAAGTAGTTTTTCCAATCCTCTTCAATATCTTATATGGGCCTGTGAACTTTGGGGCTAACTTCTCACCTCTACCAAAACAAATCACACCTTTACTAGGTGATACGTTCAGAAAGACAAAGTCACCTTCCTCAAACTCAAGGTCCCTCCTCCGGTTGTTGGCATAACTCTTCTGCCTACTCTGAGCATCCACCAACCTCTTCCTGATCAAATTGATCTTTTCAGAGGTCTGCTGCACGATCTCGGGCCCAAATATCTGCTTCTCCCCCACTTCAAACTAGCAAACAGGTGTTATGCACTTCCTGCCATATAGAGCTTCATATGATGTCATCCTGATACTAGTCAGAAAACTGTTGTTGTAGGCAAACTCTACCAAAGCTAGATGCCTCTCCCAACTACCTCCAAAATCTAGAACACGACACCAAAGCATATCCTCAAGAACTCGATTGACCCTCTCAGTCTGTCCATCAGTCTGAAGATAGAAGGCAGTGCTGAAATCTGTCTTAGTACCCAAAGCTGCCTGAAGACTCCTCCAGAAATGCGATGTAAACCGTGCATCTCGACCAGACACAATAGTCAACGGAACACCATGAAGCCTGACGATCTCCCCAACATACATCTCGGCTAACTTTTCCATAGACGAAGTGAGTTTCATTGCCAAGAAGTGAGCTGACTTGGTTAGTCGATCGACTATGACCCAAATTGCATCATTACCCTTTGAACTCTTTGGCAAACCCGTGATGAAATCCATGTTGTTGTTATCCCACTTCCACTTCGGAATGGGTAACAGTTGCAATAAATCTCCAGGCTTCTGATTCTCGTCTTTCACCTGCTGACAAGTCTCACACCATGCTACAAACTCAGCCACATCCCGCTTCAAACCTGACCACCAGAAATGTTGCTTGATGTTTTTGTACATCTTGGTATGCCCAGGATGTACAGACAAAGAGTAGCATGTGCAACCTGAAGAATACTCTCCCTCAAATCTGATTAATCCGGAACACATAGCCTCTCTCCAAACCACAACACTTCATCCTTGATCTGAAACTCTGATTATCTGCCTGCACCAACCTGCTCCGTCATCATCTGAATCTCTGCATCTTCCTTCAGGCTTACTATAATCCTTTCATTCAGCGTGGGATGAAGCCTCAGCTGAGCCAAAGATGCTCCCAAACCTTGCACAACAACCTCAATACCAGCCCAATCCAGCTCCTCTGTAAGATGCCTCTGGGTCGTGATCAAACTAGCCAAATTGCTTTTACGGCTAAGTGCATCAGCAACAACATTATCCTTTCCCGGATGGTACTTAATCGCTAGACGAATGTCCTCAAGTACTTCCAGCCATCTCCGTTGCCTCAGATTCAGGTCCTTCTGCTGATAGATGTACTTCAAGCTTTTGTGGTCCATGTACATGTTTAATTTCTCACCGTACACATAATGTCTCCATTGCTTCAAGGTAAAGATAATCGCAGCCAACTCTAGATCATGAGTCAGATAATTTTTCAAATGCGGTCTTAGTTTCCTAGACCCATAAGCGATTACCTTTCCCTCTTGCATAAAGACATAACCAAGCCCACGATGTGAAGCATCGCTGTAAACATATAATCAAAACCTGCTCTGGGCAAAGCCAAAATGGGAGCAGTAGTCAACTTCTCTTTCAACTCCTGAAAGCTTGCCTTGCACTGCTCAGTCGACTTGAAATTTACATTCTTCTTGGTCAGACCAGTGAGCGGCTATCTGAGCATAGCCTTGGATAAACCTCCTGTAGTATCCAGTTAGCCTAAGAAAACTTCTGATTTTCTTCACTGTAGTAGTCCTTGCCCAATCATTCACTGCCTCTATCTTCTGAGGATCAGTTGCCACTCCCTCCTTAGAAAGGCTGTGACCCATGAATGCCACTTCAGATTTTCAGAAATCGCACTTGGATAACTTGGATACAACTTATGCTCCGGAAGCTTCTTCAGAACCTCAGCTAGATGCTCAGTGTGCTCCTCCTATGACTTGAAGTACACAAGAATATCGTCGATAAACACCACGATGAAAGAATCAATAAACGGCCTCAGAACTCTGTTCATCATGTCCATAAAGATTGCAGGTGCATTCGTCACTCCAATTGGCATAACTAAGAATTCGTAATGCCCATGTCGAGTTTTGAATGTAGTCTTATGCACATCTTGTACTTTCACTCGAACCTGATGGTATCCCAATCGAAGGTCTATTCTAGAGAAAACAGCCGCTCCTTGTAGACGATCAAATAGGTCATCAATTCGTGGAATTGGATATTTATTCTGAACAGTGACCTTATTCAGCTCCCGGTAACTGATGCACATCCTCATCGACCCATCCTTCTTCTTCACCAACAGTACCAGTGCTCCCCAAGGTGACAGACTTGGCTGAATAAAACCTTTCCCCAAAAGTTCCTTAATATGCCATTTAATGTCATCCTGCTCCATAGGTTCCATCCTATACGGTGCCTTGGAAATAGGTGGACTCACTGGTTGGATAGTGATGCTGAACTCTACACCACGATGCAGGGGTAACCCGGGCAAATCTTCCAAGAACACAATCGGGTAATCTTAAACCACTGGAATTTACTACACCTCCACAGGAACCTTCTTCTTGCAGATAGCTGCCACCAAATCTGAACATCTCTTCTTCCCCTGAAAAGTTACTTCAGGACCCCCTGAAGCCTTCACTGTTACTTCCTTGGTCTTACACTCGATGTTCGCATTGTACAACGACATCCAGTCAATGCCAATGATAACATTAACCCCTAGGATATTCAGCTCGATCAGATCAATCCCAAAAGTCCTGTCTCCAATCTTGATCTCGCAGTATGCATAATACTGATCAGTGGTTAAAGTCTCCCCTGATGGAGTAGCTACTGCTAGGATCTTGCCTGGAACGACCTTTGGTTTGACTCCCACGACTTTAGCAATTTTAGGGGAAACAAAAGTATGAGATGATCTAGTATCGAACAGAATAAAAGCTTTCTTTCCATTTAATAAAAGTTCTTCTGTTACATAACACACTCTCGTTACATAACAGTTTTTACTAAATAAAACAGGGAAAAGAACAACAAATTCTTCTAAACATTTGCCCCCGTACCAGTAATGACGTGATCCACTTCATCAGCATCGGTCTCAGTGAAGGCAAATACTCGCCCCTTCTGGTACGGCCTTTTTCCAACCTGCTGTGGTGGTCCATTTCGGGCGACATCTCGCTATTTGGGGCATTGAGATTTGTAGTGGCCCGTCTCTCCACAATTAAAACAGGTCACAGGAGGTTACACCCAACCATTTCCGGGTCTTCCAGCCACATTGACAGCGTTTAACCCCGTAGGTTTGAACATTTGAGCTGGCAGCTACCCCCTGACATTCCCAGAAATTTCGGGCCTCTTCCCGAAATTTCAATTGTTCCTCCTGCTCTGGGCGGCATTAAACTGCTCCATATCTACCTCTGTAGCTGCAGCTCACTTGACTAACTTGTCAAACCTCCTGATACCAAGGGGTATCATCCTTGATCTCAGACTCGGCCTTAAACCATACTCGAACTTCCGAGCTTTCTTTGCCTCGTCCATCACAAGTTCGGGTGCATACCTCGAAAGTTGAGTAAATCTTATCTTATACTCCGTGACAGACATGACTCTCTGCTGCAGTGCTAAGAACTCCATTGCTTTATTCTCTTGGACATCAGACGGAAAGTAGTGACCGGGAACTCTTCCAAGAATTCCTTCCAGCCAATAACACCATTTCCCATCATCTGCTTCATGGACTGCCCCCATACAACTGCATCCTTCTCAAGCTGCAATGTAGCTAGCTTCACCTTGCTACCTTCCGGAGTTTCCAGGACTTCAAAGATAGTCTTGACTTGCCTAATCCAATTGTCAGCTGCATCTGGGTCTGACTTCCTTTCAAACACTGGTGGCTTAATCCTCTTGAATGACTCCACAAGTTTGATCAACTCAGGAACTGGATTTATAGGCATCTCCTTATGGTTTTGGTTCATGGCAACGGCATTAAGGGATAGACTCTAGCCAACTCCGTTTCCAAGTCGATTCCACAGCCGGGCCCTTCTCCATTCCTTGATCTTCTTCCAGCCATAATCTGATTCAAAAGATCCATTCAATTCGAAGTAAAACATGAATTTAAATCAACTTCTTTCATTTCATTGAATTCAAACTTTGTACATTCAAATTTAAAACATCTCCCGACATCAGCGAAAAACATTAAGAAGATACAACATTCTAATCCATACGGTTCCTCTTGGCTTTCCTAAGCTCTTCCCATAGTTCTGTCACTTCTTACTTCAGTACATCATACATGTTCTTTCTCTTCTCGAGTTCCCAAACACGATGACTGAGGGTTGCAATGTTCTCCTTGAAATTTGCACACTGGGCCTGCAATTGATCTTCTTTCTCCTTCTGAGTCTCCACTTGCCTCTGAAGAGATTCGATGAGACATCTCGGAACTAGCTCTTCCTTGTCGGATGAAATGTCTGATGAGTTCGGAGGTGGAGTGATCTCTCGGGACTCGGGCAATTCTCCTTCATACTCCTCGGGATCTTCTTCGTTGGAATATCCTTGATCGGGGTAGTAGTCCTCTTCAGTTATGTTCCAATCATCATCGCCTGCGGGGTCGTGGTGGTTCACTATCTTGAGGGAGGGAGAAGAAGAAGCATCAATCATAGAGCAACACAAATGTAAGTAGCTTACAATTAAATCTCTATACCTAACTCATAATCTAATGTCCACTCTAGGGGGTCGTTCCTTATAAATTTGTACTACTTGGAAGCGTGGCTCCGATACCACTCAGTAACACCCCGAATTCCAAATAAGCCTGAATTTGAAGTTCCACAGGATTTTTACACTTCACTTAGTACTATTTTACAAGGAAATTAAAACTTTTTATACAACAATGATTACATCAATACAGTGGAATTATAAATTACAACATGATATATGAATTAAATAACAACTTGAACATTTCTTTATGAAGCATTCACTCTTTAATCTTGTGAATCACTTTATCCTGCATAGAAACTGTGGGTACGTCAGTTGCATACAATTGATGCTAGGATATAATATATCAATTTCTCTTACTTGGAAAGTGCACACTTGTTCACAAACAAAACTAAGGGGAACTATCTTATTGATGTTGTGTGTGAATGTGCACTAGTCCTTAATGCAATTATTTATATTTAATGACACTAATGCGCACTTGTTCGGATTCTATGCATCTCATACTACAAAGGTCCGAGGGCACGACCTTAATCGTTCTTCATCTTGTAGGGTTGATTCCCTCGCCATGAGTTTAACTACTATGGTAACTACAGTAAGTATCCTATGTGTTCAATGAGTTACGAGCCCATGTCCAGGCATCCTGGAGAGAATCCCACGTCATGACATGCTGCATCATGCAGACATCCTATAGGCAATTCGCCTCTGCCATGGAACGATGGCACAACGTAGTCACCAAGCACCCCACAAGCGTCGCCACAATCCCGATATCCTGGAGAAGTATCCACGCCCTGACATGACGCATCATGTGGACATCCTGAACACTCTCACACCGTAGATCCGAGGCCCTCATACTTGGGTTTTTCTCTTACTTTCATCACATCTTCACTATGTGTCTAATCCTTAGATAGTAGAAGCATTAGTATAATTTACACTCTAGAATTAGCGTTACCTCCACATCGGTCTTAATCATAAAAAATTTACACTCTAGAGTTATTGACCCAATCTTGGCTTTTTATTATCACATTTCTCTTTCAAATTTTCATTCATGCGGATATAAGGACTTAGCTAAAACTCTAGTTTCAATCCCTTTTCATGCTCATCAAATGATTGTTCATACTCTCAAATTTCCACATTTCATCATGATCTCTTGTATTTCATTTTCCATGCACATTGCATAATTTAAACAACCATTTCATATTAAACTACTTCAAATTTTCCATGTCAAAAAAATCTCATTTTTAATCTCTTACACAAAATTCTTTATATTCAAAAACATTCATTTTGTTTAATTAATCAAGATCATATTCTAAGAAATTTTATCAAGTTCTTTTTCCCAAAAAATTACTTCTAATTATCATTACAATAAGTCACATATTGTAGAAATAAATTTCATGAAGTCTAGGTATTTTTAGAAGAATTCAAATATTTTTGCCTCAATTTTTATACCCTTAAAACTCCAAAAGAAATCCAACAAGTAAAAAAAAATGAAAAACTCAACAAAAGGCCAGAGGCCGGATTTGAACCTAGAGCCAAACCCCCCGCCTGTGAACAGTAACCTACCCAAACCGCACTAGAGGACCAGTAGGTCCAAGAGTGACTAACTGTTATAAGGAGAACTTAAATTATACTAAAGGTCTGATTTCGGATTTGAATTAAAATCGAATTTTCAGAAAAACCGAGTCTCTTACGAGACTCGAACCTAAGATCAGTAGCTCCGCTCAGCTACAGTAACACACCCAAAGTGCACCCGAAGACCAGTAGGTCTTGAGTGACTAACCGATATGAAGTCTAGTTATATACTCTTGGTATAAACTGTACTGAGTCTAGTTCTTCTTTCAATAAACTCGATTTTTCTCAATTAATTTGTACTTATAAAGAATCTATATCTTCTCCAGAATATATTTCTTTGAAAAAAGTAACTTATATTTTCTTAGAATGTCAAAATCTCATTTTTAAACACTTAGTAGACTACTTCTCTTAGTTCTTTGAAAAAGTGGAACATTAATACATTTTCGACATATAAAAATTCCTTTTTAGATGAATCTTTTTATTTACTTTTTCCCCATTTGTTCATAATAAGTTTATACAATTTTTCATACTTTAACATAATAAAAGCTCTTAAGTTGGTTTTATCTTTACAAAACTAATCATTTTCTTACGTTTCAAGGAGACAACATGAATAACAATCTAGAGAATAATATTACTCATACAATACAATTAAAATCGATACTTATTGCAACTAATCAATTTATTTCACAATGCATAGATATTATTTTGCACTCTACCATTCATTCATAAACACAATTTTCATATAATCATGATTTATCAATTCATATGTATTCTAGCATGCAAATATATTAACAAAGCATCATAACAAATCTCAATTAGCACAATCCCATTCATTTTACTAACTTTTTCGTGTAGATAAATTAGAGTTTCCTCTCTTTCTTACTAGTCTCTTCAAGCAAGTATGTGGCAATTTTTCTGATTGTTTCTACCATTTTCACACATCAAAATCCTAGCATGGCATCTATATTAGAAGTTTGAGAAATCACCCACCTTATTGAGGAAACAATTAAGAAACTTCTAGAGAACCCCTTGAATACACGATTGTCTCCCTTATCCTCCTAGTTTGATGCGAATTTCGAGCTCCTCCTCCTTGCTAGTGTGAACCAGAGCCTCCTCCTTGCTAGTGTTTGCCGGCCACCCAAGTACAATAGCACACAACACACAAACTCTCAATCTTTTTCTCGCACGACTCTTTCTTTTCCTCAGAATTGTTTCTTTTCTTTTCTCTTCTCTTTGAAATATTTCTAATGCAAGTAATGAAGAAGACAAGGGAGGGGTATTTGTACACAACTCAAGCTCAAATTGAGGGTTGAGATGAGTTTAGATAAAAGGCTATGATGCATTTGGGAGTTATAAGAACTACCCACCATCACATAACCACCCCTCCACTCTCTCCATCTCTCCCACTTCAAGACCAAGGCCGGCCAGCTCCTTTCTCTCTCAAATACACGTGCTTGTGCAATGCACGTGCCTCATTATGCATACTACAAAATAGTTTGTACATTAAATTGTTAATTTATTTGTTACTTGATCATGTCTACACTACAAGTTGTATTAATTTTTATTAGAAATAACTAGTAGGCTAATTAAGTGGGCTAAAAAAAACCATGGGCTCTCTAATTAAATTAATTAATTTATTTAAGTACGCTAGAATTAGACTATTAGGCCTAAAGATTAAAAATAGGCTTTAAATTTTAAAAGAGAAGAAAATGTTTATTCAGGACATGGGAATAGTTTTGAAGCTAAATACACATATTAAATTTCACGTGCCAAACACGTGAAAATAAATAAAAAACTTTATATTAATTATTAGAAAATTCAGAATGTTACACCCCAAAAGATAGAAGCAGTCAAGTAGTGGCCACAGCCGAAGACAGTGAAAGAAGTAAGAATTTTTCTGGGTATGGCTGGGTACTACCGAAAATTTATTCAAAATTATGCCAGAATAGCAGTACCACTCACAGCATTAACCAGGAAGAACCAGAGCTTCGACTGGACAAGAAGTATGAAGAAAGTTTCCAAGAGTTAAAGAACAGATTGATCTCTACACCCATCTTGGTCTTGCCTCAAGCTGACAAAGGTTATGTCATCTATAGTGATGTATCATATTTGGAGTTTGGATGTGTACTAATCCAGGAAGGAAAGGTCATAGCCTATGGATCGAGACAAGTCCGACCTAATGAGAAGAACAACCCTACTCATGAATTGGATCTAGCATCCATTATCTCTGCTTTGAAATTGTGGCGACATTACGTCTACGGAGCAAGGTAGAAATGTATACCGACCACAAAAGTTTGAAGTATATATACCAGCAGAGGAATCTGAATCTAAGGTAGAGGCGATGGCTGGAAGTTTTGATATAATCAGACCAAAAACCTTGTATCATCCAGGGAAGGCCAATGTGGTAGCTGATGCACTCAGCCAGAAGAGGAGTATTGCCACACTTACTGCAACAAGAAAGGAGCTAGAGGATGAGATCAGACAAGCAGGCATTAAGGTAATTACTCAAGACTTAAGTGCAGTTTTGGCACAGTTAGATTTACAGCTGAGTTTGAATGAGCGAGTGAAGAAAGCTCAGATAGGAGACACAAAGATTGAAGCACTGAAGAAGCAAGTAAATGAGAGAACTTTCAGGATTCAGTATAAGGGAAGGATCACTCTGGTATGGCAGTCGGCTATGTGTACTGAAGGACAAAGAGTTGAGAGAAGACATCATGAAGGAAGCTCACTCCACATTACTTGCGGTACACCCAAGAAGCACCAAGATGTATCGGGTTGTGTAATAGTACTATTGGTGGTCTGGGATGAAGCGGGACATAGTAGAATTTGTGGCCAGATGCCTGACGTGTCAACAAATCAAAGTTGAAAACCAGAAGCCAGGAGGATTGTTACAACCATTACCCATTCCGGAGCAGAATAGGAAAATATTAGTATGGACTTCATCACCGGTTTGCCCAGGAGCTCTAAAGGAAACAACTCAATTTTGGTCATTGTAGATCGACTAACAAAGTCTGCACATTTTCTACTTGTAAAGACGACCTGATCACTTGTGAAATTAGCAGAAGTCTACATTGAAAGCATAGTGAAGCTACATGGAGTACCAGTATCAATAGTTTCTGATAGGGATGCAAGGTTTACATCTCGTTTCTAGCAGAGTCTACAGTCAGCTTTGGGGACCAGAACTGATTTTAGCACGGCTTTTCATCCACAGACTAATGGACAAACAAAAAGAGTCAACTGAATTCTTAAAGATATGCTGAGGGCTTGTATTATGGATTTCGGAGGAAGCTGGGAATGATACTTGGGCTTAGTAGAAATTGCTTATAATATCAGCTATCAGGAAAGCATTGGTATGGCTCCATATGAAGTGTTATATGGGAGAAGGTGCAGGACGCCCGTGTGCTGGTACGAAGTAGGAGTGCGGCAGATGTTTAGACCAGAGATCATGCAACAGACCTCAGAAAAGATCGAGCTTATTCAGAAAAAGTTGCAAGGAGCATAGAGCAGACAAAAAAGCTACGCTAACAGTCGCCGGAGAGAATTAGAATTTGAGGAAGGTGATTCAGTGTTTCTCAAAGTATCACCGACGAAGGGCGTTATCAGATTTTGGAAAGGGTGGAAAATTAGCACCAAGATTTATTGGGCCATACAAGATTTTGAAAAGAATTGGCAGGATAGCATATAAGTTGGAATTACCGGCAGAATTATCCTGAGTGAATGACGTGTTCCACGTCTCCATGTTAAGGAAATATGTGCCAAATCCAAGTCACCAGCTACCAGAGATTCCCAAGGACTTGCTAGTAAACCTTTCACACAAGGGACAACCAGTCAAGATCGATCGTCGAGCGGTAGGAAAAGATATTAAGGAACAAGACCATTCCGATGGTGAAGGTTCTCTGGAAGAATCAGTTTGTGGAAGAAGCCACTTAGGAATTGGAGAGTCGCATGAGGATTCTTTTCCTGAACTATTTCAGGATTAATATTTTTTTTCTCCCGACTAAGTATTGTTCTGAGGAAAGAACTACTTTAAGGAGGGAGTATTGTAATACCCCAGAAAAAAATAAATTATTTATTTATATATATAGTGTTTAATGAACTAATTAAATACTTAAAATAGAATAGTGTATGATTGTTTGGATTAAAAATAACCATGCATGCTTTTGCTTTAAGGTTAAGGTTGGGGTTTGTTGACCTATGGTACAATCACCTAGGGTTAGTAAACCTACTTATAGAATGAGAATTGATGAGATCTTAAGTGGATCTTGATGAGATCCAAGGGCTCAAAAGAATCCAAGTTTGTGGTAGAAATGAGAGTTAGGAAGTTTCCCTAGGACTAGGTTGACTAGATGTACACCCTCCATTTCCCACTCACAAATCAATCCTCACACTCCACTTGTTGAAAACCGGACACCCCCCTCTCTCTATTTCTCTCCATTTTATAAAACCCCATTTTCTCATTTCATTTCTTTGTCTAAGTTGTCTAAAAAAAACGGGTAGAGTAGAAGAGAAAAGGAAAGAGAAGTAGTAGGTTTAGCCAACAAGCATCTACACTTTGGTTGTAGGAAAATCAAGTAAGGCAACTTGGAGAAGAAAGGAAGGCATCTCAAGCTAGGATTCACTTTTGCTTCTAGGAAGGGTGGGAGTTCTCAAAAACTCATCTTTTATTCTTGTTTGATTCTTGTAAGTAGAAGTAAAAGATAGTAGCTTTGACATGCATGAGTATATTGTTGAGGTTCACCTATTGAGTTTGATGATTGAGTACAACTTGTGTTCTTAGAAGCCATGAAAGTACTTGTATGTGATATGTTAAGCTTAGGATTTTCTAACTCCAAAATGGCTTATAGTCTTGAACTAAAAACTTTAGGGTATGTTCTACTATGAATCTAGAGCAAACTTGTTTTTTTTAATATAATATTTGGGGTTCATTTAGTAGCTCAAACAATTACTTTAACTTCGGGCAGTGGGCAAGTAGAGAACTGATGTTTTTATGAAAACTTGGTGCTTTTCCGAAAATCGTAATTCAGAATTGGAAGGGTGTTTTAAGCCCAAATTTTAACTAGGTTCTCTTGAATGTGTTAAAATCTATAGTTTCAAATTTCTCATTTTTATGAGTTCATTTGATACTTCAAAAAAATATAAGTTTGCAACTGGTCCGGAATCGGAAGCTGAATCTGCCATGTTTCGAAATTGAAGTTCATTAATTCATAACTACTTTTGGTGCATGATCTTGTAATGGAATTTTTACTGTAGTATGTGGTATGAGTCTAGATCATGATTCTAAAGTTTTGGAATTTTTATATAACATTTGATGGAGTTTTAATAATATTTTGTAAAAGAGATGGATACCCTGTCTGAAAACAGAAGGAAATTTCATGCTGAGTTTAAAAAGACATAACTTTCTATGTGTTATGAATCTCGATGCAATTATTGGACATGATTGAATGGTATATGTCTAGTTACTGAATCTATAATTTCATAAGCATTGGAGTTACGGTTGAATTGATTTTGAATTTTAACTGGACTACGTTCAGTTTTAGCTCCGATTAGCTAGTCAGCGAAGTTGTGTCTTTCTGGATTGATGTGTTTGGACTCAGCGAAACTGATTAACTTAATATTTGGAGTAGAGCATCTTATATTTTCAAAAATTATAGAATCATGTAATTTAAATTTGTAGAGCAACAGATATGAATTTTCGAAGTTCTGGACAGATCCATTCTTAGTGGAAGTTGTCACTTTTGGCATGTATGTGATTTTTCTCAACTTCTAAGTTTTTGGTTGAGAGCTAGTGGTATTTCTATACCCTAAATGCTTGTCTTTTTTTCATGTCTTATGTAGTTATGTCATGGGTGGGGGCTTGAACATTGTTCGAGTCATTGGGATTGCCTAGGAGGTTATACCCTATAGTTATCGACCCTTAGGCTAGGATTGAGACTTCCGCATCAAAGTTGGATGGTCATTTCTCATGCACCGGTGGAGTCATGGAGAATGATCACGGCCGAAGTTGTGGGCAAAATCCAAGATAGGGGAAGTGGCAAGCAAGGTGATCACGTCGCCAAAGCCGCGGGTTGATAGACGGGAACTAGAGATTTTGGCAAATCCCAAAGGACTAGGATTTGACCTAGTAGGTGGTTAAGTCTTGTTGGAACCATACCCTTATAACACATCTAGGGTAGGCTCAAATATTAGTTAGAGATATCTATGAATCATATTAGTTTCTAGCAAGCATTGATTGTAATACCCTGAATTTTAATAAATACGAAATTGTAGATTTTACGTGTTGTGCACGTGCAAAATTTTGTATAAATATTCTCTTATGAAATAATTTTCTATAACATGAAAAAATAATTATTTTCTCCTTTTTCTTTTATTCTTTAAGCCCATTTTCTTTTAAAGAGCCTAAATTTATTTTGTTTAAAACTAAGCCCAACTTAATAAATCAAGTATTTTCTTTTCTAAAGGCCCATTATTTTTAAAAAGCCCATGATTTAATTACCTTTTTAATTAGCTTGTCATGTACACACACTTTTAGACTATTAAATATTTTTGTATTGTGCAACTTTAATTAGGGGACACTAGTTGGGACACGTGCATACATGTGTGTGTGCATTGCACACCCAAGGGTGGCCGGGTATGCATGGAAAAGAGTGGGAGAGTGGGGTTGTGTGCATGGGTGGTTATTTGCTCATGGGTGGTTGCTACAACTTCCCATCTTATCCGAGCCATTCATCTACAACCATCTAGTATAATCCTAGCCCTCCAATCTATCCTAAAACTAGTATAAATACCCCCTATCTTCATGTATACAACACTAAGAAAATAATTGAAAGAAAGAGACTATATAGGAGAGAGTAAAAGATTGAGTGCATTAGTGTTTTGTGTGTGTTTCCCTACCCTTTGGAGTTCGGCTACTTCACCCACGACAAGGAGAGGGGGCTCGGTTTCAACAAGTGCAAGGAGGAGAAGGCGATTGTGGTGGCTCATTCTAGGAGGCAAAGGACCGCTCGTGTGTTCAAGGAGATTCTATGAGCTTTTGAAGTATTTTTCTTCAAATAGGTGGGTGGTTTTCTATACTTCTAATATTAGATATCATGCTAGGAAATTGTTGATACATATGCATGCTAAAAGAACTAATAAGATAATCACTTATTGACTCTAAAAAGGACTTGCTAGACGAATGAGTAAATGCTTGATGAATTGCTTGCTATTGGTTATAATTCATGTTTGATGTAGTTAAATTAACTTATTGCCATGAAATTGTGAAATTAGAACCATGTGATTGTAGAAAAAATGTTCATGTATGGTTAGTAGATGAATTATTAAATTTTTGCGTGTATTGAACCATTGTAATATTTGCTCAACGAATGCAAATTTTGATTATAAGTATTATGAATAAAGAGGGAAAAATAGAAATTTACACTTTTAATAAAGTCTTAATGCAAAGAATTGAGTAGGGGATTTGTTAAAGTGAAATTTGGCAATTTATGAATATAGAATACAAATTAGAGTGATAATACTCGTTTTAATGTCAAAAAAATTATTTTAAAAATACTGATTTGTTGAATGTATGTAAATCTAGTATTCTGGAGATTTTAAGAAAATTTTATGAAGAAGAAACTAAGTTATGATCTTTTGAAAAATGAAATATTTTCTAATAAACAGAGACTCAACTTAAGCTTAATTCGTACCAATTCTATATCAGTTAAATCCTATGGGCATACTGGTTATAGGGGGGGCTTTAGTGCATTACTGTAGAACTGTGTGTGCGTGGGTTCGAGTCTCGGTAAGGGGCTTTTATTTCCAAAATTCGATTTTTCCCTACTGCCGAGAATTAGACTCAAAACCCACTCACTTCCCCTTTGACAGTTGGGCGCTTTGTCCCTTTTGGCTAGCGCGTGGGCCTTTGGGGTCTCGGTGACTGTGCACTGTGTGTGGGTGTGTGCGGTTCGAATCTGGCTGTGGCCAAATATTTTTGGAAAAAATGTTTTTTTTTATTTTATTTTTTTATATAGTTATATTTTACTTTGACTATTGTGATTTTTACCAAACAAAAATATGTAAAAGGAATAAGGAGGAAATATTAGAAAATTTCTGAGTTTATAAACTTCAAAAAAAAAATTATTATTTTGAAATTACGGACCTTTAAAAAGTGAAATACAATCTTCTTTTTTGTGTGAAGAGTTCACTTTAGTTTTGATTTTGAGTTTCTAAATAAAGAAAGTGAACATCCTTGAGTATGGAAATGATTGCAAAGAAATGAATTGAGACTTTTAGAATTGAATAAAAATTTTCTTCTGATTGTGCAAATTGTGCATAGAAATGAGTTAGAAAGAGAATGTGATGAAATGTGAAATTTGTGGACATGTTTCAATGAATGTGAAAATGAGGACTTATACTAGAACTTAGTCAAGACTCTACATCGGCAAGAATGAAAAAGTATTGAAAAGAGAATTTATGATATTTTGACCAAGTTTGGGTCGTTGATAAAGGTTGATATTGAAAAGACCGATGTAGGAGTAATGCTAGATTCTATATTAGTGACCTTCAATTATACCTAAGGATGAGATACATAGTGGAGATGTGTTGAACGTAAGAGACAAACATGAGTATGAGGGCCATTGGATTGGCGGCGTGAGGGTATCTACAGGATGTCCCATGATGCGTCATGATTAGGACGTGGATACTACTCCAGAGTACCGTTCTGGTGGCGATGCTTATGGGGTGATCTAATGAATGCGGGTGGTGTCATGTTTATGGTAGGAGGTGAATTACCACAGGATGCCTGCATGATGAGTCATGTGTCAGTACGTTGGGATTCTCTCCAGGGAGTCTAGACGTGAGTTCGTAGTTCATAGAATGCCTAAGATACTTACCGTAGTTACAGTGGTAGATTAGGTCATGGCGAGGGATTGAACCCTACAAGATGAAGAACGATTAAGGGCTTGCCCTCGGACCTATGTAGTATGGGCTGCATAGACTCTGAATAAGTGCGCATTAGTGTCATATAATGTAAATAACCTACATTAAGAACTAAGTGCACAGCACAACACGACATCAATAGGATAGTCCCTTGTAGTTTGTCTTGTGATCAAGTTTGTGGTTGTTTAAGTATGGAAAATCGTTATACTGTTTTCGGTATAGAGAGGATGGCCGTGTATAATATTTCGTTAGTTAATGAACTGACGCACCCACAGTTTCATATGCAGGAAAAAAGAGGTTGACAGATTGAAGTATACATGCTGCTCCAAGATTGATTTAAATGTGTATATTTTCATGTAATTACTGTAAATTGCTTCCGCTGTAAGAATGTAAATGTGTAATGTAACTCTGATGTAAGAAATGTTCTTAATTTTCATTGTAAAATTGTACGAAAGATGTGTAAAGATCCTGTGGAACTTCGAATTCAGTTGTATTTTGGAATTCGAGGAGTTACATTAATCGGGTGTTGTACTCTCCTGTCATTAGGGATACGTGCTGCGGTGCATATCCCGCTATGTTGATTCCTGAAGAACCGTGAAAAGAACGGGAGGGTATTCCTGTCGGAGTTAGGGAGGTAGACCCTACAGTATCGTCAAGTGTTATGTTGGTGGACACGAACGGATCCTGGGACTGCGGTCCGTGAATCTTCGGCACCATAGATATACTACGGTGTATCTATAGTTCGTCACGTCTTTTGAGTGAGTTCCGGGAGTCGGGCACTAGTGGTAAACAGGGACACCACTAAGTGACTGAAATAATGGATTGGACCGATTAATCTACATCCTCATTAACCATGTTCTATCTATCAGGAACAGAACGAGTTCAAGAGTTGGATGCATGGCGGGGGTTCGAAATCTTGAACTTGGAGACAACGCCTTGATTTGGAGCGTATGTAGTATGGGATGCATGCATTTCCAAAGTATCTCTTGAATTAGAATAAGTGCATCTTGACATGTGCATTAGATTACTAGGTCATGTCATACACAAACACCTTTAACCCAATTACACTTTCCTATCTTTTAGTCAGTTTTCCTTGTGCATTAAATCTTGATCTATCAAGTTTGGAGATCGCTACTTTTATCAACATTGTGTCAGTAGAAGTACTGATGTGCCTACTCTTTTAGGTGCTAGTTGTCGATCCGTGAGGTACAAGAAGCTCAAGCCAGATGGTGCATCTGAGTGATAGTATCAAGTGTTCAATATTCACATTCTATTTGTAAACTCTGATTTTTAATTTCTGGAACATTGTATATTGTAACACTTCAGACTTGTAAACATTATGGAATATTTTTTTATATAAAAATTTTCCTGTATTTTTTCCTGTTTTGTGACTTTTTGAAGTAATGATTCTGGTTTGTGTCACGAATCGCCAGTATAGGGATTTGGTGTGCTACATTAAACCCTTGTGATTTGTATACATGTTGACCTTCTCACAATATAAATAATGCGTCCACTGCTTCACGACAAAATTGATTGCTGCAAGCTCCATATCATGCATCAGATAGTTCTTCTCATGAGGTCACATCTGCGTTAACCCATATGCAATGATGTTCCCTTCTTGCAAACAGAACACATCTCAAACCTGCTTAAGACGCATCACTGTAGATGTCATATTCCCTGCCTTCTTATGGCAACACAAGAACAGATTCGGTTTTCAACTTCTCCTTCAAATTACGAAAACTAGCTTCACATATATCCATCCATTTGAAATCGGCCACATTCTTCTTTGTCAATCCTGTCAACGTAACTACTATCTGTTCGTAACCTTGAATAAACGTCGATGGTATTCTGTCAACCCCAAGAAACTCTGGACCTCCTTCACAGTCGTTGATCTAAGCCAACCAATGACTCCTTCAATCTTCTGAGGGTCAATAGCTAGTCCCTCCTTAGAAAGGATGTGACTAGAAAATGCCACATCTGACTTCCAAAAGTCACACTTCGATAACTTGGCATACAGATGCTGCTCCAGCAACTTCTTCAAAACTTCTGCCAAATGCTCAGCATGCTCCTCCTCTGACTTAGAGTACACCGGGATGTCATTGATGAACACCACGAAGAAAGAGTCTATGAACAGTCACAGAACCTTGTTCATCATATCCATGAATATTGTTGGCGCATTCGTCACTCCAAATGGCATCACCAGAAACTTATAATGCTCATGCCGAGTCTGAAAAGCTATCTTGTGCACATCTTCCTCCTTAACTCAGACCTGATGGTAACCTGACCATTGATCAATCTTCGAGAACACAGTAGCATCCTGCAGTCAATCGAATAGATCATCAATCCTGGGAATCAGATACTTATTCCGAATCGTCACCTCATTTAGTTCTCGATAGTCAATTCACATCCTCATTGACCCATACTTTTTCTTTACGAGCAACACCGGGGCACCCCATGGCGAAGCACTCGGCCTAATAAATCCCTTGTGCAACAACTCCTGGACCTGCTTCTTCATTTCGTCTTATTCTACAGGCGCCATCCTGTACGGAACTTTAGATATCAGAGCACTACCGTACTGAACGATACAGAACTCAACATTCCGACAAGGTGGTAATCCTGATAGCTCATCCAAGAACACTGTTGGAAAATCTTGAATTACTGGAATCGCCCTGACTTCCTTCGTAATTCTCGTCTCTGCTAGTGCCACAACCACCTTGGTGCTCCATTTCTTCCCTTGAAAAGTCACTGCGGGTCCTCACGGAGCTTTCACCACCACCTCCTTACTCTTGCACGCTATAGTGGAATCATAGAACTCCTTCCAGTCAATGCCCATAATAACATCGACACCCAAAACATCCAGCTCGATAAGGTCAATCCCAAAACATCTTCCTCCAATCTCGATATAACACTCTGTGTAATATCGATCGGTAACCAACTCCTCTCCTGACGGCGTTGCCACCGACAGAACTCGACCAGAAAAAAAAACCTTAGGCTCAACACCTAACACTTTCGCAAATTTAGGTGACACAAAGTATGCGAAGACCTAGTATCAATCCAAACTTTAGCTTTTATTCCATTCAACAAAACATGCCTCGTAATCACGTCTTCAGAGTTGTCAGCATCCTCCTCTATTAACGCGGATAGTTGCCCTTACTTCATATGCTTGTTCCCACCAGTGCCACCCTGCTTTAGCTGCGGGCAATTAGGCCATATGTGCCCTTCTCTGCCGCATTGGAAACAAGTCTGGATCCTTACTGGCATAGGGCACGACGACCTAAAGCGACCGGTCTATCCACAGTTGTAACACTTCATCCCTTGAGCTAATGCTACACCTTTGTCGGTCTCACTGAACTTGCCCCTCTTCTCTAGGAATTTACCTTTGTTGTGAGTCACCGCTAGTGGTCTCTTGTTCTTGTTCCAGTTTTCCTTCTTCAACTGGAACTGCTCCATGTCTGCTTTTGCCATTGCTGCTCTTCTGATGAGCTTGTCGAACCTTCGAATTCCCAACGGTATCATCCGAGTTCTTAGGCCTTAGGCCCTACTCGAACTTCCTCGCTTTTCTGGCTTCATCCACATTAAGCTCAAGAGTGTACCTCGACAACTGACTGAATTTAGTCTCACACTTTCTCACCGACAAGTTGCCCTGTTGTAGTCTCAAAAACTTCATAGCCTTCTTCTCCTATATATCCTTGGGGAAGTAATGGTCCCTGAACTCCTCTAGTAATGTGTCCCATGTAACCGGCTCCTCGCCAAAAGTTATCTTTACAGACAGCCACCAGACACTGGCATCTTTCTCCAACTGCATTGTGGATAACTTCACCTTGCTAGCCGCAAGAGTCTCCAACACCTCAAAAACAGTCTCCATCTGTCTAATCTAATCGTCGGGCTCATTAGGGTCGGTCTGCCCTTGGAACACAGGAGGCTTCATTCGTGAAAGACTCCACTTGTCTGACGAGATCTGCATTTGGATTTGCTGGTCCCGCTCCATGGTTCCGACCCATCCCAGCAGTCATGAAAGCATTAAGAGTCTTATAGACTCTAGCATTCTTAGCTTCCAAGTCAAGTCTGCCTCTATTGGAGCTTTCACCTCCATCACCAATGCTTCTAGTTCGAGGACCTGCCATCGTTCTGAGTCTACAAAACACACAATTTTGTTAGGGGAATAAATTCATAAGAATTCACATCAATGCTCAGAACATAGAATTTTTATCTAGTTGCCCAAATTTCATATATCAAAATATCAATAAATAAATTTATTTACCAAAGTAGTTCATACATATCTTGAGAAATAACTATACAGCTTTATTTAAATTTAACTCAAATAATACAATCATAATAATAATTAATCTTTGCGGCTCCTCTTGATCTATAAGATTCCGTCTTGTAATACATCAAGCTTCATGTCCAGTCTGTCGCAATGTCAACTGTAAATGTTCTCTCCCCACTTGGTGTATTCGTCCAGTTTGGCGAAACGCTTCTTTAGCGCACATTGACCTTCTTTAAGATCCTTTATCCTCTCCTGCATAGATGTGATACGTCGTTGGTTCTCCCCATGAGGTTCCTTCAAATTAGAAACTCACCACTGGTACACATGCATCTCAAGTCGAAGTGACTCGATGACATGATCCTTCCTGGTAAACTTAAGTGATTAATCCAAAGATTCACCTGAAGAATCCCTAGGAGGAGGAGTAATCTCCCGAGACTCCTGTGGTTCCTCTTCCTCTGGTCCTTCTTCAGATTCCTCTTCCGGGTCTTCTTCCAGATCTTCCTTGGAATCCGCTAAAGGGTCCTCAAGAAAAATATCTTCTTCTTCCATGTTTCCCAAAAGATTGTGATTATCCGCCATACTACAGAAAAAGGAAAAGAACATCAGTACAAGTATAGAGTAACATAAATGCAACTTGAAACAACTATACATTCATGACTCTAAGACTGATACACACACTCAAATGTCCACCTAGGTTTATTCCCTATAATATATTTAGTGTTACTTATTGAAGCATTCTCTGATACCACTTCCGTAGCGCCCCGAATTTCCATAATATAAAAAAGTGGCATCACTCCAGAATCTTTACTTCAATGTAATCCAAACACTATATAAAACACAGGGAAAATACAACTTTTCTTTACAACATTTCTTTACTACAATGCACAGCAGAAAATTTATACATATTCAACACTTAAATTTTAGTTACCTCAAAGTTCATTTTTAACTTTTCTCAAGCCACTTACTCGCAAATCCGGCAAAACTATCGAAAAGTGAGCACGTCAGTTGAATACAACCGACGCAATACTATACTAATAGTAACCCTCCAAAGTCTCACAATCACAAACTTGTCACACAACATAAAATGAAACAACAATAAAAGATTCATAAATCAACAAGTGCTACTAAACTTAAGAGAATAAGTGTGTGTCAAGAAAACAAAGAAAAATGCTGAAAACAGGGTTCAAGAAAATACAATGGACATAATGCACACTAATGCAAATGTGTTCAGATTCTATGATTCCATACTACATAGGTCCGAGGGAAAGCCCTTACGTTCACCTCATTTAGGGTTCTATCCATCATCATGCAACCCTACACCTATGGCTACAACAAGATTTAGACAATTTGTGAGTACCTAGCCCATGCCCCGATAATTTCGGAGATCAATCCCACACCGCAGATGAGCTAGAGATACTTCTATTCACATCTCGATAATTCCGGGGATTCAATCTCACACCACAAGCCATCGCGCCTCACCACTCACAAACATCCCATGAGCATCGCCTCGATCCCGATAAATTCAGAGATCAATCCCACACCACAGATGAGTTGGAGACACTTTCATTCACATCTCGATAATTACAGGGACCATCTCACACCGCAGACCATACAAAGGTCCCCCTACTCATGTTTGCCCTTGTTTCATCACACACCAACTGGTGCCTGCCCTTAGGTTTGTATTAGTGGTAACCTGAGCCACCTAGAACTAGCTCCACCCTACCGGACTTCACTTACCAAATCAGGAACACTAGCCCCTCAGGCTAATTTCCTACAATCAAAATTTTCACTACCAGTACTCTAGGGTTCGTTCAGTCTCTAGTGCTCATTACTCAATGCCTCAAGCGTCCATCTAGGGTTCTCACAACAACCCTAATTTTAAACATGAACCACAACTTGGTTCAATTCAAAAAAATATTTTTTCTACTATTCATTTCTGGAAACACCACTTTTCCACTAGTTCTCAATCATAATTTAACATCTCATTTAATATCGTCTCATTTCAAAATTAAACATTTATCTATCCACCATCATTCTATCATAACTCACTTTTCATTTAATAAAAAATTTACTTACATGAAGGCCTCTTCATTTATAGAAACAAATCATTTTTCTTTTCGAACACTTTTACTTCCATTTAAAAAATACTCTTTTCCTTGTTTGAACCGCAATCAAATTTATGAAATTGAATCAATTCAAAACTGAACATTAATTCTCTTTAAACTCTGGGAATATCTCCAAAAAATCCAATATTTAATTGTCCAAAACCAACCAATTAACCCTACGAAATTGAGAGCTTTATTCATCAAATTATAGGTTCATGCACTCAGAATCGAGAATTTATCTGACCCAGCGTAAATCTCAATTATTCCAAAAAAATAAAATTTTATTGAAGCTCCGAAGGAATTGTCCATATATATAAATATAGTGGCTATTTAATAAATTAAATCATCCCCAAAGAAACACAGTGCCCCCGGGTTTCGAACCCGCGACCAGTACAAACCCAACGCCACACGCATGCGCCAACCAGTAAGTCCAACCCCACAATCTGTATTCATAGTTCTGAGAATCAAGATGAGTAGACCCGAACCTGAAACCACCGTTCAACTCTAACCCTAGTTGTACACCTTCAAGTATATTATTCCAATGGGTTGTAACACATAATTCAGGTATAAAATTTCTAGTATTCAACTCATCATGAATTAAATAGTAAATAACTCATAAAGATTCTGTCTTTTAATTATTTAAATCATGTTCCATGAATCATACACTAAGATCTACACATCTACAAAAACACATTCTATAAATAAAACTAGATCTTTCATGCATAGAAAACTCTATTATTCAGGAACAAGTTATTTTAGTTCCACATATAATCAAGATTCAGTTTTTATGTCATATAACCTACAATCTCACATTAAACATACATCTCTATAAGTATCTCATAAAAACTTCCACAATCATGCTAACATACAACCAATGACTAATAAAAATTCGTCCCTAGCATGATACTACATATTTATGAGATAAAAACATAGCAAGAGAGATGGATTGTTACCCACTTCTTGAAGAAAATTGTTACAAAATAATAGCCTTATCCTCAAAGCAATAGATCGGCTCTCCAATATCACAAAATCACCAAAATCCCAAGCGAAAAGAGGGAGGCCAAAAGTTTTCTGCCCTCTAAATAGGCCGGGATTATTTCTAGGGTTTCTTTGAAATTTTTTGCAAATAAAACTCCCTAGAAGTCCCAATTTGCATAAATAATTATTTAATCAATAAAATCAAACCAAAATCAATCAAAATGGATAAAATTTCATCCTTAAATATCTCTACTACATACCGGCCCCCAAAATGCAGCCAACAAACTTTTTGAGTCCAAATTTTACTTCCAAATGACTTTTTACAAAAAAAAACCTTCTTTCGAATTATTTACAAAAGTAATTTCTCTTATTCAAAAAATTCCAAAAAATAAAATATACCCATTAGAAGTAAGGGAATTTATTTAGCAACTCAAGACTCTAAAACTTGCATTCCAAAAATATTTACACATGTTTTGCACGTGCAAAATGAAAATTTCACAAAATTCAATTAATTCAATAAACCAATTTAAAATTTATTTATCAATTCAAAATATTGTATTTAAAGTTTCTGGGGCATTACATTCCCTATTTATCTCCTAATTCCCTCCAATCAACAGCATCACCATCACCCCAACACCTCCAGTTCATCTTCCAAACCACCCAACTCCAACTCATTCCATCAACCTCCATTACCTCCACCTCCTTCTCTATCACCCGCACTCCATCCAAACCCGAACTCAACCACCGAACACCACTGCCTCCTTCCACTTCAAACCCGACACCTACTTCCTACACCACTACACACCCGAACTCATCTTATTGTTGCATCTAGACCCCACCATCAACCCCGTGCTACCACTCCCGAACACCACAAACCAACCCCTTGGTGCCATTCGCAAGCACCACAAACCACCCCCTTGCTCCAAACACCTCCTGCTGCCTCTCCATCTCCTTCCCGACCACCACCCGTCAACACCTCACCCTCATCACCTCCTTCATCTCCAAACATCAAAACATCAATCCCTTACTGCCATTGTTGTTGTCGTTCGCTGCCATTGTCGTAGTATGTTGCTGCCTAAGTTGTTCACTGCATTGCTTGTTATTGTTGCTGCTGTCGTGTCGTTTTCGTTGCTTGCTGCCCTAGTGCCACAAGTCGTTGCCGCTTCTTCTTCTTCCCGTTGTTCTCGCCACGCTCGTAATCATCCAAAAAGGAACGAATTTTCTTTGGATTCTTGCAAGTACCTCTTTATATTGATTATCGTATCATGAACTCCATTGATTTTCCATGTTCATGCATGCGTCTTTCAACTCTGAGCAAGTAGCCCTTCTTGTAGTCCATTTTGATCGTCAAATTCTACTTGTCATTCCTTTGTTCCATAGTATTTATTCCAGTCTTGAATCGATGTCCCACTTTGTATTAAGCTATTGCATTATCACATTTTATACTTAAACCCATTTAGGTTACGATTAATCTTTTCAAATCTGGAACTAACTTATACGTTCATGATGGTTCCATTTCCTTAAATTAATATCCATAGAAAAACTTTACAATTCCCCCTTCCATGATTGACATTGATATGGCTAACAATTGAACCAACTCGGGACCGTTCAAATCGGGCACGAATCTTAAAGCTCTTAGGGGTAAAATAGTAATTTTACCTACAAACGGGTCCGAAATGGAAATTGGGTCTTTCTAAAAAGCCCAATAAACCCAAAAATGGATCTGTCCTATTGGGTATGGGTATCAACCCGTTACAAACCAATTCAGATATTTAAAGAGTAGTTCAAATTCATGATTATCTCTAAAAGATGGTTTAAACCAAATCTCTTACCATGAAACAATTCAAACTCTACATCTTATTCAAAAACACCGGGATATGGGGATAAATGATTATCTCTAAACTGTGTCTAAAAGGCGACTATAAATACCCCTCTCCCCCACCATAAAAAAGGGTGTAGCGTCCCAAATTTCCAATATGATATCTTAGAAATATGTGGCACAGTTCCCAGCATCAACCTCAATTGTAATTGTAAACATAGCCAAAATACAGAGAAATTTTTTCAACTTTTATTAAATTAATTCTTTACAAAACACAGCGAAAAAACAAACACCTTGAATTACAAACTTTTCTTTCATTTACAACACACACATCTTTTACAATTTACATAAGGCATAACATCATTCTATCTCATGCATCCAAATCCCAATGCTATAAGCACCTACTTGTAAAACATGAGGCTAGAGATAACCCTAACCCCCAAAACTATAGGGGTCAACCATAACGGTGTGAGTGACATAAAAAAAATGCAACCTAAATAAAACATAAAAGATAAGGTCATAAACAACATGTACTAACAGCAAGAATAAATGAAATAAGAAATAACAATAAATAAACAATGAAAACATCAAGTGAAACTATGCTAAGTGTCAAGTGTAGGAAAAACAGAAAACATCATGCATAAAGTCAAGTCAAGAAAACATCAATGCTATATGCTGACTCTCTAATTCATACTTGTCGGAATCTATGCATCCCACAATACATAGGTCCGGTGCAAGCCCTTATCGTTCTCCACTTTATAGGGTTAAATCCCTCGTTATGCAACTAAGCCTACTCCGGTGATGGTAACAAGATCCAGAATACTCCGCGAATAGGCATCACAACCCTCGACGCACAAGTATCATGTAAGAATAGCTCAAGAAAACTGAAGAATCACCTCTCTGCCGTGTACCCCACAATAGGCTTGCGAGGCCCTCGACGTGCAGATACATCAGGTACATCCCGTGAATAGCTCCACCGATCCTCAACACGCGAATGCACCCTGCATGCTCCGTGAATAGGCCTGCAGACCCTCGACACGCGAACATACAAATGTCCTCTCGAGAAAGAACAACACACAAGTCCTAGAACGCATCTGTTGGACCTAAACCAAGAGCATATACTTACGTTTTCCAAGTTCCATCACATCTCCACTAGTGCCTGTTCTTAAGTTGGTTATTATTAAAATATAAAAATCTCCCCTCTCTAGAGTTAGTGTCACCTGCCGAACTTAATTCCACAAAACAACCCCAATGACCCCAACTTGTAGCGCCCCAAATTTTGAATATAATATCTCAGAAATACGTGACACAATTCCAGATTTAAACTTCAATGGAATCATAAACATAGTAACCAAATACAGGAAAAATCAAAACTTTTATTACATCAATTGTTTACAAAGCACAGCGGAAAATAAAACACCTTAATTACAATTTCTTTCTTTCACAACACATTCTTTTACAATTTACATAAGTCGTATATCATTCTACCCCATGCATCTAAATCCCAAGCTAAAACCTGTAAAACATGAGGCTAGAGATAACCCTAATCCCCAAAACTATAGGGGTCAGCCATAACGGTGTGAGTGACATAAAAATAAAACATGAAACATAGATAAAACATGAAACATAGAATCATAAACAACATATATTAACAGTAAGAATAAAATGAAATAAGGAATAACAATAGATAAAACATGAAAACATCAAGTGAAATTAGCCTAAGTGTCAAGTGTAGAAAAACAGGAAACAACATGCACAAACCAGGTCAAGAAAACACCAATGCTATATGCTCTCTCTAATGCATACTTGTCGGATTCTATGCATCCCATTCTACATAGGTCTGGTGCAAGCCTGATAGGGTTAAATCCTCCGCTATGCAACTAATCCTACTACTGTGACTACTATGAGATTTAGACTTTATGCAAGTATTGGTTCTCGCCCTTGGAATACTGGAGCCCAATCCCACTTTGCGGATCATTCTGTAGCCCATATGTCCATCGTCCTGGAAATGGAGATTGCCTCACTCCGCAGGTCATCCTAGAACTCTCATTGCACAAACATTCCATAAGAGTCGCTCTCGTCCTCGGAATACTGGAAATCAATCCCACTCCGCAGATCACTCTGTGGCCCATACGTCCGTCGTCCCGGGATACTGGGGAATATCTCACTCCTTGGATCATCCTGGAGTCCATAACTCACACTTGCACTCATTTCATCTATCACCATCTAGTGCCTATCCTTTTCTTTTAATTTAATTAATTAATTACGAATCTCCTAGAGTTGGTGTACCCTACCGGACTTAAATCAACTGATCAATAACAAGCTACAACTGGCCAAACTACAAAATCTCAACTACCGGTGTCTAGGGTCCCACACACCCTCTAGAGACTCAAAACTCAACCATCAACAAAAAAACCTTTCATTTTAGTCACTTATAACAGTGTTAATTTACTCACAGAAATTCATTCATTCATATTGTTTGTATGTAAGTGTATATATAAATAGGAGGTCCTCTTATTGAATAGAAGTGTGCATATGTGTGTACATAATCTTTTTACTGAAATAAAGTACGCCTGGGTGTATATATATAAAACCTCTTTTCTTCAAAAATTCAATTTTTTGATTCAGTAAACCTTTCCATAACTTGTTATACACAAACCCCACTAATCCCAATAGTTTACTCATGAATAATATGCAATTATAACATGAATTATGTGAGCCTTTGGCATATCATACTATTTTATAACGTAGAAGATAAGCATGAATAGGTATCAAAATGATCCTTGCGGTTACGGAAGTACAGAGGACAGAATGATGGAAGTAATCTCTAAAACAAGGACAAGAGAAATATGGTAAATAGGTAAAATAAAGTACAATTAAGATGATGCTTGCTGCTTGTTCAATCAGTCTATAAGAAGTGGAGACAATTTACTTTTTTTTCCGATGTGCAGATTATCTTTTCACTGATAATGAACTCGCAATTTTTTCCACTTCCTTAATTAAGAAAGGAAAAAAACACTTGTTGACTGAGTAGGAGCTGTAACCTGAATTACGATCTCACTAAAGCAGCAATAAAAAACACCGGTCTTCAAAGAACGACAATTAAGCAATTGAAGGAGGTTACGGGTATAGGAAGTGCAAGGTCATTTCAATTATTACAGATTTCTACATCGAAAAAAAAATATGAAATTTGCCTGTCCTCTTAAGTCCTAATTAATGTCATCACTTGTTTGTGCTCTCTTTAAAGCTGCTTATTTTATAATGAGTTTGATAGTTTTGGCTTTGTTTTCATATCTGCCAGGCATACAATTGTTATTCTAGTCTAAATGTTATGCTTTCAAGGATCAGGCCTGCATGGAAAAATATATGATCCTGCGTTTCTGGTAGTTGAATGGACAAATATCAGAATGTGATAGCCTTATTTTCAAGTTCTTATCTGTCAACAACCCGAACAGAGCATGAAAATACATATATAAACAGTAAGGTCATCTTTAATCAAATTTGTTCACTTTCATGCAATAACATCACACAACTCAATATATATACTTGTTGGAATTATTTTTTGCAGTTTTCCGGGCCAGATTGCCGGCGAGCTCCGGCCACCGGCGGCACCGGAAAGTGAGTGGATTGCGATCCTCTCGACGAGTACTATTCCATAGTATACTCACTTGCCAAAAACTAATTCCGTATGAATAAGAAATGTTGATCCAAAGTTGGGTACTTGAAATGTACTAACTTGGCAACTTGGAGAAAATAGATAGTCCCATATCAGAAATTGGAAATGATTTTGTCTAGTATATATACTAGAAAACTGGACTAAAGGGCGGGACCCGGGGGTTACCACTAACGTGTAGTGGAGAGAGGACTTAGCCAAAATGACAAACACACACGCGCGCGCGAGCGCCCGGCCCCGGCTTCGGCTTCGGCTTTTCAGATTCAGTAACTGGGGCCATTACTCTGTTACAGCAGAGTAATGGCTCACCAGTTATGAATCTGAAGAGTCCCCATTACTCTGCTGTTACAGAGTAATGGCAGCTACTGAACAGTCTCCAGTCCACCTTTCCTCTATAAATCCAGACAGAAGTCTTCTATACAGATTTTTGACATTTTCCTCTCTTCTTCCTCTGCTCTGAGTCAGTGTCTGTCAACTGAGAGTACACACAGACAGCAGTTCGTTGTCTCTGAAGCAAGGGTGCTGCATTCTTCAGAGAAGGTACAGTTGTATCCTGGGAAAGCAATTCGCCGGTAACCGTCACACTACGGGGCGAATTCTACTTTAAGGATAGAGATTCTAAAATCTCGACTCTGTACAAGTTATTTACTTACTGTTTTTCTTCTTGTATTGGATTTCTTCACAATTTTGTTGGAGTTTCATATTATTTAACATTCAGGTTCTAACAATCTTAAAGCAGAATTTTTCCTCACAGATTCTAACAATTTTTGTGAAGTTTGTTTACAGGTTCTGTTCGGAAAAAATAAGAACTAACAATCTCTGTTTCAACCAATTTCAGAGAAGAGAACAAAATCAAAACATGGAGAACACACAAACTGAAGTTGCTACTGGGCTTCTTAGTACCCAAACTCCGGTGACCCAGAATGTGACTGCACAATCGGTTGCGGCACATTCGGTCGTTCTGCCTACGCACATAAGCGTGGGAGAAAAACCGGAGAAGTTCAATGGAACTGGGTTCAAAAAGTGGTAGGGGAAGATGCAGTTCTACCTGACCACATTGAAGCTGGACAGATTCCTCAATGAATCTGCCCCGATGCTGGCGCCAATGGAAGCACACTCCGTTGCTGCAGTTGACGCGTGGACTCAGGGCGACTACCTCTGCAGGAACTACATCCTGAATGGCCTGGTAGACTCCTTGTACAACGTCTACTGTGTCTTCAAGACGTCCAAACTCCTGTGGGGGTCCCTGGAAAAGAAGTACAAAACAGAAGACGCCGGATCCAAGAAATTTGTTGTCGGGAAATTTCTGGACTATAAGATGATTGACTCCAAAACAGTGGTGAGTCAAGTCCAAGAACTGCAGGTTATAATGCACGACATTGCTGCAGAGAATATGACGCTGTGCGAACCATTCCAGGTTGCAGCGTTCATTGAAAAACTTCCACCTGGGTGGAAAGACTTCAAGAACTATCTCAAACACAAACGAAAGGAGATGTCTCTTGAAGACCTAATTATCAGGTTGCGGATCGAAGAAGAGAATTGCAAGGCTGAGAGGTCCTATGGAAATCAGTCCATGGAAAAGGCCAATGTGGTGGAGCATGAACAGAAGGGCAAGAAGAGGAAGTTTCTGCCACAGGCCTCAAACAAAAAACCTCTTGCAAAGAGGTTTGCTGGAAAATTCCACAAGTGTGGTAAGCTGGGGCACAAAATTTCTGAGTGCCGCAGTAAGGACAGTAATTATTCAAAAACAGGACATGTAAAAGGGAATGAAAAATCCCATGTACACATAGCTGAGAACTTGTCCACTGGTCTCTCTGACCTGGACCTCTGTGCTGTTGTTTCAGAGGTAAATCTTGTGGGGAGCAATCCTCGTGAATGGTGGTACGATACTGGGGCCACCAAGCATATCTGCTCGGACAAGAAAATGTTCACCTCATACCAGAAGTGCAACAAAGATGAACAGCTGTTCATGGGAAACTCTTCCACCTCCAAAATTGAAGGAACAGGAAAGATAGTGCTGAAAATGACTTCAGGCAAAGAGCTAACACTCACAAATGTGCTGCATGTCCCAGACATTAGAAAGAACTTGATATCAGGTTCTTTGCTAAGTAAAAATGGGTTCAAAGTTGTACTTGTTTCTGATAATTTTGTACTGTCCAAGAATGGGGTATATTTGGGTAAAGGATATGTAAAGGATGGACTGTTCAAGTTTAATGTAATGACTGTCATCCCTAAAACTATTGTTCCTGCTGTTCCCAAAGTTAATGAAATAACTCCTATTGCTTATGTTGTTGAGTCTTCTTCTGTTTGGCATGAAAGACTAGGCCATGTTAATGTAAATTCTATGCGTAGATTAGTTAACATGAATTTGCTACCAAAATTTAAGGTAGATAACTCAGAAAAATGTGAAGTTTGCACGGAGGCCAAACTCACCAAAACTCCATCACGTTCTGTAGAAAGAAACACAGAAACTCTAGGTCTAATTCACACGGATCTGTGTGACTTAAAATATGTGCAGACCAGAGGTGGCAAAAAGTACTTTGTGACTTTCATAGACGATTGCACAAAATTCTGTTATGTATATTTGTTACATAGCAAAAATGAGGCTTTGGATAAATTCAAAGAATATAAACTTGAGGTTGAGAATCAACTTGGCAAAACGATTAAAATCGTTAGAAGTGATAGAGGAGGAGAATATGATGCACCATTTAACATGTTATGCTCGGAACATGGAATAGTTCATCAGACAACTGCTCCCTACTCACCCGAATCAAACGGTACTGCCGAGCGCAAAAACCGAACTCTAAAGGAGATGATGAATGCCTTGTTGTTGAATTCTGGCCTACCCCAAAACATGTGGGGGGAAGCGTTGTTGACTGCCAACTACATTCTCAACAAAATAACTCACAAGAAAACCGGCAAGACACCATATGAATTGTGGAAAGGTAACTTACCTTCGTATAAATACCTCAAAGTGTGGGGGTGTCTAGCAAAAGTGGCAGTACCTAACCCGAAACAGGTCACCATCGGACCTAAGACGATTGATTGCATATTCATAGGCTATGCACACAACAGTAGTGCATATCGGTTCTTGGTATACAAATCGGATATACCGGATATCCATGTAAATACAATAATGGAATCAAGAAATGCTTCATTCTTTGAACACGTGTTTCCGTGCAAAGATACTACGTACCCTAAACGTACACGTGAACAAGGGACTGCAAGCACTTCAGTTGATGAACCAGAACAGGATACCGATGAGCCTAGACGAAGTAAACGGGCTAGAACATCAAAATCATTTGGTCCTGACTTTGTGACAGCCTTTCTGTTAGAGAATGAGCCTAGAACTTTCAAGGAAGCTATGTCTATGCCTGATGCTCCTATGTGGAAGGAAGCAATCAAAAGTGAAATAGACTCCATTATGCAAAATCATACATGGGAGTTAGTCGATTTGCCTTCTGGATGTAAAGCTCTAGGATGCAAATGGATTTTCAAACAAAAATTGAAACCAGATGGTTCAATAGAGAAGCATAAGGCTAGACTTGTGGTACAAGGATTTAGGCAAAAAGAAGGCCTAGATTTCTTCGATACATATTTCCCAGTTACAAGAATAACATCCATAAGAATGTTGATAGCTATTGCAGCCCTACGTAACCTGGAAATACATCAAATGGATGTTAAAACTGCATTTCTAAATGGGGACTTAGAAGAAGAAATATACATGAAACAACCGGAGGGTTACGTAGTTCCTGGACAGGAAAATAAGGTGTGCAGGCTTGTAAAATCACTGTACGGCCTGAAACAAGCTCCAAAGCAGTGGCATGCAAAATTTGACAATGTTATGATGTCAAATGGTTTCAAAATAAATGAATGTGATAAATGTATCTACATAAAAGATACTCCAAATGGATACATTCTGGTTTGTCTATACGTAGACGACATGCTCATTATTGGAAGCAATAACGACATTATCAAACAAACTAAGAGCATGCTTAGTGGCAAGTTTGACATGAAAGACTTGGGAGTTGCAGATGTCATACTAAGAATCAAAGTTTCCAGGACATCTGAGGGGATTACTTTGTCTCAAGCTCATTATGCGGAGAAAGTACTTGAAAGATTCAAGAATTATTCCAATGGGACAGCAAAAAGTCCCGTCGATCCAAGTCTTCACCTGTTCAAAAATACAGGCGAAAGCATATCACAACTGGAATATGCACGTGTAATTGGTAGTCTGATGTACCTAACAAATTGTACAAGACCGGACCTAGCACATTCGGTAAACGTACTGAGCCGATACACGAGTAATCCAGGACGAAGTCACTGGAAAGGAATAACTAGAGTATTGAACTACCTGCGACATACTCAGAGTTATGCGCTGCATTACACCAGATATCGAGCATTACTGGAAGGCTACAGTGATGCCAACTGGATATCGGACTCAAAGAACTCAAAATCCACAAGTGGATATGTCTTTACACTTGGTGGTGCAGCTGTGTCATGGAAATCCTCTAAACAAACGCTATTAGCCAGATCCACCATGGAATCTGAGTTCATTGCTTTAGACAAAGCGGCAGAAGAAGCAGAATGGCTTCGCAACTTTTTAGAGGATATTCCTATGTGGGAAAAACCAGTGCCTGCCTTATGTGTACACTGTGACAGCCAATCGGCTATAGCACGGGCACTGAGTTGCATGTATAATGGTAAGTCTCGTCATATCAGAAGGCGACACAAAACAATTAGACAACTGCTCTCAAATGGAGTAATCTCTATAGAATATATAAAATCGGCCGACAACCTAGCGGATCCATTTACTAAAGGTCTGTCGCGAGAGCAGGTTGTGAGATCATCAAGAGGAATGGGTTTAAAGCCTCTGACGAAAGAGGATACTTGATGGAAACCCTACCTAGGAATTGGAGATCCCAAGATCTAGGTTCAAAGGGACAACTAAATCTTGTTGAATCGACGAAAGCACTGAGAGATTAACATCTCATACCCATTCTTAGGATGATAAAACAAGTGCTGCCTGCAAATAGTTAGGATAAGCTTGGCTTTTAATGATTCCCATAGCTTTGAAATAAAAGTGGGGTATAGCAGGATACTCTTTGTGGGCAATCACCTTGTGAGTGTGAAATGGGGCCGTTTCTAGGAGAATGAAGAGAGGCTACATTCTCCAAGTTCACTCATGATTAACCAGGGATGTTCAAGGCCAAAATGAACACAACAAGAGAACTTAGTTCTGTGAGGAGATGAAACTGTGTGATAGTTATTATCTAGGTTCACATGAACGCCCGGGTAGTTCAAGACATCATGATCACTACCTGGTCAAGTGAATCCGATAGCTAATTACTAAGGGTGGTTCAAAGTTGAAAAATTACTACCATTCCTGATGCAGTGATTTTCCGATTGTACTCTCAGAGTCTTTCTGTCATGTTTTTTGTTTTTCTGTCGTGTCTGGATTACATGGTCTGGTAATTTCCATTCATGTGGGGGATTGTTGGAATTATTTTTTGCAGTTTTTCGGGCCGGATTCCGGCGAGCTCCGGCCACCGGCGGCACCGGAAAGTGAGTGGATTGCGATCCTCTCGACGAGTACTATTCCATAGTATACTCACTTGCCAAAAACTAATTCCGTATGAATGAGAAATGTTGATCCAAAGTTGGGTACTTGAAATGTACTAACTTGGCAACTTGGAGAAAATAGATAGTCCCATATCAGAAATTGGAAATGATTTTGTCTAGTATATATACTAGAAAACTGGACTAAAGGGCGGGGCCCGGGGGTTACCACTAACGTGTAATGGAGAGAGGACTTAGCCAAAATGACAAACACACACACGCGCGCGCGCGCGCCCGGCCCCGGCTCCAGCTTCGGCTACTGAACAGTCTCCAGTCCACCTTTCCTCTATAAATCCAGACAGAAGTCTTCTATACAGATTTTTGACATTTTCCTCTCTTCTTCCTCTGCTCTGAGTCAGTGTCTGTCAACTAAGAGTACACACAGACAGCAGTTCGTTGTCTCTGAAGCAAGGGTGCTGCATTCTTCAGAGAAGGTACAGTTATATCCTGGGAAGCAATTCGCCGGTAACCGTCACACTACGGGGCGAATTCTGCTTTAAGGACAGAGATTCTAAAATCTCGACTCTGTACAAGTTATTTACTTACTGTTTTTCTTCTTGTATTGGATTTCTTCACAATTTTGTTGGAGTTTCATATTATTTAACATTCAGGTTCTAACAATACTCAAATCAGCAACAAAAAATTGAAAACATCCTACTCATGATCTCTATTAGGTTCCTTAATGATATCAAGTCATCAAGTTACGGTTTTAACCATCAATAGTATAGTTCCAAGAAAATATTCAATTTTTAATTCATCTATTCATCAAAATTTCATATTATCATCGTACAATTCCTAATGATGCTTTCTAATACACATACCATCACATACAATATGCTTAGAACAATAAGAAAACAAACATATGTCACTCAAATCAATGAAGAAATCAAATCAAATTAATAAAGAATGAGAAAAAGCGATTCTTTTGAAAAATTCAAGATTATCGCTTCGAAACTCCAAGAAAATCAGTGGCGGAGGGAGGAAGAGAGGAGGGGGGACATTTGGGACCCCAAAATTTTTATAAAACCCTTTAATATAGACCAAAAATTCTGTAAAACCCCCTAATATAGACCAAAATTTTTATTTGGCCCCCCAGTTAAAAAAAATTTGGGACCCCCAAGTCTAATCCACCTCTTATTAAAGGCTCAATTATGTCGATGCCGGGGGGAAAAAAAATTGGGACCCCATTTTGATTCGTCTGGCTCTGTCACTGAAGAAAATAATAGTAAAAATATATTTTATTTTTACAGATGAGAGGGAAGGCTGTAGTGGCCATAATATAGGACGAAATCTGGAGTTTTTAGGACTTTCCAAGTTTATGGAAATATCTCTTAACAAATTATTACTTTACATATATAAATCTTTCTTTAATAAAGTAGTTTATTAAGTTAAAATAAATTAAATTAAAACCAAATCTTTTTTACTACTGGGTTATCCAACCATCAAGCATAGTCCAGAAATTAACAAATTTGGATTTGTACTCAAAGTGGTAATTTTGCACAGAAGTCCCTCTTTTTGTAATATTTGCAAATATGTCATAAAATATTCGTAACAATCCAGAAACATCAAAAAAATATTATCTAAAAATAAATATTATATTTTCCAATTTAAAATTTCTGACTTTTACTTTCCAAGAAAATATTTGCACAAGATCCACTTAAATTCCATATTTGCAAAAACACCATATTTGTTTAAATCTTTACCAAATCAACTCTAAATATAACTTAAATAGATTAAATTTTCAAAGATGACCATGGAAAGCCCAAAAATCAGTAAAAATGAATTTTCATTATTTGTTTGAGATCCAAAAGGCTTTTTACATAAAAGACCCTCTCTTTCGAAGTAATTATAAAAATAGTTTCTTTATTCAGAAAAATCCCAAAATTTAGGATATACTTAATTATAAATTGAAGAATTTATTCCAAAATCTAAAAGTGTAGATTTGCAACCAAAAAAAATTTGCACGTGTTTTGCACGTGTAAAATTGAGAAATTCATAAAATAGTCAAATAAATTAAAATAAATCTGAAAATTAAAATATCATAAATAAATGAGGAAAATCAATCATTAACCACAAAAATTCAAGAATTCCAAATTCCTAACTTTGCACATGTGTTGCACGTGCAAAATTACAATTTTAAGAAAATAGTCAAAATAGTCAACTTTACCAATATAATATTATTTCGTAATGCAAAATAAATCATTTTATTTTGCGGGGTGTTACATCATTCCCCCCTAGAAAAGTTCTGTCCTCAGAACTATTCTAAGCAAAAGAAAACAAAATACAAAACTCACAAAACAGTTTTCGAAAATTTACTCTATCATTATTTTTATAGTTGGATTTAATTACTAAGCAAAACAAAGATAACATTTAATTATAGCTCGAAGAGTAAAAGGTGAAAACTGACATGACAAAAGTATAAGAAATCCAATAGAATACACAATTAATCCCAAAATGTGTGAAAATAACAAGACTATTCTCATAGAATAAGAAGTCAAAGGTTAGGAGATAAAACTCAAATATAAAAAGGTTGATAATCATACAAACAATGAAGGAACACATACTTAAAGGTTATAAAAAAACTAGTTTTGGGAAAAATAATCAGTCGAGATACATAGAAATACGAACAATTTTAGCTAAGTAAAGAAAATATTAATAACAATGAATATAAAAGACATATAATAATGAGTATATTAGTGTATGTTGACATTATAATCAATACTCTAAAAGCACATTAAAGGGTAGCGAGCAAAATAGACCAAAATATGTAAATGCAAGAAGACTTAAAAGAAGTTCATTAAATATTACAAAAGTAAGCGTCAAATCATTAATTAGGACTTGGAAACAAAAGTGGGAAATCTAAAAGGTTAGATAATTGGAAAATGGTAGCAATACATATTAATCACAAAAGAACGAAAACTTAGACCATAGTTGATATACACAATCTTGAAGAATTTGGTAAACACAAAATAGAGTAAAATCAACTATACTAGTTCAGATTGTATGGAAACATAAAGTATAATTTTATAAGCAAAATGTCATAAAGAAAATATTTCTTTACCATTAGTTTCATTATATAAGTAAAAAGTTTTGGAAATACCAATTAGCAAATAGGCAGAAAATCTCTCGCCTTAACCTCAAGTTGCAGATTTGCCTTCACGTCATCAGGTTGCAGGTTGTCGTCTGGATATTCGGTTGCACATTTTGTCTCCCCGACATCCAGTTGCAATTTGCCTCCATTGACATCGAGTTGCATATTTGCCATCTCGACATTAGGTTACCCGGAAATGGTGAAATTGAAGATGTAACCTTCCATATGCACAGGGATATTGGATATTTAATTTAAGTATGATGTTATGTTTGAAAATTCGTGATATAAAAATAGTAGAAAAGTAAGAAATGGAGTTGAAAGTCATATGATGGAATATAAATGTCACGCCCCGCTTCCCAAAAAGAATACGGAATACGGATATGAGACAAAAGCCCAGCGAATGATTTTCATCATCCATAAGCTGTTCAAGAATCTTTACAACATCTCACAAAATAATCAGAGTCCGAAGCAGAAGTATCAACCAACATGCACATATCAACCAAAATACCAACAAAAATACTTGAAACCAAATACATTAATCTCAAATAGTCATGATCTGAATAAGACAAATATCCTGGGTCACATTGCACAAATACGAGAATAAATCCAAGTATCAGAATACAATATTGTTCAAGCAATTACAAAAATAATAACAACAAGATCTAGCACTAATACTTCATGTCACCAATACCGCCTGGAACCTGTTCTTCAAAATCTTCAATTTAACAATTGCAGGCAAGAAGAAAAGAGAAAATAAGGTACCCATCAATTGCAAGTTACGGGCCGCTTGTAATGTAGGATACAAGTACATGGGGAAAACTAACTAGCATGATATAAGCATGATATCAAAATATAATAACTAGCATGGCAAAATGAAAAAGTATAAGTGGCATGTATCAAGTGTCAAGTGAACAAGGGTCATGTAAACAAGTATCAAGTGTCAAGTATCATGTACAAGTCTCATGTGTCATGTAGTCAAGTATCAAGTAAGCATGTATCATGCTCAAGTATCATGTATCAAGTCTTGTAATTATTACTATCTAGGTAGCACTTCATGCATCCCATATTATAACACATGGTTGCTACAACAAACAGTTTCGCTTTAGATTTTCTAATGGACCATAGAGGGCAGTGTACTCAGGGACAAGAAAATAGAAACAGGTTCATAAATCAAACAGGTACATGAATCATCCGATTCATGCATCAACAGGTTCATGAATCAACAGATACACAACCAACAGCTCCGTGCATCAACAAGTAACTGGTACACGACCAACCGGTCCGTGCATCAATAGGTAACAGGTACATGAACTAACAGGTCCATGCATCAACAGGTAACAGGTACATGAACAAATAGGTCCATGCATCAATAGGTTCATGTATCAACATGAATCAAAATGGGAAACATGGGCCCCCTTCCGAGTATACGTTTCTGAATTATCCACTATTAGATCTTTCCCTAAACTCCGGCTTGATTATTTATTATTATTGTCAAACAAGAATGTATGTATGCAAAATATATCAAGAATAACATGGCATGATCATGTAACAAGTTCAAGTTCCAAGATAAACATGTACGGGTACAAGATAACTCATAAAAGAATAAATTAGCAAAATCTCAAGTTCAGGACAGCAAGACCATACTGTAGCAAAACAGAAATTCCCGGTGTTACAAATATACAAATATGAATCCGTCGAAACTTCTAGAAAATAGACTCCCAAACGAATCCAGAATATAAATAAGTCATATAGTAATTCACAAAATCATAACTCAAAACTGATTTTAATACAGAAAACACGTTTAGCCATAAATCAGTAAAACCAATTCTCAGTCAGGAAAACACATCAAAACTCAACAAATAAATCCACGAAAAATCTGGGGTATTCCCCTATATGTCTAGTATCAGAATATAAAGTTTCAAAATTTTCCAGTAAAATTAGAGCCGTAATCAAAAATCCAAAAATATCAATAAACGATAGTTTGGCAAATATGGAATTCCCAACACTGCTGTACGAAAATTGTAATATCTCGCAAACCGTGAAACGAAATCAAAATCCACCAAAGAGAGATAAAAATAGACAAAATAAGCTAACTTTCATATTTCATAAGTATTTTTCATACAGTAGAGGAAATAGGGTGAAAATACGATTCTTTACAAAACAGCGAGTAAAATATAGCAAGTACAGTCTTTATAAACAAGCATGAAACGGTCTATAAAACTCATCAATAAAATCCACCAAAATTCTGATTAATCCCTAACTAGATAAAGAAATACTGACCAAAGTTCTAAATCAAAATAATATAGTTAACACAAGAATCAAAATAGTTTATTCATAGAAATCAATAAGAAACGAAATCTGGAATTAGAATACACCTCTGTAGTAAAACAGTCATATATCACACATACGAAAACGAAATCAATTAAGGTCAGAGGGGTTGGAAAGCAGACAAATTTCTCTACAAATCATGTTTTATACTGAAATTAAGATACTGATCTTAATATGGTCTAAATTACTGATTAAGACAGATTATCGACAAAATACAGAATTTCCTCAACAACCAATATCAACATAGATCCAATAAAACTTGATCCAAGCACAACCAAACATAAAATCGAGTCTATCAAGCATGATGAAATAGGGTATAAAACATGTCCACAACAAGTATCTCACATGGGTCTCAAAAGCACACGAGTTCTCATAATTGTTTCACATATACATCATATCAAGAACGGGCAAAACCTAGGGCTGTTTCATGTCAAATTTTGTGTCGTGAGTCAACTATGGTCAAGCACTATAGAGACAATATCAACAAGGGGTTTCATAGACGAATTGTCTCTGGAACCCAACTACACTACAAGCGGTATTTTTGACTTGTATCATACAAAGGAATTTGAGTACAAGTTACTTGCCTGAGTGACGACGACAGAAACAGAGCAAGAACAAGAATAACGGGAACGGATTCCCGGGACACAAACTCAAACACAACGAATGGATCATGAACCAATCACGAACACACGAACAACAAATCTGGATGAAACGATCATGATCACGATCGGATGGCTGAGATCACAGATTAAGAATATCAAACAACGATCGGGTGGATGAGCACGGATGAGATCAAGATCAAGATCAAGATCAACAAGATCGGACAGTCCAGATCAAGGTGATGATGGAGTTGATGATGATCGCAATCGAACGGCCAAGATCACCCCGATGGTGACGATCCAGATGATGATAATCAAAGGAGAACAGATGGCCCACATCCAAGGCCAAGATCAAGACCAAGAGAACATGATCATCAAGATGATTAAGACGATCGAACGGCCGAGATTCACTTGATCAAGAACCACCCATCAATGGCACTGGCTTGGCGGCAGACGGCGGGTGGCGTGCAGGGGCAGCACCGGCGAGGGCTAGCTAGCGGCCACGGAGCACAGCGGCAGCGGGACAGGATTGCCGGCGCAAGAGAGAACACACAGACGAGACGGGAAGGAGGGAGACGAGGTGCAGAGAATTGGGATGCTGGGGGCCGTGATGAGGGTGCACGGAGGAGAAGGAGGCGACACAGGTGGACGGCAGGGGAAGACAGCACGGGCTGTCGACTAGGGGGTCATGGTGGTGTGCTGAGGGCAGCTCCAGAAGAATGAGGAGGGTGCTGCACAGGGCTGGTACTCAGGGCGGTTGTTGAGGGGACTGGCTGGCACTCAGGGGGAGGCGCACAGCAGGCGGAACTACAGGTGTGACCTGGTTTCACGACGTAGGAGGGCGGCAGCACTGACGGGGAGGCGCGCTGGTGAAGGGGCGAAGGCAGACGGGATTGTCGAGGCAGCGCAGGTGCTACAGGAGGCAAGGCAGGGATGAGAGGATCGGGAGAGAGACTAGGAGAAGGAAAACGAAATGGCAGAAAGATAGCAGATGGGTTTATATAAATGGAGTAAAATATTAGGGTTAAAAGTGAAGGAGATGACGGCTAAACGGGCCGGGGGGGGGGGGGGGGGGGGGGGTTGGGTAACCAGGTTTAAGGGGAAACAGGTTGTGGTTAATCTGGGTTTTGGGTAGTTAGGGGTTAAAAACAGATGAGTATTGGATTTTAAGTGGGTTAATGGGTTTATTGCATATTGGGTATTTAAAATAGGGTTTTAATAGAATATATGGTAAAATAAAATTACCAAATAATAAAAATATAGAATTAGGACTTTACAAAAATATTAATAATAATAATAATAATAAAACAATAACAATAACAAAGATATTAATGGTAATAATAATAACAGTAATAGTAATAATAATAGAAATCAAAGTAGTAATATCAATAATAACATTTGCAAATAAAATTATCGGTCAAAAATAGATTTGAAAGCAGAAAACTAATTAACAAAAATTTTAAATACAGGAAAATACACAAAAATACATTTTTGGAAAAACAGGGGTTACAAATCCTACCCACCTTACAACTAAATTTCTTCCTCGAAATTTGCTCAGGCGGTACATAGGACAGGGCAAAAGCAAACTGAGGGAATGGGTAACAAAACAGAGGGCTAATGGGGAAAAGAACAAAGCAGTGGCAACACCAGAAAAAGAAAGAAGTGGATACAATGAGGTCAAATGGTGCTTTTGAATAAATTGTATTTTTCTACTTGAATTCTTGTATTTGGGAATTTTGTCCCTAAACATGTGACTTGTTTGTTTCTAGATCTGATTATTTGAGGAAATTTGTATTTGTGTCAAGTAATTTTGTTGGTTATAATAATTTGTCTCATGCATGGGTGGATGATTCTTCTTGTTTACTTCTTGATATTTCTTGTGACTTGCTGTAAAGATCCTGACAGCTTATGAATGGTAAAAGCCATTCGTTGGACTTTTTTCGCGTATCCATTTTCCGTATTCCTTTTTGGGAAGCGAGGCGTGACAAGACGGCTTGATTTGGAGCGTATGTTGTATGGGATGCATGCATTTCCAAAGTCTTGCTGATATTAGATTAAGTGCATCTATTTCTTTGTACATTGTGTACTGTACATTAGACTTCAGGTCATGGCATACATAGACACTAGGAAATAAGGATGCACGTTTCTATTTTCATCAAGACTGATTGTGATTGTACAAGTTTAGAAATTGTTGTTTCTTATCTGCATTGTTTCAGTATATGTACTGACGTACCCATAGGTGCTGGATATCGAATCGCGCGTGTGGAAGGAATCAAGGCCAGAAGAGCATTCAAGTGGAGTATCCGGTGTACATCCCCACCAATAAGCAGTTGCGATATTAGAGTAGCATAGCGGAAGACTTAGACTACGTGGCGCATCCCAGGGAAGCAACTTGACTACTCGGTGGAGTTTCTAGTATGATCATTTGACTACCGTTCTGAGTGGCAGACGGTAATCGTTACAATGTAGTATATGTAATAATTGATGTAATTTGTATTCCTTGTTATAAGAACAAGATGTAATTGTTTAATGTATGTTTACCGTTGGCAATAAAAGTTTTTTATTTCCATATTTTTACTGTGTTAAGATGCATTTGGAGGCAAAAATTCTGGTTGTGTCACGAATTTCTGGTAACGGGGATTCGGAGCGCTACATCACTATTGGTGTAGAATGTAACCCCTTTTTCTGATTTTTTAAAGATTTTTATTGTATTTCTTCCTCCTTAAATTATTGTATTTGGATTTATTTAATAATAATTCTTGCAATCCCTTGGGCTCATTTATTCTCTTTAGATCATTTGTATTCTTTGGCTTGAACCCTGAAATTTTGATACACTACTAATTTTATTTTTTTTTGTATTGGGTTTAATTTAACCCAATATTTTTTTCATATCCTTATTATCATTATTATTTATGTTCTTATTGAATCCAACCCATACCCTATAACCCGTTAACCCGCAACCCAAACCCAACATAGTAATACCATATAAATATCAATTAACCCTAATTAATCCCCATCTTAATCTAATCCTAATCTCTCATGCCGCTCTCTCTCTTCCTCCTCTGCTTTCCCGAAACACATCCCCGCTCAACCTTTCGCTCTCGTCCTCGTCGCAGCAACCACCGCAGCAACCACCTCCGCCCTAACCACCGCAGCAACCACCTCCGCCCTCTCCTGCATCCCACTTCTCCATCCTCGTCGTCAGCATTACTCGACCAGCGCCGTCGACTGTCCTGCTTCTCCTTCAAACCCCGAGCACCATCGAACCCGCTGCACCTCGTTGCCCTCCAACCTCTACCGCAACCAGCAACACCACTCTGCAGCAACCACCGTCATCATCGTCGATCCCTTGCCTTTGCCACCCCAAACGCCAACAACCCTGCTGCCCCCTGTGCACCACCACCCTGACGTCACCATCCCTGCACTCCAGCAACCCTTAGTCGACAGCCAGTGCCAAAGTCCCCACTGCCGCCATTGTCATTGCTGCCATCACGGTCTCTTGCCGTGATTGCTGCTGCCTTGCCTTGCCGACAACCACCATGACTGTTGCTCGTTCCTCGCGGCCGTGTTGTCCCGTGCCGATGACTATAGCAGCTGACATTGTCGTTGTAGTTGCTATTCTTGTTGCGGTTGTTGTTGTGCTTGCTATTACGTGCTTTGCACGTGTTGCTATTGCAGTCTCTTGCACGTGTGTTTGCCGTACGTTGTTTGCATGTGTATTATTGCCGTCGAGATTCTTTTCCCATTATTCTTTCGTGTTCAGAGTCTTCATCTTTAAGGCAAGTTTCTCTTGAACTAGTTTTATTTTTCTTGTTCAAGAATTTTTTTTGATCTCCGCAAGTAGCTCCGCTTTCATCTATCATATTTTATTTGTTTGAACCCACCAAAGAGACCATTACAAATTGATCGGCGAAACCAAGTAGTAGTTCTCTTTTCGTTTCATTCCCTTGATTCAAACCCAAGCCTGTTATACATAATCACATGCACCCACAACATGAATACTTAGATTAGAAACATGTATATAGACATTGATGATTGAATGCGTTTCCGTTTGAATGTGATGATCATGCTATGTTGATAATAATTTGCCTCACCAATAGTAGAATTCCACCCTAAAGATTAAGTATGATTTCCGTCGATTATTGCTTTGAAATTATATGCTTGCTTGTTTATTTTGTCGTCTTTTAATAACAACCTACTTGCTGGCCTGCTGTTTGCTTCGTGTTAATTTGAGTTTTTGACCTAGTTTCTGTCATAATTTAATAAAACTTTGTGAACATCATATTTAGATTTTTGAATATATTTTTCAGAACTTTTTATAGAACTAGATTCTGATTTACGAATTAGGAGTTATCATATTTTTAGTACTACTATGTTTTCAATTTCCAGATTTCTATCCAGAGATACCTCAACTTGATATTCTATTTAAATAAAATGCTAACAACAAAATTAGAACTTAAATTTTATAGACATGAGTGGAAATCACCTTATTATTTTTGTAATATTATTTGATGATTTTTTAGACCTATTATATGTATTAAAACATGACTCTAGGTTATTGTCAGAGCACTAGTTCAGTAAAGAACATGATTTTTGACCTAACTAAAGATAATATCAATTAGAAATCATTAAATAAGAATTATAACCATGTGTGTGTAGCCCCTGTTTTCGCAAATACGTATTTTCTGTGTATTAATTGGGTTTGGGTTCTTTATAAATAAAAAAAATTGTTTTCTTAAATTCATTTTTATTTCAAATTTATTTTGTATCTCATGTTAAAATCCATTTATTTTCATTAATTGTATTTATTGTTATTTTCAAACGATTTTTATACTGTAATACAAACCCTATTAATGTTAGCATTATTATTATTGTTATCAGTATTATTATTATTACTGTTATTTTTATTTTATATTATTATTATGATTATTGTTATTATTGTTATTACCTTTGATTGCTAATTTAAAAATCTAATTCTATTGTTAATTATATTTGTAGTTATTTCAAATAAGTTCTATATTGTAATGCAAATTACATTTTATTATAAATTATATTTTTATTGGTTACTTTATTTTCCCTAATGGATTTTTACCCTAAAACCCCACCCAATTCCTTATTGGATAAACCCGAAACCTGTTACCCCTTATTTACCCTAATATCCTATATATATACCCACAGTATATATATCCCCTGTTTAACCCTAACTTCATCTAAACCTGTCAGCAGCTATTTTCTTCATCCCCATCCTGGCCTCCCTTTCCTCAACCCCCTGCACCCTCTATTTCAGATCCTCCGCCAGCGAAGATGTAGCATCGTCGCCCCACTTATACTGCGTGCTCCTCTTAATGCAACCAGCGGTAGACAGCAACCCCAGACCCCCACCTCGGCGTTCCCTGCCTTTCCCTGAAGGCAGCAAAGCCAGCACCAGCCACAACAGCAGCAACCCAGTGACAGCGCCGCCACGCTACCCCTATCCCGCCGTCACGCCGCCTGTCCAGCATCAGTGCCGGCAGCCTTGCCCTGAGCGCCACCGCCCGCCATCAGAGCCAAGCCAGAGTCGAAACCCATTGCCGTTGCTATTGATCATGGGTTTTGATCTTTCAAATCCAGGCCGTCCGATCTCCTCTTGATCATCATCATCATCTTCACCATCAGATCATCATGATCTCCATCATTATCAGTCTTGATATGGCATTCCGTTTGATTAGATCTTGATCACCTGGATCGGCACCGTCCAATCTGGTTTGATCTGAATGTGATCATCATCAGCTCTTGGATCTAACCGTCCAATTGTGTTCGTGATCTTGATCGTCTTCATCTTGTTCGCGATCAGTTGTTCATCTTGTTTGTGATCATCTCGTTCGTGATCGTTGGTATTGTGTTCGTGCCCAGGATCTGTTCCCGTTATTCTTTCGTCGAATTCATCGTCGTCTCTTAGGCAAGTAACTTGTATAATTTCTGTTTACATATATACTAAATACTACCGATAGTGTAGTTGCTTCAAGATCTATTCCCATGAAATTCCTTGTTTGATCTTGTCTCTAGTTGATCCATTCGTAGTGGTACACACACGACATGAAATAACTTAGATCTAATAAACTCTTGATGTATACATGAATGTTGTTCGTGATTTATGAGGTGTCGTATGATCTTATATGCTTGATGTGTTAGTAGTAGTATAACTTGTTGTGAACTTTTAAATACTCTATACCATGTCGCGTGGACATCTAGTACACCATATTTCACATTTTTTTATGATTTGGAGGTGACATATGAGCTAGTCGATTTTATGCATGAAGAATAATTCTATCCTTGTTGTTACACCATTTTTGTTCAGTATTTTAGACCTTATTAAGGTCAGTATATAAAAATTATTTGTGAATATAAATTATAGAGAATTCTGTCTACTTTCCAGAATTTTTGATAGATCTCAGTTTTTATTTGTGAATTGCGAGTTATTGCTGTTTTACTACAGATATATAGAAAATTCCAGATACTATTTTATATGAATTCTGTATCACTATTTATTTTTATACTGATGTGAAAGATAATATTTTGATCCAATATTTTGCTGAGTACAACTAGACTTGATTTGGATTAAACTCCAATTATTGTGGATTTAATTGATGACTTTCACATACTATTCTATGCTTGTAAACAACTACTATACATGCAGAATTTTTGATGCTGTTCAGTAAAGAACCTAAATTTACGCCTGATTCTAGTTGTTGTTTATAAAAACTTTGTGAATATGAAATATAGCATACCGTATCTATTTTATCACCCTTTTGACGGATCTGGATTTCGATTTACATTTTGTAAAATATTGCTATTTTAGTACTGCTATGTCAAGAGTTTCAGATTTACAAAATTACTGCATCCTACTATCTTCTGATTTTATTTGATTATTCTATCTATGTAGGAAAATTATGAAACTTTATATTCTGATACTAAACATACTAGGGAATACCCCAGATTTTTCTTGGATTTAATCATTAAGTTCTTATGTCGTTTTCCTGTTTATGAATACAAACTTCTGATTTCTGGCTGAACATGTTTTCTGGATACAATTCTATTTTGAGCCTTGTTTACCAAATGGCTTATATATACTTGATGGATTCAGCCGAGAGTCTATTTTTCATATTTTCTGACGGATCCAGATTTACATGTTTGTGGCAACAGGAATCCCAGATTTAGTGCAGTACTGTCTTGCTGTCCTGAACTAGAATTTTCGTTGTCCTATCATTTTATGTGTTGTCCATCACCTGTACATGTTTGTCTTCCAACCCAAACCTGTTACTTGCTTATACCAAGTTATTCTTGTCCTGTTTTGTGCACGTATATGCTTATTTGATAATAATAACAAATAACCAAGCCGGGGTTAAGGGAAAGATCTAGTAGTGGACAATATAGGAGCCTGTACTCGGAAGGGGACTCGTGTTTCCTGTATGACAAGTTTACCGAACAAGTTAATTTTCTGTTACCGATCAAGTTTACCGACCAAGTTACTGATCAAGTTTACCGACGAAGTTACCGATCAAGTTTACCGACCAAGTTTTGTAATCCTGTGAATATCCGAGTACATGACCTATAGAATCTCCTACGAAATCTAAACGTAATTGTGGTAAATGAATGGGATGCATGAAGTGCTACCTAGATAGTAATAAATACAAGATTTGACATACATTGACACCTGTTACATGCTTACCTGAACATGTTATATGACACTTGTTACATGTTTACCTGCTTGCATGATAGCTGTTATCTGTCACATGTTACATGCACCCTGTTATCACATCATATTACTTGTTCCTGCTCCTATTTTATGTTAACCATTCTGTCACCTGTATTCCATGCTATGTCTGCTTCGTTGTTACTCTATTCTTGTTTATCTTTCCTGTACTTGTGCCTGCGCTACAAGCGGCTCGTAACTTGCATTGACGGGTGTTTTTTTCTTTTTCTTTTTCCTCTTCCTGCAATTTGTTAAATTGCTAACTTTGGTGACCAGCTGCCCGATGGAGTAGGTGATCCAAGATTCTAGCTGGCTGGAGTTCTTGCTACAATTTAAGTTCCTGTTGCTTTTGAATAAATGTATTGTTACTTGGATTATTTTGTATTGGGCAGTATGATCGAGGAATTTTGACTTGTTCCAGATCTGGTTTATTTGAGATTATTAAATTTTGTTTTAAGTAGATTTTGTTGGTATATTGAATTATTCATGCATGCGTGGTTGGTTCCTCATCATTATCTCTTGATTACTCCTGTTAAATGTTGTAAAGATCCTGACAGCTTATGGATGATGAAAATCATTCGCTGGACTTAATCACGTATCCGTATTCCGTCTTTCTTTCTAGAAAGCGGGGCGTGACAGTGTGTCTGAAATCCATATCATCTGACGGTTTTGCAATCCGACCTACAGGTTGTAAAATATCCATATTTTCGTACAGTGACGTCTGAATTCCAGAATGCAATTTGAAAATGCATTACCTTGCTTAATTAACTAAAACAGTAGATCAAATTTAAGAGTTAAAATCTTAGATTAATTTTTTTGTTACTAAAAACTGTTAGGAATTGAAATATGACTTTTACGAGATTTTTAAATGATTTTACAATCTATTTTTATATACAAGAATTTTGACCCTAACTGCTGCCTGAACATGTAATCACTATAAAAATGAACGTATAAACCTAGTTTCTGTATTCAGTATATGTAGTGTAAATATTTGTTGGAACCGGAAGATAGTCTACTTTCGAGAATCTCTGACGGAATCTGATTTGCTTTCCTGTAGTAACAGAAAATTTTAATTTTATATAACATCTTGCTATCCAGAATGTGTGCTTTGTGTTTTGCTTATATATGTATGTTTGATTTTGCATCTAGGGAATAGAATTAGTTATACCATGCATTGCATAGCCTTTTCATCTCTTTGACATCATTTCAAAACTTCTTTACCCATTGCATGTCCACATTTAAGTATAATAAAATATTAACAAGCTTAGGTAAATAAGGGTCGACTTGGTAGTGACCAATCGGAGACTGTACTCGGTAGGACATCTTGTTCTTGATTGATTATGGTTGTGAATGGTGGATTATTGATTGGGGAATATTGATTGTTAATTATGGATTACCGTGCTGAGTACACGATCTATTAAGTTCACCATTATTGTCGAAACGATCACTGTTTGTATGCACCGAACCTATGGTATGGGACGCAGTATTACGTGCATAAGCTAGGATAATAAAATATTAGTTAACCTAGGATTGACACTTGAATTCTTGATCATAATTATTGTTATTGATCTTGAATCAATGATTACAATCGCTGTTTAGTGCATCATAAATTCTAGACTTTGATTTTATCATCAACTCTTATTGTTATCATTGATCTTTGATTTTGTTCAAGCCTATTATTTCCTGACATACCATATTTTTCTTGCTTCTTTGCTTCCGCTACTTGCTGTCTGTAACTTGCTCTAACGAACACATTTTTCCTAACTCTAGTTAATGAATTTGCAGGTACAGAAGGAAATTTAACTCAAGGATTTGGTGAGCAAAGTTTCTGAAGATCGGAGCTGAACCATTACACTATTATAGTTATCTCATGTTATTTGTTTATTTTATTTCTTTTATTATACTTTGTATTCCGAGCTTGTGTGTCCCGAAGTTTACTTTTTTCCAGATGTTGAAAATTATTTGATGAATTTATTTAAAGATTATTTTGGAGTTTATTCATTGTTTATGTGGTTGTTCTCTCTTATGTAGTTGTGTTCTATTATATATTGTTGAGTTAATCTATTACTGTAACACCCCGCAAAATAAAATGAATTATTTTGCATTACTAAATAATACTAAATTGGTAGAGTTGACTATTTTGACTATTTTCTTGAAATTGCAATTTTGCACGTGCAGCACACGTGCAAAGTTAGGAAGTTTTGAATTCTTAAAATTTTATGGTTAATGATTAATTTTTCCTCATTTATTTATGATATTCTAATTTTCAGATTTATTTGAATTTATTTTACTATTTTATGAATTTCTCAATTTTACACGTTCAAAACACGTGCAAAACACGTGCAAATATTTTTTGGGGTGCAAATCTCCACTTTTAAATTTCTGGATACTTTCTCCTATGTATAATTAAGTATATCATAAATTTTGGGATTTTTCTGAATAAATTTTATGTTCTAAGCACTCACCTCAAAAGTGACATATGTTTGTTTTCTTATAAATAGGAGAAAGTATGTTTGTTTTCCCAAAATTTTGGAGTAAGAGGTGAGTGACATATGTTTTTTTTCTTATTGTTCCGAGTAAACTTTATTCAGAAATAATTTGGACTATTTTTCAGAGTAAAGTAATAATTTGGATTATTTTGGAGTAAGAGATGAGTGACATATATTTGTTTTCTTATTGTTCTAAGCATATTGTATGTGATGATTTGTGTATTAGAAAACATGTTAGGGATTGTATTAGAGTTTGTGATCACCTCTTCTTTTGTTGCTAATCATCATCATTTCTTCTTGCTCTTTCTGTAATTCTTTCTTCTTGTATCTTTTCCCCTGATCCTCGACTGCAGCGTATGTGAGAAATGAAGTAGTATATTAAGAAGAAATAATAATAATAATAAAATGATGTAGGACAAAATTCGGAAAATTTATACGAATCCTTATTTTATTAAGAGTTATAATAATTTTTTTATTAAATTAAATCTATGCAAACTTAAACTAATGATATACCATTTCATTCAAGGGTAATGTCTGACATGATACCCCGATACCCCTTGTATCCCCTCATCTGCAAGCCTGTCAAATTTGCAATTTTCTTTTAATTATAATAATACTTTGTGACAGAGAAGATTTTTTCTTTAATACTCATCGATCCAGTGTATTATGGTTGATAGCGAGTAGTTTAAATTATTAAAAGTCTACTGTATATTTTCAAACTGGTCAATTAGTACACTGATCTACATGAACTAAAAATTGAATATTTTCATGGAACCTATATTTTGATAATTAAAACTCCATATAGATGAATTGAAGTTGTTAAAGAACTCAATAAATATCATGAGTAGGTTGCTTTCCTTCATAAATTTGCTGTTTTGTTTCTATTGTAATGAGTTGCATGAGGATATTGTACAAAAGTGAACAAAAGTGGATCTTTACTATGTATATGTTGCATATGTTCTGTTTGGGGGTTTCTTTGAGTAGGAACTTGATGATTGATCACCTCAGGGAATTAGGCCTTGTTTTTACAAAGCTTAAGTGGGTATCAGTCGGAAACATTCACAAAATTCCAACTTGGGTAGTGCATTTGATCTGTTATGAGTTGTGTAGCACTAAGGTGATTTGAAGTCAATACTGCACCTATATACAATGAATCCTTGAAGTTTACTGATGCTTTTGAAAGTCCTAATTTACTTATCCAGAAACCAGTTTATAGATTGAATGAAATAGTAAGTTGATAAGGTTGGGTTGAGTATCAGTTTTGTTTTGCTGCAGATTTCTATTTCTGTTACTTCCTGTGTAGGTACACACATGAACATGAATCCATATATATATACACACTCATATCAGTGTAATGAAATTCTATATTATATATACACAAATATGCCTTCAGTAAAGGGGGGATTTTTCTATATTATATACATACATATATACTTTATGTCAGTAAAGAGGGATTTATCTACATCATATATATCTGCATAATGTTCATCTTCTATAATCTGCATATGTTCTTTTCAACTCAGTAAAGAGAGATTTTCTATATATATCTTATATATGTACATACATACCACACTTCAGTAAAAGAGTTCTTCTATGTATCATATACATACACTTCATATTAGTTTAGGAGATTTCTATATCATATATATATATATATATATACATCCTTAATTTCAGTACAAAGAGCTTCTATATATATTATATATATACACAAAAACCTTATATCAGTAAAAGGGAATTTCTTTCTATATCATATACATACTCATATACTTTAATTAGTGAAAGGGGTTTTCTATAAATCAGTTATATATATATATATGCATATATATATCCTTAATTTCAGTACAAAGGGCTTCTATATATATTATATATATACACACAAACCTTATATCAGTAAAAGGGAATTTCTTTCTATATCATATACATACTCATATACTTTAATCAGTGAAAGGGGTTTTCTATAAATCAGTTATATATATATATATATATATATATATATATATATATATATTTCATAACCAGTAAAGGGGTTTTCTATATATCAGTTATATATATGTGCATATGTTTCAATTTAGTGGAAAGGATCTTGCTATACCTTATATACCCATATGCGTCAATCAGTAAAAGGGTTTTTTTTTCTTCTATGCCTCATAGATGCACAACTTCTTTTCAGTAAAGAATACCTCCTATATATATATATATATATATATATATATTCATATATATATATATATATATATTCATATACAAACAATATGAATGAATGAGTTTCTCACTGTCTCACTATGAGTAGGTTAACAATGAAATGAAATGAAGTGACTAAAATGAAATATTTATTTTGTGTTGATGGTTGAGTTGTGAGTCTCTAGAGGGTGTGTGGGATCCTAGATACCGGCATTTGAGATTTTGTGGTTTGGCCAGTTGTGGCTTTGTTGTTGATCAGTTGAGTTAAGTCCGGTACGGTACACCAACTCTAGGAGATTCGTAATTAATTAATTAACTTAAAAGATAAGGACATGTACTAGATGGTGATATGGTGAAATGAGTGCAAACGTGAGTTATGGACTCTAGGATGATCCAAGGAGTGAGGTATTCCCCAGTTTTCCGGGACGATGGACGTATCAGCCACAGAATGATCTGCGGAGTGGGATTGATCTCTAGTATTCCGAGGATGAGAGCGACACTCATGGGATGTTTGTACGATGAGGGTTCCAGGATGACCTGCAGAGTGAAGCAATCACCATTTCTGGGACGATGGACGTATGGGCCATAGAATGATCCGCGGAGTGGGATTGGGCTCCAGTATTCCAAGGGCGAGAACTAATACTTGCAGAATGTCTAAATCTCATAGTAGTCATAGTAGTAGGATTAGTTGCATAGTGAGGGATTAAACCCTATCAAGTGGAGAACGATATGGGCTTGCACCAGACCTATGTAGTATGGGATGCATAGAATCCGACAAGTATGCATTAGAGATTCAGCATATAGCACTGATGTTTTCTTGACTTTGTTTTATGCATGTGTTTTCATATTTTCTACACATGACACTTAGTCTAGTTCACTTGATATTTTCATGTTTTACTTATTTTCATTTATTATTTCATTTTATTCTTGCTGTTAACATATGTTGTTTATAAATCTATGTTTCATGTTTTATTTATGTTGTATTTATTTTTACGTCACTCACATCGTTATGGCTGACCCCTGTAGTTTTGGGAGTTCAGGTTATCTCTAGCCTCGTATTTTATAGTTAGTGCCATTAGCTTGGGATTGGATGCATGTGGTAGAATGATGATAGGGCTTATGTAAATTGTAAAAGAATGTGTTGTAAAAGAAAGAAATTGTAATTCAAGGTGTTTTACTTTCCGCTGTACTTTGTAAACAATTGATGTAATAAAAGTTTTAAATTTCTATGTATTTGGTTGCTATGTTTATAATTACATTGAAGTTGATTCTGGAATTGTACCACATATTTCTGAGATATTATATTGGAAATTCGGGGCGCTACAATTACAGCTATGGATAATGTTCTTATCATTTGCTGGGCCTTTCTTACATGCTCATGCTCCCATTCCTTAGGAAGCGGGCCATGATAGGTTTTTAGTGCTATCAGAGCCCAGGTTAGGCTCTATACCCATGTTAACTCAATAATATGTACACCACGTTAATCACATAAACATTTAATAACCAACATTTATCTAGGTACTCACTAACTTGATGGTTTTGCAGACTATGGCTCGTGGCGGTTTTTCTACTACTCGACCCAGGGATGATCAGCCAGATAACACTGCTATCCTTCAGGGAATGCAGCAGATGATGACCCTTCAACAAGAGCACAATGAACTAATGCGGGCTACATTGGAGGCAGCCAACTTAACTACTGCTGGACCTGCACCAGGGCTACTGCCGCCGAGGCCCAGTACTGTAGGGGATTTCATGATGTTGCACTCAGCTAAGTTCTCGGGTACCGAGACGCCGTTGGAAGCTGAGAAATGACTGATCTGGACGAAGCAGTTGTTGATCGTAGCTCGAATCTTCGATGTGGATTGGGTGGATGTGATAAGCATCCAGCATGTAGACCTTGCCCATATCTGGTGGCGGGCTGAAACCAAAAGGCTTGAGGGACCCAACACTTGGGCCTCTTTCACGGAGAGCTTCATGGCAAAAAATTTCCCCAGTGTCACCAAGGACGAGATGGAGTGGCAATTTGTCTCCTTAACCCAGGTTGATCGGATAATGCTATTTAATGTCGTGTACTGTTGCCTACTTCATATGTGTCAATATTAATTGAATCATTATCCTGACTCAGGGGAACTGATCCGTGGATGACTACGTTGCTGAGTTTACTCGGCTCAGCCATTTCGCAGCTGCTATGGTGGCCAATGATGAGGACAGAGCTCGTAGGTTCTTGATGGGTTTGAATTTCAACATTCAGGACTTTACTCACTGACACCGCAACTATGCCAATGTTCTTGATGTGGCCAGGATTTAGGAGCAGGCTCATAAGAGGATGAGTGCTACTCAGTGGGCAGTGCAGCACCCTACCCTTGCCCGGCCTACTAGAGGGTTTATTCGAAGGCCAGTTCTGACCCTTCTCGCGAAAGAGCTGTCGTATTCACCTGTTATCCTGAGGCCAGTTCATACTTGTGACTACTGCCATAAAGTCAGGCATTTGCAGAAGGACTGCAGGCTAGCCAACCGTCTGTGTCTTGCTTGTGGAGGCAGTGATCATGTGGTCCGAGACTGCCCAACGAACAGGCTCCCTACACCCACTGGAGGACCAGCTCAGCAAGGAGCACTAGCTCGAGGCCATGGTAGACTGCCTCTTCCACCGCAGAGGCAAACTTTTGATTAGAGGAGGATGGCCCCGAGGGGAGGTCAAATTGGAGGTCGGCGTCAGGCCTATAACTTGACTGCAGCTGAACTTGAGACAATTGTTGGTGTCGTTGTAGGTATAACTTTATAGTTGTATTATTTGCTTTCTATTTCTGACCTATTTATTTCTTCCTATTCGATTATTCTTGCTTTTGTCCTGCATTCACTTTCACTCTTATCCTTTGATCATCTTTTAGGTGTCATCTTAGTTTTCTCTTTTCTTGTCCATGTTCTTTTTTATTCTGGTGCCACCCACTCCTTTGTCTCTTCTTGCTTCGTGGATCGATATCTTCTGGCTTGCGACATCTTGCCTGCTGCTTGGAATATTACCACAGGTGAAGGAATCCTCATTTGTTCTAAGGTGTGCAAGCAAAGCCCTATGTTGATTAGGGGGCATGGAGTCCAAGGCTGATCTGATTGTGATCCCCAGCTCTGGTTTCCATGTTATCCTTGGGATGGATTGGCTGGGAGTTACCCATGCTTTGATTGATTGTCATGCGAAGAAGGTAATGTTCGGAATCCCAGGTCCCCAGGAGTTTGTGTTTCATGCAGGAGAGACAACGTCTGGGCATATCAAGAACATGATGAACCAGAAGGCTCATGCACTTGAGTTGTTGTGCACTGATGGTGCAGTTGCACCTGTTGTTGTTCGAGATTTCCTCGATGTTTTTCCAAAAGAGTTGCCTGGATTGCCGCCAGACCGAGATGTGTTATTAAGTATCGAAGTTCAACTAGGAATGACACCAATCTCGAAGAGTCTGTACCGGATGGTACCAGTTGTGTCACGCCCCGCTTCCCAAAAATACGGAATATAAGTACATGACATTAGGCCAGCGAATGACTAACGTCACCATAAGCTGTTTATCAGATCAACTCAATAATATAATCAATACACAATTGCGCAGGCAATAATAATAATCTCATGAACAATAATACTTGGAATGAAACAATATGAAATATCCAAATACAATAAACCAACGTCTGGAAACAAATAATAAAATCTGGGACATAAGCCCCATACAATAATAAATCCCAATACAATAATAACAAGTCTCAATACATTAAGTTCAATAAAACAATATGCAACTAGAAAGTATTAGATCTTCAGAAAGTTTGTTCTCCAATTCCAGCAGGTAATTCTCCATGATCACCTGTGAACACTTCATGTAAAAAGAGGAGAAAATTTTCCTTAGAGTAAGTCATGGACAACAAGTAGAGAAAGCAAGGAACAATGGAATAAAGATATAATAATGAATTCAATGGATCAATAAGAATCAATAGCATGGGACAATAATCAATAACATGGTAATCGATGCGATGGTGTAACAATGATTCATTATTCGATAACAATAATCAATGATCAATATCAATAACACTTAGATAATACTTGATATCAATAGGAACAAAGATGTACAATATGCAATGTCGGTGATGTGTCAATCCTTATGTCTATTAATCATTTTGATCCTAATTAATGCACGTACTACTGTGTCCCATATGTTCCGTACTATAGGTTCGATGCATACATACAATTTCGTTTAGACTTAAGCGGTGTACTCTGTAGATCATGTACTTGGCAACGATAAACATTATTCACCTTTCGGTGCACGATACGGTCTTCAGCAACGATATAGTACACGATAAATTGGGTTACGGCCGTAATCCTTAATCACACGATAAAACACTAGCCGGAAAATTATTTAGGGAAACATGGGCTCCTCCTCCAAGTACAGTATCTACTTTTTTCACTACATAAATCACCCTTTAAATCCTGGCTTGTTAATTATTTTATCGATGCAACAATAAAATATGCTATTAAGGGACATTTCGATGAACGATTGTAACAATAGGGAAACAATGAGATGATAACTTGAATAGGACAATGAAAAGGATGACAATAGGATACTAGGATCATGCAATGCAATATACACACTCTAATTCATGCATGACTACAATATGGGAACAATTAATTCATGAAAACTGAAAAGTAAAATTCGGGACAGCAAGAGTAGTCTGTACTAAAACGTAATTTTTCGCTGTTTCAGAACTCAAAAACTGAATCCGTCAGAAATTATAGAATCTAGACTTCCACACTGTTCCAACGCATATTTGAAGTTCAAAATCTGACAACAGTAGCTAGGTCAAACACAACATTTTTTACAGATTTCAAGTTCAATAGAGAAACAATGAGATGATAACTTGAATAGAACAATGAAAAGGATGACAATAGGATACTAGGATCATGCAATGCAATATACACACTCTAAATCATGCATGACTACAATATGGGAACAATTAATTCATAAAAACTGAAAAGTAAAATTTTGGACAACAAGAGTAGTTTGTACTAAAACATAATTTCACACTATTTTAGAACTCAAAAACTGAATCCGTCAGAAATTATGGAACCTAGACTTCCACACTATTCCAACGCATATTTGAAGTTCAAAATCCGACAACAGTAACTAGGTCAAACACATCATTTTTTACAGATTTCAAGTTCAGACAGAATTTCGACATCAAGAGGTTATATTTTCAGAATCAGCAAAAACTCAATAATAAATTTATTAAAAATATTTATTAGACTCCTAAACATGATCACTAACAATCTGAAAATTTTTAGAGCAATATTTTAACATTTGATCAGCCTTTTAATAGTTTAAACATGAAAGATACAAGAATCTGAAAATCTGGAAAAAAAAACACAGCTGGAGTCAAACGAGCATAACTTTTGCTACACAACCCAGAATTCAGAAATTCAAGATGTTCTTTAAATTATAAAGATAAGGCTACAAATCTTATTCAGAAAGTAATTTATTTTGAGAACGTTTACTGAGTCGAAAATAGCAGACAACATACAGCCAGCAAGCAGCATACAAGTTTTTTTTAGATATTTTTCATAAAATAAATTAATTAAATATGATGGGTATTGATTCTTTAGTTAATAATTATGTAATCAACATGAAAGGTGTAATAGAATGATAAATACAATTAAAAACACACACATACATAATTCTAACAACATCCAACATCAATCGATCAATCAAACATACAACCTAGCAATTATCTCTACAATAAACAATTGTGTTATGATTATATGTGTAACCCTATCGTGAATACTACATGGATGCATCAAAGATTCGATCTTTAGAGTCAAAAGTGGCACGATGTCAAGAATATTGGGGTTAGCTCATGTAAACCCTCATTAGACCCAACGAAAGATAATCAATACAACGATATGATAACGAACAGGATCTACTTGCAAGGATTTCAATAAAACTTGAATTTGAAATGATGTACAATTGAAGAGGAAAGTGACTTGTCTTTCGGACGATGAAATTGAATTCCAAGAATAACGGGATAAGGATCCTGGAGCAACGAACCCACGAACTAGCACGTGCACAAAATACCCAAAAGTAAAGAGACAGCAACTGCAATGGCAGCAATAGTCAGCAACAATAGCAAGGCTGATGGCGTCGCTGGCGGTCAACGAGTGAGGGCACGACTGGGACAGTGGTCGACTGGTGCCCTGGCGTCGCTCGGAAACAGGGACATCAAGGGCTCGGGCTCTATGTTGTCGTCAAGAAAGGGAAGCAGCGGAGGGGGTCGGGGGTTTGGCTGATGGCGAGTGTTGATCGATGAGGAACATGGAAGAGTGTTGGGGGTTCGGGTTCGGCATGCAGGGCGTCGAAGGGGGTCATCGATAGGAGGGTGGCCGGATTTTGGCCGGGGAAGAAGCACAGGAAGTGGAGATTAGGGGTTGAGCAGGAAAATTGAGGTGAGAGAAAGTAGACGGCTCTTAGGATTTCAATTGTGCAATTTTTAGGGTTTGCAGTAGGACTGTATTTATAGATTGTAATTAGGATGTTGGGTTAGTGGCTTAGGATCCAATAATAGTGGTTCTAGGCCCATAACAATTGAAATTGAGTTTTAGGGTTCAACAAGAGATTGATCTAAAATAATAGAGTTCAAATAAAAATACCGACAATTTAATAAAAGAAAATCGGATCAACAAGAATAGCTCAATCAAGAAGAACGAAGAATTTCATGAACAAGTTTAATTAAAATAATCAGGAAAGAAAAAATAGGGTATTTTATTCAATCGAAATTAAAATTTTACAACAAAGGGAAAAAAGAAAAGAACAAAAACGGTAGTTACAATCCTACCCACCTTACAATAAAATTTCGTCCTCGAAATTTAAACAAGTGGTAATAGGGTAACCCCTGAGAAAGAAAAGAACAAGAAATTCACAAAAAGATAGGGAAACTTCTTCTGAATCTCATCTTCAAGCTCCCAAGTCGACACACCAGGCGAATGAGGATTCCAAGAAACACGAACCAACTTGATAACCTTATTCTTCAAAATCTTCTCACGCCGGTCCACAATCGAAACTGGATGAATCTCACATGACAAATCTGGTTGAACCGACAACTCCGAATAGTCAATAACATGACTATCATCTCGAACATACTTCCTAAGCTGAGAAACTTGGAAGACATCATGCACTCCAGAAAGAGCTGGCAGCAATGCGAGTCTATAGGACACCTTGCCTACTCGCTCCACCACATCGAACCGACCAATAAATCTAGGGCTCAACTTGCCCCCACCACCAAACCGAATAACTCCTTTCCATGGAGACACCTTAAGGAGCACAAGGTCACCCACTTCAAACTCCAATGGTGTCCTGTGCATGTCTGCCCATTTTCTCCGCCTGTCCTGTGTGGCCTGCAAATGCTTCCTGATCTGGGCCACTGCATCAATACTCTCCGTGATCAATTCTAGCACCAGAAGCTTCCTCTCACCAATGTTATCCCAGCACACTGGTGACCTACACTTCCGACCATACAAGACTTCATACGGAGCTGCCTTAAGACTAGCTTGGTAGCTATTGTTGTATGAAAACTCCACCAAGTGTAGATGATCTTCCCAATATCCTCCAAACTGAAGCACACAGGACCTCAACATATCCCCCAATGTTTGAATAATCCTCTCTGATTGACCATCTGTCTATGGATGGAATGCGGTACTAAACTTTAGTTTACTCCGAAGACTGTTCTGAAGACTCTCCCAAAATTGATATCTGAATCTAGTATCTCTGTCTGATATAATACTGACAGGAACACCATGCAATCTCACAATCTCCTGCATATACCACTCTGCGAGGCTCTCTGTATACTGACCAACTCTGAAGGGAATGAAATGAGCACTCTTCGTCAAGCGATCCACAATCACCCAGATGGGATTGTGACCCTTGGAACTTCTAGGCGAAGCTGTCACAAAATCCATAGTGATATTCTCCCACTTCCACTCTGAAATAGGAAGCGATTGAAGAAGTCCAACAGTCCTCTGATGTTCTGCTTTAACTTGCGACAGATCAGACACTGAGAAACAAATCTTGCATCAACCCTCTTCATACCATGCCACTAGAAATGCAACTTCAAATCTCGATACATCTTTGTACCACCGGGATGAATAGAGTATGATGAGCAATGAGCTTCTTCGAGTAACTTCTGCCTGACATCACCCTTCATAACACATAGATGGGTCCCAAAGCAGATAGATCCATTCTCATGAATCACCATATCAGTTCTTGAACCAGCTTCAACCTCAGCTCAAAATTGCTTCACCTGCACATCACCAGACTGTGCCTCTTTAATCTGATCCACCAAAGATGATTGTAGCTGAAGCACCATACAGCTCTATTCAGAACTAGGCAATACCACATCCAATTCCAATCTCCTCACAACTTCCAAAAGTTCCTTCTGCTCAGTAAGAACCATAGCAACAGGTCTTCTACTCAAAGCATCAGAAACCGAATTAATCTTGCCAGGGTGATACTGCAAACTGATATCATAATCTGCCATCAATTCCAACCATCATCTCTGCCTCATATTCAGTTAATTGTGAGTGAAAACATACTTGAGACTTTTGTGATCAGTGAAGATCTCCACTCGGTCTCCAAGTAAATAATGCCTCCAAAGCTACAAGGTAAAAATCACAGCTGCAAGCTCCAAATCATGTGTAGGGTAATTTTTCTTATGTGACCTCAATTGTCTAGATGCATATGCAACAACCTTGCCTCGTTGCATCAAAACAGCACCCAAACCTCTACCTGAAGCATCACAGTGAATTACGAAACCTCCTGATCCATTCGGTATAGTTAACACAGGTACTGATGTCACCCGATTCTTCAATTCATAGAAAGCTTCATCACAGGACTCATCCCACACAAACTTTTGAGCCTTCCCAGTCAACTTGGTTAATGGCCCTGCAATCTTTGAGAAATTATCACGCCCCGCTTCCCAAAAAGAGAATAAGGAATACGGATAGGTGACTAAGCCCAGCGAATGATTTTCATCATCCATGAGTTGTCAGGATCTTTACAACACTTCACAAGAATAATCAGAGTCGGAAGCAAGAAAAGTCAACCACGCATGTAAATACGAATCGATATACCAACAAGATTACTTGAAACAAAATATATTAATCTCAAATAAAATAGATATGAACAAGTCAATAATCCTGGATCACATTGCCCAAATACAAATAAATCCAAGTATCAAATACAATTGTTCAAATAAGCAACAAGAACTAATTATAGCAAAAACTCCAGCAACTAATATGTTAGATCACCCACACCATCTGGCAGCTGATCACCCTGAGCTGCAATTTAATAAATTGCAGGAAGAAGAAAAATAAAACAAACTCCTGTCAATGCAAGTTACGGGCCGCTTGTAGTGCAGGATACAAGTATAGGGAATAAATAAACAGATGCAAGTAATAGCGGAAACAAACATATCATGGAATAGGCATATCAACAGAATAGAATATCTAACATGAATTAGGAAAACAGAATCATGTAGCATGGTATACTAACAGGTAAAAGTAACATGTGTCAAGTGTCAAATAGTATGCAGACAGGTATACAAATAACAGTCAGACAGGTAACAGATAATAGTGTCAGATAACATATGTCATATTCTTTCAATTGTTGTATTTATTATTATCTAGGTAGCACTTTATGCGTCCCAACTATTTACCACATGGCTGCTACATTCAAACAAGTTGCGTTTAGATTTGGGAAGGGATCATATAGGGCCGTGTACTTAGGTATCAGTAATCAGACAGTAATCGACAGTAAGAACCTACGGGTTTTCTTCCGAGTACACCTTCCTATAGGGAAGTGTGCAGTCAGGTAATCAATATAACAGTATCGTACCACATAATAGTTCATCATTATGGAAAATACAGACCCCTTCCAAGTACTCATTTCTATAATTTTCCACTACTAGATCTTTCCCTTAAACCCCGGCTTGATTATTTTGTTATTATTATCAAACAGGCATGTATGTGCATAAAACAGGGGTAAGAATAGCATGATATAAACATGTAACAGGTTCAAATTAAAAGATAACATGTACAGATGATAGACAACACATAAAAGGGTAGAACAACGAAAATTCTAGTTCAGGACAGCAAGACAATACTGCACTAAATATGGAATTCCTGTTGCTTCAAATATGCAAATCTGGATCCATCAGAGAATCTAGAAAATAGACCCTCATCCGAATTAGCAAATATATATAAGTCATATGGTATTTCACAAAAACATAACTCAAAACAGAATTGAATCCAGAAAACATGTTCAGCCAGAAATCAGAAGTTTGTATTCAAGAACAGGAAAACGACATAAAAATTCACTGATTAAATCCACAAAAAATCTGGGGTATTCCCTAGTATGTTTAGTAACAGAAAATAAAGTTTCATAATTTTCCAACATAGATAGAATAGTCAAGTAAAATCAGAAAACAACAAGATACGGCAGTTTTGTAAATCTAGAATCACAAACACTGCTGTACTAAAACAGTAATATCACACAAAATATAAATCGAAATCCAGATCCGTCAAAAAGGTGATAAAATAGATACAGTAGGCTAACTTTCATATTCACAAAGATTTTAGAGATAGCAAGTATAATCAGGTTGAATTTATGTATCTTTACTTAACAGGAAGAAAAATCTGCTAGTATTGTAGTTGTTTACAAGTATAGAACAGTTTGTAAAACTCAACAAATAAATCCACAAAAATTTAGGGTTAATCCCAATCAGTTCTAGTTTTACTCAGCAAAATATTGGATCAAAATAACACTTTTAACATTAGAATAAAAATAGATTACTTTCCAGAATTTTCATAAGATCAAATCGGTATTTTCTTATACACCCCTGTAGTAGAACAGTCATAACTCGCAACTCATAAAACGAAACTGAGATCTGCCAGAAGGGTTGGAAAATAGATAGAATTCTCTATAGTTCATATTCACAAATATTTTTAATATAGTGAACTTAATAGGGTCTAAAATACTGAATGAAAATGGGGTAACAAAAAATACAGAATTGTCCCTCATGCACAAATCAACATAGATTATACGGAATTTTCCAAATTATAACCAAACAGGAAATATGGTGTACTAGATGTCCAAACAACATGCTATAGCGTATTTAACACATCTATAACAAGTATACTACAAATCACATAACCAAGCACACGATATCATGAGAACAATATGCAAGTGTACATCAAGAAGTGGTCATCTCTAGGTTATTTCATGTCATGGGTGTAATGTAGAAACTACGGGCGGGTAAACACAATAGAGACAACATACAATAGGGGTTTCACACAAGAATTGTCTCTAGAACACAACTACACTACAGGCGGTATTTAATACTTATATTATGCAAAGAAAAGAATACAAGTTACTTGCCTTAGTCAACGATGAACACGACGAAGAGCAAGAATAACAGGAATGGATTCCCGGAACACGCACACAAATGAACGACAAACGCAACCACGAACCAACTCACGATCAATGAACTACGAACCAAACCAACACGTTCAAACACACACATGTGCCAACAAGAGAGCAAGGGGGGAGAAACGATGGCAGCGGGCACTGTCGGTGCTGCTGCTGCACGACAGGGAGAGGGGACCAGGCAGAGGGGCCAAGGGGTGTGACGCTGCTATAGTAGTCGCGAGGCGGAAGGACGACGATGGCTGGGGGGTTGCTGATGATGCCGAGGGTGAGGCAGAGAAGATCGGGGGTGCTCAGGGGATTGGGTTAGAAGGTGAGCTAGAGGATGAAGGAGGGAGAGATATAGTAGGTGTATATATATGGTTTTGGTGTAAATAGAGTTTCGGATGATTGGGTAATAGTTAACATGCAGGGTTAGGAGATAGGGTACGGTTTTGGGTAGAGTTTAAATGGGTAGTTAGGTGAACAGTGGATATAGGGTGATTATATAATGGGTTTTAAAATGGGTATAGTAAAAGAAAATAGATATGCATAATAGATCCAATGAAAAACAAATGAGATGGCACAAAGTGGATAAATAAAATAGACACGAATAAATAAAATAATGCGGATCAAAGAAAATAATAGCCCGATCAAAAGGAGACGAAACAAAAGACTAACAATAGAATCAAGAACATCAAATAAAAAATCAACAAATCAAATGAATATGTTAAAAATGAAGATCCAATATATAGTCCAAAAAGAGATATCAGATAGAAATAAACCAAAAGAAAAAAAAAAAGAAAGGAAAAAAATACACTAAAAAATACATGAACTGGAAAACAGGGGTTACAAAAATCTCGAACAAACTTCATGTAGTAACCCGCTAGACCAAGAAAACTCCAAACTTCATATACTGACTTCAGTGTCGTCCAATCTTTAACTGTAGAAATCTTGGACGGATCGACAGAAACTCCATCACCAAAAATAATATAACCCAAGAATGCCACACGATCCAACCAAAACTCACACTTGCTAAGCTTCCCATACAATTGATTCTCCTTCAAAGTTTGCAAAACAATCTTAAATTGCTCAGCATGCTCCTCACGGTTCCGAGAATAGACCAAAATATCATCAATGAACACCACAACAAACTTGTCCAAGAAGGGAGAGAAAACCAGATTCATTAAGCTCATGAACACAGTTGTAGCATTAGTAACTCCGAAAGGCATTACCAAGAATTCATAGTGCACATATCTTGTACAAAAAGCAGTCTTCTGTACATCCTCGGCTTTCACCTTAACCTGATGATGACCAGAATAAAGATCCAGTTTTGAAAATACAGAAGCGCCTCCCAAATGATCAAATAGGTCAGCAATTCTTGGCAACAGATACCAATTCTTCAATGTGACGCTATTGAGCTCACGGTAGTCAATGCACAACCTGCGACTACCATCCTTCTTATTGACGAACAGTACCGAAGCTTCCCAAGGCGAAACACTTGGCCTGATAAAATCTCTATCCAACAACTCTTGAATCTGCTCATTCAACTCAGCCAACTCAACAGGAGCCATTCTGTACAGACTCTTAGAGATTGAAGCTGTTCATGGCTGAACATCAAAACTGAACCCCACTTCATGATTTGGTGATAATCTCGGCAATTCCTCAGGAAAAACATTCACAAAATCCCGCACAACCAACGGTGTGACAACATCATCAGCACAAACTTCCTCCATAACTCCAACTTCCTGACTTGCTAACTTTTCCACACAAGCAAGCAGTGTTTCACCAGCACAGAATTTAAATTCCTGACATTCTGGCATTCGAAACACCACCTTCTTCTTACGGTAGTCAATTACAGCATGAGTGGCACCAAACCAATCCAGCCCCAGAATAACATCAAAACCAGAATTATTAATGACAATCAGATCGGCAAAAAAATCAACACCACCAATAACCAAGGAACTCTGCTCACAAATCTGAGAACACACGACAATACCTCCACCTGTAGAAATATTCCAAGCTATTGGCATAGCGCTGCTTGCCAAGAGATGCAGATCGATGAAGTGGGAGGAAACAAAAGAATGAGTAGCACCAGAGTCAAAAGGAACATGAGCAGGAAAGGAATGGATAAGGATAATGTCAAGCAAGAAGTCAAAGTGAGAACACAAAAGGCAGAAGCAAAAGCAAGAAACAAATATGAATGGAAGGCTAACATGAATAAGGCAACATAATAGAATAGCAAGTTAGCAAGGAAGAAGGAAGCAAACAATGCAAGGAAGGAGAAGCAACATGAGAATCCTGGGACCTGTGGGTTATGGGCCCACCACGCTTCCACTGCGCAACTCTGATGGTGAAGCTCCAAGCTGTAGACATGTCATTGTAACTCAAGCAATGCAGATCGACAGACCAAGCAGGAAGAAGAAGAACGGATGACACCAGAATCAAAAGAATATGGATATGAAAAGAATGAAATCATATCCAACAAAGAATCAATGAATAGAAGGGACAAAAGACAACAAGAAATGAAGGAACTGAATGTGAAGGGATCAAAAAGGAATCAAACAAGACTAGTTTCCATATCATAAGTTGGTTATCAATTGTTCATGTGATTCTTGTATTGCACATACCGTTGAGTTAAACTGGTTAAAACCCAAATCTGATTAATACATCAATCAAAACCAAACTTTCTTTTGTTAGTCACGTTTGATTAATATATTATCCAAACTCGGGCTCTGATACCACTAAAAACCTTGTCACACCCTGCTTCCCAAAAATACAGAATACGAGTACATGATATTGGCCCAGTGAATGACTAACGTCACCCATAAGCTGTTTATCGGATCAACTCAACAATATAATTAATACATAACAATTTCGCAGGCAATAATAATAATCTCTTGAATAATAATACTTGGAATGAAACAATATGAAATATCCAAATACAATAAACCAACAGCTGGAAACAAATAATAAAATCCAGGAGATGAGACCAACACAATAATAACAAGTGTCAATACATTAAGTTCAATAAAATAATAAGCAACTAGAAAGCATTAGATCTTCAAAAAGTTTGTTCTCCAATTCCAGCAGGTAATTCTCCATAATCACCTGTGAACACTTCATCTAAAAAGAGTAGAAAATTTGTCTTTAGATCAAGTCATAGACAGCAAGTAGAGAAAGTAAGGAACAATGGAATAATGATATAACAATGATTTCATTGGATCAATAGAAATCAATAGCATGGGACAATAGCAATAATCAATAACATGGTAATCGATGTGATGGTGTAACAATGATTCAATATTCGATAACAATAATCAATGATCAATATCAATAACACTTAGACAATATTTGATATCAATAGGAACAGTGATGTACAATATGCAATATCGGTAATGTGTCAATCCTTATGTCTATTAATCATTTTAATCCTAACTAATGCATGTACTACTGTGTCTCATATGTTCCATACCACAAGTTCAATGCATACATACAATTTTGTTTAAACTTAAGTAGTGTACTCTGTAGATCATGTACTTGGCAACGGTAAATACTATTCACCTTTCGGTGCACGATACGGTCTTCGACAACGATACAGTATACGATAGATTAGGTTACAGCCGTAATCCACAATCACACGATAAAATACTAGCTGGGACATTATTTAGGAAAACACGGACCCCTCCTCCAAGTACAGTCTCTACTTTGTTCACTACTTAAATCACCCTTTAAACCCCAGCTTGTTAATTATTTTATCAATACAATAATACAATATGCAATTAAGGGATATTTCGATGAACGATTGTAACAATAGAGAAATAATGAGATGATAACTTGAATAGGACAATGAAAAGGATGACAATAGGATACTATGATCATGCAATGCAATATACATACCCTAAATCATGCAAGACTGCAATATGGGAACAATTAATTCATAAAAACTGAAAAGTGAAATTCTGGACAGCAAGAGTAATATGTACTAAATTTTCCACTGTTTTAGAACTCGAAAACTAAATCTGTAAAAAATTCCAGAACCTAGACTTCCACACGGTTCCAACGCATATTTGAAGTTTAAAATCCGACAATAGTAGCTAGGTCAAACACAACATTCTTTACCGATTTCATGTTCATGCAGTATTTCGACATCATGTTGTTATATTTTTATAATCAGCAAAAACTCGTTCATAAATTTATTAAAAATATTTATTAGACACCTAAACATGATCACTAACAATGTGAAAATCTTCAAAGCAATATTTTAACATTTGATCAGCATTTTAATAGTTTAAACAAGAAAGATACAAGAATCTGAAAATCTGGAAATAAAAATACAGCTGTAGTAAAATGAGCATAACTTTCTCTACACAACTCGGAATTTAAAAATTCAAGATATTCTGGAAACTTGAAAAATAATGCAACAACTCTTATTCAGAAAGTAATTTATTTTGAGATCGTTTACGGAGTCGAAAATAACAGACAACATACGGCCTGCAATCAACATACATGTTTTTTTGGATATTTTTCATAAAATAAATTAATTAAACATGATGGGTATTGATTCTTTAGTAAATAATTATGTAATCAACATGAAAGGCGTAATAGCATGATAAATACAATTAAAAACACACACATACACAATTCTAACAACATCCAACATCAATCGATCAATCAAACATACAACTTAGCAATAATCTCTACAATAATTAATTATGTTATGATTATATGTGTAACCCTATCATGAATACTACATGGATGCATGAAAGATTCGATCTTTTGAGTTAAAAGTGGCACAATGTCAAGAATATTGGGGTTAGCTCGTGTAAACCCTCAATAGACCTAACGAAAGATAATCAATACAACGATGTGATAACGAATAGGATCTACTTGCAAGGATTTCAATAAAACTTGAATTTGATACGATGTACAATTCAAGGGGAAAGCAACTTGCCTTTTGGATGATGAAATTGAATACCAAGAATAACGAGATAAGGATCCCAGCGCAACGAACCCACGAACTAGCACGTGCACAATACGGGCACAAAATACCCAAAGCAAAGAGACAGCAACTGTAATAGCAGCAACAGTCAGCAACGACAGCAAGGCTGACGGCATCGCTGGCGGTCAATGAGCAGCGGTGCGATGGGGATAGTGGTCAACTGGCACCCTGGCATCACTCGGAAATAGGGACATCAAGGGGGCTTGGGCTCTGTGTTGTCGTCGAGAAAGGGAAGCAGCAGAGGGGGTTGGGGGTTTGGCTGATGGCGGGTGCTGATCGACGGGAAATGGGGAAGAGGGTCGGGGGTTCGGGTTCGGCGTGCAGGGCGTCGACGGGGGTCGTCATCGGGGGTGGCCGGAGTTTGGCCGGGGAAAAAGCACAGGAAGTGGAGATTAGGGGTTGAGCAGGAAAATTGAGGTGAAAGAAAGTAGACGGCTCTTAGGATTTCAATTGTGCAATTTTTAGGGTTTGCAATAGGATTGTATTTATAGATTGTAATTAGGATGTTGGGTTAGTGGTTTAGGATCCAATAATAGTGGTTCTGGGCTAAGAACAGTTGAAATTGGGTTTTAGGATTCAATAAGAGATGGATCTAAAATTATAGAGTTCAAAAAAAAATACCCACAATTTAATAAAAGAAAATAGGATCAATAAGAATAGCTCAATCAAGATGAAGGAAGAATTTCATGAACAAGTTTAATTAAAATAATCAGGAAAGAAAAATAGGGTATTTTATTCAATCGAAATTAAAATTTTACAAAAAAGGGAAAGAAGAACAGAACAAAAACGGTAGTTACAAGTTGACTTGGCGGAACTAAAGGTGCAAGCTCAGGAGTTATTGGATAAGGGTTTTATCAGGCCAAGTGTTTCGCCTTGGGGTGCCCCAGTGTTGATCGTCAATAAGAAGGATGGTAGTCATAGGCTCTGCATTTGACTGCTGAGAGTTGAACGATGTCACTGTGAAGAACTGGTACCCTCTGCCGAGGATCAATGATCTGTTTGATCAGCTGGAAGGTGCTTCGGTTTTCTCGAAGTTGGATCTCCGTTCTAGCTATCATCAAGTTAAGATGTAGGCTGAAGATATATCCATAACATGGTGTTCTGCACGAGATATGGACATTAAGAGTTCTTAGTAATGCAATTTGGAGTTACCAATGCACCAGCTGTGTTCATGAGTTTGATGAATCGGGTTTTCTCTCCGTTCTTGGACAAGTTCATGGTGGTGTTCATCGATGAAATTTTTGTGTATTCTCAGAGCAGAGAAGATCATGCTGAGCATTTGAAGGTTGTCTTGCAGATTTTGAGGGAGAATCAGCTCCATGGGAAGCTCAGTAAGTGTGAGTTTTGGCTCGACCGTGTTGCATTTGTGGGCCATATTATCTCCGGCGATGGTGTGTCTGTTGATCCCTCGCAGATTTCTGCAGTCAAGGATTGGCCGGTGCCGAAGTTAGCATTAGAAGTGCGGTGTTTTCTCGGATTGGCGGGATATTATTAGAAGTTTATTCAAGACTTCTCGAAGATTGCTGGACCCCTAACCAATTTGACGAGGAAGGAATAGAAGTTTGTTTGGGATGGAGCTTGCGAGGAAGCGTTCATGGAGCTGAAGAACTGGTTGACGTCAGCCCATGTGCTGACTATTCCAGTCAGTTCTGCAGGATTTGTGATTCATTGTGATGCTTCGGGTAGAGGTTTGGGAGTAGTGCTAATGCGGTGAGGAAGGGTTGTCGCTTATGCATCTCGGTAGTTGAGGCCTCATGAAAAGAACTATCTCACGCATGATCTGGAACTTCCAGCTGTAGCCTTTGCCTCAAAGTTATGGAGTCATTATCTACTTGGGGATAGAGTTGAGATTTTCACAAATCACAAGAGTCTCAAGTATGTGTTTTTACTCAGAGGGAATTGAATATAAGGCCGAGGAGATGGCTGGAATTAATGGCAGACTACAACATCAACTTGTAGTATCATCCAGGTAAAGTTAACCTAGTGCCCGATGCTTTGAGCAGGCGACCTGCTGCTATGTAACACCCCGAATTCCAAATGAGACTGAATTCGAAGTTCCACAGAATCTTTACACTTCACCTTGTACGATTTTACAAGGAATTAAAAACTTTTATACAATAATGTTTATTATAACATCCTGAATTTTCAATTATAATTAAATAAGAGTTTGTTTGATTTCACGTTTTTTGGACGTGCAAATTTATGTGCATTTACCCTAGAAAAATTATTTATTTTCATATCATGAACAAGCATTTTAATCCCTCTCTTTTTAATTTTAAAAAGCTTATTTAAACACTAGGCCTAATTGTCTAACTCTAGCCCATACTAGTTAATTTAATTAATTTAATTAGAAGCCCATAGACTTTTAGCCCACTAGATTGAGCCCACTAATGTAATTCTCTTTTAAATAACACAACTTGTAGGGTAGACTTGTATTTATAACAATTAATTAATTAAACATGTGCCACTAGTAACTAGGGGTGCATAATGTGACTCGTGCATTGCACTAGCACGTGTTGTGGGTGTGCATAGGGTAGGCCGGATGGCTTCAATGGAGAGTGGGAGTGATGGAGTAGTGGAGAGGTGGATTTGAGTTCATGGGTAGTTGTTCTAACTCCTTAATACATCCAAGCCCCTAATCTACTTTCATCAAAACTAATTTACACCCTCCATTTTGCTTTGAAAAAGTATAAATATACCCCCCCCCCTTCTCCCCCCTTCCATTCTCTTCATGAAATGCACTAGAAAACTTACAAGAGAAAAGGAAAAAAAAGAAAACTAGTTGTGAGAAAAAAATTGAGAGCAATTGTGAGAAAAAGATTGAGAGAGTTAAGTTGAGTGTTCTTACACTTAAAGGAGGCCGGCCAAACATCAAGGAGGGAAGCTCGGGTTTTCCGTCAAGCTAGGAGGAGAAGACGCATTCTTGGTGGCACAATCTAGGAGGAGAAGAAATCCGTTCGTGCGTTCAAGGAGATTTCTAGGAGCTTTCTAATTGTTTTTCTTCAAAAAGGTGGGTGATTTCTCAAGCTTCTAATGTATATATCATTCTAGGGATTAAATTGATGAAATTGATTAGAAGAAACTAGTTAATTTGGCCATGTGTTGCTTTAGAAGAGACTAGTTACAAATGGAATGAATGCTTGATGAATTGATTGATAGTTGCTATAATTGTGATTTTCACATTAGAATTATCATGTTGCTATGAAAATGTGAATTTTGAACCATGCTGGATGTAGAATACATGTTGGTAAATGGCTAGTTGATAAACTGAAATATTGGTTATATGCTATATTAAGTATTGTGACATTAGTGTGATAAATGAGATTATGTTCTAGAAATGTTGTGGAAATAAAAGAAAGCAAGAAAATAACCTTATGTGATGATTGTAGTGCTAATTTTGGTGGAAATCATAGTTGCTTTTAAATGTCGAAATTGTAGACATAGAATACAAATTAGGAAGAAAAACTCATGTCTTTATGTCAAAATAATAATTTTAAAATACTGTTATATTACTAATCTATAAGATCAGTAATCTGGAAAGTTTCATGAAACAAATTGAAGGAGAAAAGAGTTTAAGAGTTTTTGAAATATGAAATATTAGTAACAAACAGAGAGCCGAGTTAAAAATAATTCAACTCATCCCACATCAGTTAATCACAATGGTCATACTGGTTCTCGGGTGCGTCTTAAGAACGTTATTGTTCATCGACGGAGACTGTGTGCTTGGTTCGAATCTCTCCAGAGACTTAAAGTTTTTGAAATTTAATTTTTACTCAAAACCGAAATCTAAAGACCAAGTATAATTTAAGTTTAATATTAAACAGTTAACCATATTGGTCTTTCTGGCCTTCGGTGGCGCCCCAAGTCGATTAATGTAGCGCGCGCGTAGGGTGGGGGGGGGGGGGGTTCGAATCTGGCTTCGGCCACTTTTAGAAAAAAAAATTATTTTTTTATATTTTATTATTTCTTTTAGAGTTTTAAGTGTTTTTTTTAAAACTGAGAAAAAACATTAGAAATATTCTAAAAATATCAGACTTCATGAGAATTTTTCTATAGCTCTTTGACTTATTATAATGCGAATTAGAGGCTATTTTTAGAAAAGAACCTGATTCAAATTATTAAAATGAAATATGGATTAATTAAAGAAAATAAATATTGCTCTTTTAAAAGAAATTTTGAGTTGAGATTTTTAAATGAGATGTGTCTTGTAAAATTTAAGTAAAGATAATTGTGATTTTGGCTTAATAAGTGAGAGAATGTTATTATGAAAGTAAAGGAAATTTGTGAAATCTATAATGAATGTGGTAAGCTTGAAAAATGAATTCGTCACTTTATACATGAAATTTGTGCATGAAAATGAAATGGAAAATCATGACGAATTATGAGAAAAACTTGTGAGTGGGAATACTCAATTTTTATGGGCATGAAATGAGATTAAAGACTAGATTGTAGCTAAGTCCCTATACTAGCATTGAATAAATTCATTTGAGATAAAATATTGAAATGAAAGACCAAGTTTGGGTCGTTATTATTGATTGATGGTTAAGACCGGTATAGAGGAAGTGCTAACTCTAAGGTTTTGATTTTATTCATGATTCAAATAACTAAAGATATTACTATAGTGAATATGTGATGAAAGTAAGAGAAAAATACAAGTATGAGGGCCTCGGGTCTACGGTGTGAGAGTGTTTCACAGGCTGTCTACATGATGCGTCATGTCATGACGTGAACACATCTCCGGAATTATTGGGACCATGGTGACGCTTGTGAGATGTTTGGTGACTACGGGTGGTGCCGTTGTCCCATGATGGAGGTTGAACTGTCCATAGGTTGTCTATATGATGCGTCATGTCATGACGTGGGATTCCCTTCTAGGCTATCTAGAGATGTGCTCGTAACTCATAGAACATCTAGGATACTTACCATAGTTACCGTAGTAGTTTAGATCATGGCGAGGGATCCAACCCTACAAGATGAAAAACGATTAAGGGCTTGTCCTCGGACCTATGTAGTATGGGATGCATAGAATCCGAATAAGTGTGCACTAGTGTCATGTAATATAAATAACTGCATTAAGGACTAAGTGCACATTCACACACGACATCAATAGGATAGCCCCCCTTAGCTTTGTTTTGTGACAAGTGTGTACTTTCTAAGTAAAAGAAATTAATGTATTATATCTGAGCATCAGTTGTATGCAACTAACGTACCCACAGTTTCTACGTAGGATAAAGTAATTGACAAGACAAAAGAATGATTGCTGCTTAAAGAAATGTTCAAGTTGTTATTTAATTCTTGTATAATGTTGTAATTTTTTTCCGCTGTGTAAAATGTAAACATTATTGTATAAAAGTTTTTAATTCCTTGTAAAATTGTACGAAGTGAAGTGTAAAGATCCTGTGGAACTTTGAATTCAATCTTATTTGGAATTTGGGGTTTTCCACAGTGGTACCAGAGCCACACTTCTAAGTAGTACAAATTTATAAGGAACGACACCCTAGAGTGGACATTAGAGTGTGAGTTGAGTATAGAGATTTAAATGTAAGTCACTTACATTTGTCTTGCTCTACGATTGATGCTTCTTCTCCCTTCCCCAAGATGGCGAACCACCACGATCCAGCAAGCGATGATGATTGGCACATAATCGAAGAGGACTACTACCCCGGCCAAGGTGATTCCGACGAAGAAGATCCCGAGGAATATGACGGATAATGGCCGAGTGTCGATAGATCACTCCACCTCCGGACTCATCAGACATTTCATTTGACGAGGAAGTGCTAGATCGGGGAGATCTCATCAAAACCTTTCAGAGTCAAGTGGAGACTCAGAGGGAGAGAGCAGAGCTGTTGTAGGAGCAGTATGTGAAGTGCAAGGAGAATATTGCAACCCTCAGTGTTTGGGAACTCGAGAAGAGAAAGAGCTTGTATGATGTACTGAAAGAAGAAGTGGCTGAACTACGAGAAGAGCTTAGGAAAGCCAAGAGGAACCGTAGGGATTAGAATGTTGTATCTTCTCAATGCTTTTGCTTGATATCAGCCGATGTTTTAAATTTGAATGTACAAAGTTTGAATTCAATGAAATGAAAGAAGTTGGTTTAAGTTCATATTTTCTACTTCGAATTCAATAGATCTTTTGAATCAGAATATGGCTGGAAGAAGATCAAGGAATGGAGAAGGACCCAGCTGTGGACTCGACTTGGAAACGGAGTTGGCTAGAGTCCATCAGACCCTCAACACCGTTGCCATGAATCAAAACCATAGGGGGATGCCTGCGAATCCAGTTCCTGAGACAATCAAACTCGTGGAGTCATTCAAGCGGATGAAGCCACCAGTGTTTGAAGGGAATTCAGACCCAGATGCAGCCGACAATTGGATTCGGCAAGTTGAGACTATCTTTGGAGTCATGGAAACTTCAGAAGGTAGCAAGGGGAAGTTGGCTACTTTGTATCTTGAGAAGGATGCGACTGTGTGGTGGCAGTCGATGAAGCAGACTATGGAAAATGGTGTTGTTGGCTGGGAGGAATTCTTGGAGGAGTTTCATGGTCACTATTTTCCATCGGATGTCCAAGAGAAGAAAGCGATGGAGTTCCTAGCGCTGCAGCAAGGTGGCATATCTGTCAGAGAGTATGAGACAAGGTTTACCCAACTTTCGAGATATGCACCCAAACTTGTGATGGACAAGGCGAAGAAAGCTCGAAAGTTCGAGCACAGATTGAGGCCAAGTCTGAGATCAAGGATGATACCCCTTGGTATCAGGAGGTTTGACAAGTTAGTCAAGCGAGCTGTAGCTACTGAGGTGGATATGGAGCAGTTCCATACTGTTCAGAATCGGAGGAACGACTGGAATTGTAGGGAAGAGGTCCGCAGTTTCTGGGAATGTCAGAGGGCAGCCGCCAGCTCAAAGATTCAAACCTACGGGGGCGAATGCTGTCAATGTGGCTGGGAGACCCGGAAATGGTTGGGTGAGACCTCCTGTGGTGACTTGTTTCAATTATAGGGAGACATGCCTTTATAGATCTCATTGCCCCAAGCTGTAGAATGCCGCCCAGAGTGGACCATCGCAGCAGGTTGGGAAGAAGTCGTACCAGCAGGGGCGAGTATTCGCTTTGACTGAGGCCGAAGCTGATGAGGTGGATCTCGTCATCACTGGTATGAGGGCGGATGTTTAGAAGTTTTCTGTTCTTCTCCTTTCCCTGCTTTATTTAGTAAAACTGTTATGTAACGAGAGTGTGTTATGTAACAGGAGAACTTTATTTGAATGAAAAGAAAGCTGTTGTTTTGTTCGATACTGGATCCTCTCATACTTTTGTATCTCCCAAATTTGGTAGTCTTGGGAGTCGAACCGAAGGTCTTTCTTAGCAAGATCTTAGCAGTAGCTACTCCATCAGGGGAGACTTTAACCACTGATCAATATTATGCGGACTGTGATATCGAGATTGGAGACAGGATTTTTGGGATTGATCTGATCGAGCTGAATATCTTGGGGGTCGATGTTATCATTGGCATTGATTGGATGTCGGTGTACAGTGCAAACATCGAGTGCAAGACCAAGGAAGTAACAGTGAAGGCTCCAAGAGGTCCTGAAGTCACTTTACAGGGGAAGAAGATGTAATACCCCGTATTTCTGAAATATATAATATAAAAATTGGGGATGGACCTATAAATTCTTCTATAGGGTTGAATGTGTGGATTAATATATATGTTAATATATAAAAAAAAGAAGGAAAGATACAAGGGGGCCCACGGTTTGATTGAATGAAAATAGCTTGGCTGTTGGTTTAGTATGGATGATGATGTCATCCAAATTAATTGAGATTGGGATTTGATTTCGGAAGTTAGTAATCTTTGGATCTGACGTGGTAGACTTCAAATGATGTGATCACGGGAATTAGGGGGAGATTTGATATAATAATCCCATATCGGGAGTAGACAAAAATTAATTTGAGTATAAATAAAATTGCCTATGATCAAGAGTCACCTAATTGGTTAACCACCTTTTGAGAGGCAGCCTATGGTGGGCAGTTGTACTACATAGTATCTAATTTGTATTCTAAAAATATTAAAATTTTCTGAGTATTGGGGCGGGGCGTTACAAATGGTATCAGAGCCAACTTTCGACACTGGATGTAGAAGAGGGCCTCAGTATGATCTGCGGTGTGAGATAGTCCCCGGAATTATCGAGGTGTGAGTGAAATAGTCTCCAGAATTACCTGCGGTGTGGGACTAGTCTTCAGAATTATCGAGATCGAGGACGACGCCACATCGGCTAGAAAGGCGGATCCTACACTAGATGTGTGCCCCGTACTCAGCGAGGACGCTGATTTCTAAGGTGAGGTGTATGTAATACCCCGTATTTTTGAAATATATAATATAAAAATTGGGGATGGACCTATAGATTCTTCTATAGAGTTGAATGTGTGGATTAATATATATGTTAATATATAAAAAAAAAAGAATGAAAGATACAAGGGGGCCCACGGTTTGATTGAATGAAAACAGCTTGGCTGTTGGTTTAGTATGGATGATGATGTCATCGAAATTAATTGAGATTGGGATTGGATTTCGGAAGTTAGTAATCTTTGGATCTGACGTGGCAGTCTTCAAATGATGTGCTCACGGGAATTAGGGGGAGATTTGATATAATAATCCTATATCGGGAGTAGACAAAAATTAATTTGAGTATAAATAAAATTGCCTATGATCAAGAGTCACCTAATTGGTTAACCACCTTTTGAGAGGCAGCCTGTGGTGGGCAGTTGTACTACATAGTATCTAATTTGTATTCTAAAAATATTAAAATTGTCTGAGTATTGGGGCGGGGCATTACAGAAGAGATGTTCAGATTTTGTGGCAGCTATCAGCAAGAAGAAGGTTCCTGTGAAGGTGCAGCAGATTCCAGTGGTTCAGGATTACCTGACTGTTTTCTTGGAAGATTTGCCTGGGTTACCCCTGCATCGTGATGTAGAGTTCAGCATCACTATTCAGCTAGGGAGTGCACCCATTTCCAAGGCACCGTATAGGATGGTGCCTGTGGAGCAGGATGAGATTAAACGGCAGATTGAGGTACTGTTGGAGAAAGGATTTATTCAACTGAGTGTGTCACCCTGGGGAGCACCGGTACTATTGGTAAAGAAGAAGGATGGATCGATGAGGATATGCATCGATTACCGAGAGCTGAATAAGAACACCGTTCAGAACAAATATCCAATTCCATGAATTGATGACCTGTTCAATCGTCTACAAGGAGCAGCTGTTTTCTCCAAGTAGATCTTCGATCAGGAAACCATCAGGTTCGAGTGAAGACAGAAGATGTGCATAAAACTGCATTCAGAACTCAACATGGGCATTACAATTTGGAGTGATGAATGCACCTGCAATCTTTATGGACATGATGAACAGGGTTTTGAGGCCGTTTATTGATTCTTTCGTCATGGTTTTTATCGATGATATTCTTGTGTACTCCAAGTTGAAGGAGGAGCACACTGAGCATCTGGCTAAAGTTCTGAAGAAGCTTCAAGACCATGAGTTGTATGCCAAGTTATCCAAGTGCATTTTATGGAAATCTGAAGTGGCATTCCCGGGTCACATCCTTTCTAAGAAGGGAGTGACAACTGATCCTCAGAAGATAGAGGCGGTGAAGGATTGGGCAAGGCCTACTACAGTGAAGAAAATCAGAAGTTTTCTTGGGCTAACTGTATACTACAGGAGGTTTATCCAAGGCTATGCTCAGATAGCCATACCGCTCACTTGTCTGACCAAGACGAATGTGAATTTCAAGTGGACCGAGCAATGCGAGGCAAGCTTTCAGGAGTTGAAAGAGAAGCTGACTACTGCTCCCATTTTGGCTTTGCCTAGAGCAGGTGTTGAGTTTGATGTTTGCAGCGATGCTTCACATCGTAGGCATGGTTGTATCTTAATGCAAGAAGAAAAAGTGATCGCTTATGGGTCTAGGAAACTAAGATCGCATGAGAAGAATTATCTGACTCATGATCTGGAGTTGGCTGCAGTTATCTTCGCCTTGAAGCAATGGAGACATTATGTGTACGGTGAGAAAGTAAACATGTACACGGACCATAAAAGCTAGAAGTACATCTAACTGCAGAAGGACATGAATCTGAGGCAATGGAGATGGCTGGAGGTACTTGAGGGCATTCATCCAGAGATATACCATCCTGGGAAGGCTAATGTTGTTGCTGATGCACTTAGCCATAAAAGCAGTTTGGCCAGTTTGATCACGACTCAGAGGCATCTTAAAGAGGAGTTGGATCAGGCTGGTATTGAAGTTGTTGTGCAAAGCTTGGGATCATCTTTAGCTCGACTGAGGCTTTAGCCCACGTTGAATGAAAGGATTATAGCAAGTCAGAAGGAAGATGCAGAGATCCAGAAGATTAAGGAGCAGGTTGGTGCTGTCAGGTTGTCAGAGTTTCAAATCAGGAATGAAGTGTTGTGGTTTGGAGAGAGGCTATGTGTTCCGGATCAAGCAGAATTGAGGGAGAATATTAATCAGGAGGCACATGCTACTCTTTTGTCTGTACATCTTGGGAGTACCAAGTGTATAAGGACATCAAGCAACATTTCTGGTGGTCGGGTCTGAAGCGGGATGTGGCTGAGTTTGTGGCGAAGTGTGAGATCTGTCAACAGGTGAAAGTCAAGAATCAGAAGCCAGGGGGTTTATTGCAACCGTTACCTATTCCGGAGTGGAAGTGGGATAACATCAGCATATATTTCATCACGGGTTTGCCCAAGAGTTCGAAGGGTATTAATGCAATTTGGGTCATAGTCGATCGACTAACCAAATCAGCTCACTTCTTGGCGATGAAACTCATTTCGTCTATGGACAAGTTGGCCGAGCTATATGTTAGGGAGATCGTCAGGCTTCATGGTGTTCCGTTGACCATTGTGTCTGAACGAGATGCGCGGTTTACTTCGCATTTCTGCAGGAGTCTTCAGGCAGCTTTGGGTACTACGACAGAATTCAGCACTGCCTTCCATCCTCAGACTGATGGACGGACTGAGAGAGTCAATCGGGTCCTAGAGAATATGCTTCGGTGTTGTATTCTAGATTTTGGAGGCAGTTAGGAAAGGCATCTAGCTCTTATAGAGTTTGCCTACAACAACAGTTTTCATACTAGTATTGGGATGGCGCCTTATGAGGCTCTATATGGCAGGAACTGCAGAATACCTATTTTCTAGTTTGAAGTTAGGGAGCGACAGATGTTTGGGCCTGAGATCGTGCAGTAGACTTCTGAAATGATCGATTTGATCAGGAAGAGGTTGGTGGATGCTCAGAGTAGGCAGAAGAGCTATGCATACAACCGGATGAGGGACCTTGAGTTCGAGGTTGGTGACTTTGTCTTTCTGAAGGTATCACCTAGTAAAGGTGTGATTCGTTTTGGTAGAGGTGAGTTAGCCCCAAGGTTCATAGGCCTGTATAAGATATTGAAAAGGATCGGGAAAACTGCTTACCGATTGGAGTTACCGAAAGAGTTGTCTCAGGTGCACAATGTCTTCTATGTGTCTATGCTGAGAGGTTACATTCCAGATCCGATTCACCATTTGCCCGAAGTGCCGGAGGGCTTGTAGCTAGATCTGAGTTACATTGAGCTACCGGTTGAGATCGTGGATCATCGAGAGAAAGTCTTGAGGAACAAGACGATACCGATGGTCGAAGTAGTCTGGAAAAACCAGTTGGTTGAAGAGGCTACTTGGGAATCTGAGGAGATAATGTTGAAGGATGATCCTGACCTCTTTGTGTGATTTGTAATTGTTTTCTTTCTTGTTGTGTTTTGTTTTCTCACTCTTTAAGCTTAGTTCCGGGGATGGAACATAACTAAGGAGGGAGTGTTGTAACATCTAAATTTTCAATTATAATTATTTAAGAGTTTGTTTGATTTCACGTGTTTTGCACGTGCAAATTTATGTGCATTTACCCTAGAAAGACTATTTATTTTCATATCATGAACAAGCATTTTAATCCCTCTCTTTTTAATTTTAAAAAGCTTAATTAAACACTAGGCCTAATTGTCTAACTCTAGCCCACACTAATTAATTTAATTAATTAAATTAGAAACCCATAGACTTTTAGCCCACTAGATTGAGCCCACTAATGTAATTCTCTTTTAAATAACACAACTTGTAGGGCAGACTTGTTTTTATAACAATTAATTAATTAAACATGTACAACTAGTAACTAGGGGTGCATAGTGTGACACGTGCTATGCACTAGCACGTGGCTTGGGTGTGCATAGGGTAGGCCGGATGGCTTCAATGGAGAGTAGGAGTGATGGAGTAGTGGAGAAGTGGATTTGAGTTCATGGGTAGTTGTTCTAACTCCCTAATACATCCTAACCCCTAATCTACTTTCATCAAAACTAATCTACACCCTCCATTTTGCTTTGAAAATGTATAAATACCCCCCCCCCCCCCCCCATTCTCTTCATGAAATTCACTAGAAAACTTACAAGAGAAAAAGAAAGAAAAGAAAACTGGTTGTGAGAAAAAGATTGAGAGCAATTGTGAGAAAAAGATTGAGAGAGTTGAGTTGAGTGTTCTTGCACTTAGAGGAGGCTGGCCAAACATCAAGGAGGGGAGCTCGGTTTTTCCATCAAGCTAGGAGGAGAAGACGCATTCTTGGTGGCACAATCTAGGAGGAGAAGGAATTCGTTCGTGTGTTCAAAGAGATTTCTAGGAGCTTTCTAATTGTTTTTCTTCAAAAAGGTGGGTGATTTCTCAAGCTTCTAATGTCTATATCATTCTAGGGATTAAATTGATGAAATTGCTTAGAAGAAACAAGTTAATATGGCCATGTGTTGCTTTAGAAGAGACTGGTTAGAAATAGAATGAATGCTTGATGAATTGATTGATAGTTGCTATAATTGTGATTTTCACGTTAGAATTATCATGTTGCTATGAAAATGTGAATTTTGAACCATGCTGGATGTAGAATACATGTTGGTAAATGGCTAGTTGATAAATTGAAACATTGGTTATATGCTATATTAAGTATTGTGACATTAGTGTGATAAATGAGATTGTGTTCTAGAAATATTGTGGAAATAAAAGAAAGCAAGAAAATAACCTTATGTGATGATTGTAGTGCTAATTTTGGTGGAAATCATAGTTGGTTTTAAATGTCAAAATTGTAGACATAGAATACAAATTAGGAAGAAAAACTCATGTCTTTATGTCAAAATAATAATTTTAAAATACTGTTATATTACTCATCTATAAGATCAGTAATCTGGAAAGTTTCATGAAACAAATTAGAGGAGAAAAGAGTTTAAGAGTTTTTGAAATATGAAATATTAGTAACAAACAGAGAGCCGAGTTAAAAATAATTCAACTCATCTCACATCAGTTATTCACAATGGTCATATTGGTTCTCGGGTGCGCCTTAAGAACGTCACTGTTCATCGACGGAGACTGTGTGCTTGGTTCGAGTCGCTCTAGAGACTTAAAGTTTTTGAAATTTAATTTTTACTCAAAATAGAAACCTAAACACCAAGTATAGTTTAAGTTTAATATTGAACAGTTAGCCATATTGGCCTTTCTGGCCTTTGGTGGCGCCCCAAGTCGGTTACTGTAGCGCGGTGGGGGGGGGGGGGGGGGGGGGGTGGTCTGTTGTGCATGGGTTCGAATCTAGCTTCGGCACTTTTAGAAGAAGAAAATTGATTTTTTTATATTTTATTATTTCTTTTATAGTTTTAAGTATTTTTTAAAAATTGAGAAAAAATATTAGAAATATTCTAAAAATACCTAGACTTCATGAGAATTTTTCTATAGCTCTTTGACTTATTATATTGAGAATTAGAGGCTATTTTTAGAAAAGAAATTGATTCAAATTATTAGAATGAAATATGGATTAATTAAAGAAAATAAATATTGCTCTTTTAAAAGAAATTTTGAGTTGAGATTTTTAAATGAGATGTGTCTTGGAAAATTTAAGTAAAGATAATTGTGATTTTGGCTTAATAAGTGAAAGAATGTTATTATGAAAGTAAAGGAAATTTGTGAAATCTATTATGAATGTGGTAAGCTTGAAAAATGAATTCGTCAATTTATACATGAAATTTGTGCATGAAAATGAAATGGAAAATCATGATGAATTATGAGAAAAATTTGTGAGTGTGAATACTCAATTTTTATGAACATGAAATGAGATTGAAGACTAGAGTGTAGCTAAGTCCCTATACCGGCATTGAATAAATTTCCCAGAGATCAAATATTGAAATGAAAGACCAAGTTTGGGTCGTTATTATTGATTGATGGTTAAGACCGGTGAGGAAGTGCTAACTCTAGGGTTTTGATTTTATTCATGATTCAAATAACTAAGGATATTACGACAGTGAAGATGTAATGAAAGTAAGAGAAAAACACAAATATAAGGGCCTCGGGTCTACGGTGTGAGAGTGTTTCACAGGCTGTCTACATCATGCGTCATGTCATGACGTGAACACATCTCCAGAATTATCGGGACCATGGCGATGCTTGTGGGATGTTTGGTGACTACGAGTGATGTCATTGTCCCATGACGGAGGCTGAATTCTCCATAGGTTGTCTACATGATGCATCATGTCATGACGTAGGATTCCCTTCCAGACTGTCTGGATAATGGATCGTAACTCATAGAATATCTGGAATACTTACCATAGCTACCGTAGTAGTTTAGATCATGGTGAGGGATAGAACCCTACAAGATGAAGAAAGATTAAGGGCTTGCCCTCGGACCTATGTAGTATGGGATACATGGAATCCGAACAAGTGCGCATTAGTGTCATGTAATATAAATAACTGCATTAAGGACTAAGTGCACATTCACACACGACATCAATAGGATAGTCCCCCTTAGCTTTTTTTCGGGACAAGTGTGTGCTTTCTTAGTAAGATAAATTGATGTATTATATCCAAGCGTCAGTTGTATGCAACTGACGTACCCACAGTTTCTATACAGGATAAAGTGATTGACAAGACAAAAGAATGATTGCTGCTTAAAGAAATGTTCAAGTTGTTATTTAATTCATGTATAATGTTGTAATTTGCTTCCGTTGTGCAAAATGTAAACATTATTCCATAAAAAAATTTAATTCCTTGTAAAATTATACGAAGTTAAGTGTCAAGATCCCGTGGAACTTCAAATTCAGTCTTATTTGGAAATCGGGGTGTTACATGCTATGTTCCTCACCCAGCAAAAGGAAGTGTTAAAGGATATGAGGAGGCTGGAACTAGATTTGGTTCTCTCCGGTTCAGCACATCATTGTATAGTGTTGCAGTTGTAGTCTTCACTGATAGAGCAGATCAAGAAGGCCCAGGCTGGTGACCAGTAGTTGCAAGAATTCCGGAGTGAAGTGGAAGCAGGCCTAAGAACTGACTTGGTCATTCATTCAGACGGGTCGTTTTGTTTTGGAGCTAGGTTGTGTGTACTTAGGGGTGAAGTCAGGCAGAAGCTCCTTATAGAAGCTCATCGCTCGCCCTATTCTATTCATCCTGAAGGCACGAAGATGTACAGGGATCTGAAGCAACATTTTTGGTGGCATGGTATGAAGAGAGCTGTAGCAAGATTCGTTTCTCAGTGTCTAATCTGTCAACAAGTGAAGGCAGATCATCAGAGGACCGCTGGACATCTTCAACCTCTTCTGATCCTGAAATGAAAATGGGAGAACATCACTATCGATTTTGTGATGGCACTGCCAAGGAGTCCCAAAGGTCACAATGTTATTTGGGTAATAGTGGACCGTTTGACGAAGAGTGCTCGTTTCATCCCTTTCCGAGTGGGTCAGTCCACCGAGATCCTGGCAGACAAATACATACAGGAAGTTATGAGACTGCATGAAGTTCCTGTCAGCATCGTATTGGATAGAGATACGAGGTTCAGATCTCAGTTTTGGGAGAGTCTTCAGAGGAGCTTGGGTACTAAGTTGAGCTACAGCACTGCGTTTCACCCACAGACAGACAGGCAATTTGAGAGAACCATCTAGACATTGGGGGACATGCTGAGGTTTTGTGTTCTTCAATTTGGACGATCATGGGAGGATCACCTTCACTTGGTTGAGTTCTCATACAACAACAGCTACCAAGCGAGTCTCATGGCAGCTCCATGTGAGGCACTTTATGGTCGGAAGTGTAGATCACTAGTATGCTAGGATGATATCGGTGAGAGGAAGCTTCTGAGGCCTGAGTTGATCATAAAGACTGTTGATGCAGTGGCTCAGATCAAGAAGCACTTGCAAGCAACTCAGAACAGTCAGAAGAAGTGGTCTGACTGTCGTCGAAGGCCTTTAGAGTTTGTGGCAGGTGATCCTGTGTTCCTTAAGGTATCACCATGGAGTGGTGTTATCCGATTTGGAGGAGGGGGCAAGCTGGGTCCCTGGTTCATCGGTCCATTCGATATTATGGGATGAGTGGGCAAGGTAGCCTACAGGCTTGCGCTGCCACCGACTTTATCAGGTGTCCATGATATATTCCATGTCTCTCAGCTCAAGAAGTACATCAAGGATGACAGTCATGTGTTTGACTACTCAGAGTTGTCTCGTGAGACTAGACCTATCATGTGAAGTCCAACCCATCTCTATTTTGGACAGGTGTGAGAAAGTCCTGAAGAATAAGATTATCAAGCTTGTTCGTGTCTCTTGGAATCCTCACTTGCCCGATGATTCGACTTGGGAACTTGAGGAGGAGATTCAAAAGAAGTTACCTCATCTCTTTAAGTAGTTGTTTCGTTTTTGTTGTCTTTGTTGTTTCTCGGGGTTGCCCTATGTACCACTTGAATGAATTTCGATGACGAAATTCTTCTTGTAAGCTGGGTAGGAATTGTAACCCCTATTTCTAAAAAAATTTGGATTTTTTTTGTATTTCTTCCTACTTAAATTATTGTATTCGAATTTATTTAATAATAATTCTTGCTATCCCTTGCGCTCATTTGTTCTTTTTTGATCATCTGTATTCTTTTGACTTAAACCCTGAAATTTTGGTACACTGCTAATTTTATTTTGTTGTGTATTGGGTTTAATTTAATCCATTATTTTTTTCATATCCTTATTATTATTATTATTATGGATCCAACCCATACCCTATAACCCGTTAACCCGCAACCCAAACCCAACTTCCTAATACTCTGTAAATATCAATTAACCCATGTTAATCCCCATCTTAATCTAATCCTAATCTCTCCCGCCGCTCTCACTCTTCCTCCTCTGTTTTGCCGAAATCCATCCCTGCTCAACCTCCCGCTCCAGTCCACGTTGCTCTGACCGCCGCAGCAACCCCCTTTGCCCTCGCCTACATCCCGCTTCTCTATCCGTGTCGCTAGCACTCCAGACCAGCGTCGTCGACTACCCTGCTCCTCCTTCCACCCCCGAGCACCATCGAACCTGCTGCACCTCGTCGCCCTCCAACCTCCACTGCAACCAGCATTACTACTCCGCATCAACCACCATCATCATCGTCGATCCCCAGACTTCACCACCACAAAAGCCAACAACCCCGCTGTCCCCTTTGCATCACCACCCTGTCATCACCATCCCTGCACTCCGGCCGCCCCTAGTCAACAACCAGCACCGAAGTCCTCGCTGCCGCCATCACCATTGCTGCCATCGCGGTCTCTTGCCATGATTGCTGCTGCCTTGCCTTGTCGATGACTACCACACTGTTGTTCATTCCTCGCTGCCGCGTCGTCCCGTGTCAATGCCTATAGCCACCGACATTGTCGCTGTCGTTGTTCTTGTTGCGGTTGTTGTTGTGCTTGCTATTACATGCTTTGCACTTGTTGCTATTGATGTCTCTTGCACGTGTGCTGGCCATACATAGTTTGCACGTGTATTGTTGCCGTCGGGATTCTTGTCCCGTTATTCTTTCGTGTTCAGAGTCGTCATCTTTAAGGCAAGCTTCTCTTGAACTAGTTTTATTTTTCTTGTTCAAGAATTTTCTTTGATCTCCACAAGTAGCTCCTCTTTCATCTATCATATTTTATTTGTTTGAACCCACCAAAGAGACTATTACGGATTGATCGTCGAAACCAAGTAGTAGTTCTCTTTTCGTGTCATTCCCTTATTCAAACCCAAGTCTGTAATACATAGTCACATGCATACACGACATGAATACTTAGATTAGAAACATGTATATAGAATTTGATGGTTGAATGCTTTCCGTTTGAATGTGGCGATCATGCTATGTTGATAATAATTTGCCTGACCAATAGTAGAATTCCACCCTAAAGATTAAGTATGATTTCCGTCGATTATTGCTTTGAAATTATATGCTTGCTTGTTTATTTTGTTGTCTTTTAATAATAACCTACTTTCTGGCCTGCTGTTTGCTCTGTGTTGATTTGAGTTTTTGACCTTGTTTCTGTCATAATTTAATAAAACATTGTAAACATCAACCTGTAGATTTTTTAATCTATTTTCCAGAACTTTTTACAGAACTAGATTCGGATTTACGAATTGGGAGTCATTATATTTTTAGTACTTCTATGTTTTCAATTTCCAGATTTCTGTCTAGAGATACCTCAACTTGATTTTCTATTTAAATAAAGAGCTAACAACAAAATTAGAACTTGAAATTTAATAGACATGACTGGAAATCACCTTATTATTTTTGTAATATTATTTGATGATTTTCATACATATTATATGTATTAAAACTTGACCCTAGGTTGCTACCAGAGCACTATTTCAGTAAAGAACTTGTTTTTTTATCTAACTAAACATAATATCAATTATAACTCATTAAATAAGAATTATAGCCCTGTGTGTCTGGAATCCATATCATCTTACAGTTTTGCAATCCGAACTACAAATTGCAAGTTAACCATATTTTCGTACAGTGACGTCTGAATTCCAGAATACGGTTTGAAAATGCATTACCCTGCTTAATTAAATGAAACAGTATATCAAATTTAAGAATTAAAATCTGAGATTAATTTTATTTTTACTAAAAAATTTTAGGAATTGAAATATAATTTTTACGGGATTATTAAATGATTTTACAATCTATTTTTATATACAAGAATTTTGACCCTAACTGCTGCCTAAACATGTAATCAATAAAAAATGAACTTATAGGCCTAGTTTCTGTATTAATTATATGTAGTGTAATATTTGCTGGAACCGGAAGAGAGTCTATTTTCCAGAATCTCTGACGGAACCTGATTTTCTTTTCTGTAGTAACGAAAAATTTGAATTGTGTAAAGCAACATCTTGTTGTCCAGAATGTGTGCTTTGTGTTTTGCTTATATATCTATGTTTGATTTTGCATCTAGGGAATAGAATTAGTTATACCATGCATTGCATAGCCTTTCCATCTCTTTGACATCATTTCAAAACTTATTTACCCATTGCATGTCCACATTTAAGTATAATAAAATATTAACAAGCCATGGTAAATAAGGATCGACTTGGTAGTGAACAATCGGAGACTATACTCGGTAGGGCCCCTTGTTCTAGATTGATTATGGTTGTGAATGGTGGATTATTGATTGGGGAGTATTGGTTGTTAATTATTGATTATTGTGTTGAGTACACGATTTGTTGAGTTCACCATTATAATCTAAACAATCACTATTTGTATGCACCGAACATGTGGTATGAGACACAGTATTACGTGCATTAGTTAGGATAATAAAATATTAATTAACCTAGGATTGACACTTGCATTCCTGATCATGATTATTGTTATTGATCTTGAATCATTGATTACAATCACTGTTTATTGCATTATAAATTCTAGACATTGATTTTATCATCAACTCTTATAATTGTCATTGATCTTTGATTTTTTTTTCCTGGCCTATTATTTCTTGACATATCATATTTTTCTTGCTTCTTTGCTTCTACTACTTGCTGTCCGTAACTTGCTCTAATGGACATATTTTTCCCACCTCTTGTCAATGAGTTTGCAGGTACAAAAGGAAATTTGACTCAAGAACTTGGTGAGCAAAGTTTCTAAAAATCGGAGCTGAGCCATTAGACTATTATAGTTATCGCATGTTATTTGTTTTTTTTTAATTCTTTTATTATACTTTGTATTCCGAGCTTGTGTGTCCCGATATTTATTTTTTCCCAAATATTGGATATTATTTGGTGAATTTATTTCACGATTATTTTGGAGTATATTCATTGTTAATGTGTTTGTTCTTTCTTGCGTGGTTGTGTTCTTTTGTATATTGTTGAGTTAATCTGTTACAGCTATTGATGATGTTCTTATCATTCGCTGGGCCTTTGTTACATGCTCGTGTTCTCGTATCTTGGGAAGCGGGGCGTGACATAGAATCTTCACAAAAATATACTATAAGCTTTTGTTTACAGATTATAGAAGTTTAAAAGAATTTCAAAAAGAAAAGAAGTTCCCAAGGCTCGAACCCAAGACCACCTACACCCCACACCTCACGCACAGACTAGTCTTCCAAACTGGTGATCCTGTCAATGGTTCTAAATTAAAATTAATTAATAAGACTAAACCTCACTTCGAAATGGTTTTTAAAATAAAAACCGAAATCAATCTACACTCAGGCAGAATCGAACCCGCGACCTTGGACACTGTACACAGTGCCCACAGTCGACTACCAAGACCAGGTTCTCACGCCTCGTTCTCTGTTGAATCCTCTTAGGAAGCATGAATATAGTTTACTGTACTTTACTACATTTACATTACTCTAACATCGAAATATAATTTTCTAACATGTACAAAGAGAATTCTATATTACAGAGAATTAGCATGCAAAAATCATATTTAGCAAATTCATAATTACCCATGTCTAAGTTAATTATTAATATGAGACATCACAATAATTTGACCAAACCAATGCAACAATGCAATTCAAATGTTACATCTCATTCAATTTCTCAATATAATGTGTGTTCATTTCTATTTAAGAATTTGGCTAACAAAATGGTATTATCACATGAGAAATTCATTGAAATTTAACAATTTAATATATGATAAACAAATTTCCTTTCTATAATTTCATCTAGTTTAATTAAATAGACAATGCATTTGATTCTAAAATTAATTCACCATCTAAAAGATTTTAGATTGCACCTAACATGAATTCTAATATTATCATGGCATTATAAAAACAATAAACTAAAGAAACACCCACCTATTGATGCAACTTACAAAATAAACTCCTAGCAATCTACAAACCTCCTCCTCCAAGACTAGAACTCCAAGCCAAGAGTAATTGGTTTGCAAAAATGAAAAATGAAAACCCCCTCTAAACTAGGCTGGGATTCTCCACTTCTCTCTTTATTTATTTATTTTTTTGAATGAATGAGGGAGGAGGAAATGAAGGAGGGCTTTTATTTACAAACAAAATTAACTACCTATTATGTAAAAGTAACCACCCATTATCCCCTTAAACTCATTCAAATGGTCTCTTATTTTCCCTCCCATCAATTTGGCCGGCCAATAATGTGGGCAATGCACGGGTTTTCAAATGGGTTTAAAAACTACATAAAATACACACTAAAACATGATGAATTCATTTAATACAGTTCATACATTATCCATTCTAATGTGAATTTAAATGTAGCTAGTTTTATTAAAGCAAGACATCCATGTATTTATGATAAATAAGAGAAGAATATTTACATAACTCTAAAAGATTTTATAATTAACACGTGCACAAAGAAAAGCACGTATAAAGCACGTACCAATAAATATTCATGTACAAAACAAATTCGAGAGAACAAAAAAATATCCATAATAAACGAAATACAAAATATGTAAAATATTTATATTAATAATGTTATGGATCTTACACGTAACGGTACAAAATATATGTGTGTAACTCATGTGGAGCAAAATTGTCATAATTCAATTTTGCGGGGTGTTACAGTAAGTGTGAGGTTCAGGGAAATCTTTGCCTTCCCATTTTATTATATATAGTATTTTATTAAATATTTTATTATTAATATTATTATTTTATTACATTATATGCTTTATTACAATTTCTCCACCCTTAAGATATTCTGCCCTTAGGATATGATTCATCTAGAGTCTGATGCAATCAACATTTTTAAAGAATGGGGTCTAAGATTTCGCCATAGTACTTGTGAAATTCTTTTTGTACAAAGAATCTGTTCCTTACAATCTATAATTTTTATTGGTAATTCTTCATTGGATTAATCTTCCTTGATATGAATTGTTTCGAATTTGATTATGTAACTGGGTTGGATACGTACTTTTGTAAAGTGGATACGTGAAAAACATTGTGTATACTTGATAAGTTGGGTGGTAGTGCTATTATATAAGTATCACGCCCTGCTTCCCTATAATACGCAATACGAGCACATGACATTGACCTAACGAATGACTAACGTCACCCATAAGTTGTTTATCCGATCAACTCAACAATATAATCAATACAGAATAATTACGCATGCAATAATAATAATCTCATGAACAATAATAGATGGAATAAATCAATATAAAATATCCAAATACAATAATCCAACATTTGGAAACAATAATAAAATCCGGGTCATAAGCCCAATATAATAATAAATCCAATCTCAAATAATAATAAGTCTCAATACAATAAGTTCAATGAAATAACACTCGATTATAAAAGCAATAATTCTTTAGAAAGTTTGTTCTCCAATTCCAGCAGGCAATTCTCCTACATTACCTGCAAACACTTTATCTAAAAATAGGAAAAAAATTGTCCTTAGAGCAAGTCATGGAAAGTAAGTAGAGAAAGCAAGGAACAATGAAATAATAATATAACAGTAAATTCAATGGATCAATAGGAATCAATAACATGGGACAATAATCAATAATCAATATCAGGGTAATCGATGCAATAGTGTAAACAATGATTCAATAATCGATAACAATATTCAATGATCAATATCGATAACACTTAGACAATATTCAATATCAATAGGAACAATAATGTACAATATGCAATGTCGATGTTGTGTCAATCTTAAATCTATTATTCATTTTAATCCTAACTAATGCACGTACTACTGCATCCCTTTCTATAGGTTCGATGTATACAATCAATGTCATTTAGACTTAAGTGGAAGATTCTATAGATCATGTACATGGCACGATAATATTATTTGCAGCATTGGTGCACACTGGTTGGCTCAATAACAATAAAATAATACACGATCAATTGGGATACTGTGTTAGTAATCCAACAATAAACCGATACAATAACATTTGCCAACACACAATATTTTGGGAAACATGAGCCATACTTCCGTGTACAGTCACTATGACATCAACTACTCCAGTCATTCTCTTAAACCACGGCTTATTAATTATTTTATTAATGCAACAATACAATATGCAAATTTGAGATATGAAATGAACGATGGTCACAATAGGGAAACAGTAGGATGGTAAATAATGACAATAACTCATTAGGATCATGTAATACAACATGCACACTTCAATTCATGCAATACTACGATATAGGAATAATTAAATTAAGAAAATTGAAAAGTGAAATTCTGGACAGCAAGAGTAGTCTGTACGAAAATGTAATTTTCTGCTACTACAAAAATCAAAAACTAAATCCATCAGAAATTCTAGAAACTATACTTCTCAACAAATCCAACGCATATTTAAAGTTCAAAATCCATCAATAGTGGCTAGGTCAAATACATCATTCTTTACAGATTTTATGTTCAGGCAAAAATTCGACATCAAGTTATTATATTTTTTGAATCAGTAAAAACTCAATAATAAATTCATTAAAAATAATTATTGGACTCCTAAATATGTAGTAACAATCTAAAAATTTTCAGAGCAATATTTTAATGTTAGATTAGCTTTTTAACAGTTTAAACATCAAATATACAAGAACCTGAAAATCTGTAAATAAAAACATAGCGGTAGTAAAACAGACATAACTTTTGCTACACAACTCAGAATTCAGAAATTCAAGATGTTCTAGAAACTAGAAAGATAAGGCTATAATTCCTATTCAGAAAGTTATTCATTTTAAGATCATTTACGGGGTCAAAAATAACAAACAATATACAGCCAGCAAGCAACATACAGAGTTTGAGTATTTTTCATGAAATAATTAATTATACATGATGGGTATTCTATTAGTTGGATAATTTCATGATCAGCACGATGGGTACAAAAACATGGTAACTAAAATTAAGAACACATACATACATTAACTTATCATCAACCAAATATTAATCAATCAAACAACATACAATCTAGCAATTGTTTCTACAATAGATTAATTGTGTGACAATTATATGAACAACTCTATTCTCTATTCTATATGAACATATGAAAGATTCGATCTTTGGAATCAATAGCGGCACGAAGTCAAGTAAATTGGGGTTAGCTCGTGTAAACCCTCAACATACCTAACGAAAGAGATGAACAATGTATAATACGATAAACAATAGGATCTACTTGCAAGAGTTTCAACAAAAACTTGAATTTGATTCAATAACAATTCAAGAAGAAAGTGATTTGCCTTATAGACGATGAAATCGAATACCGAGAATAACGGGATGAGAATCCCGAAGCAACGAACCCATGAACTAACACGTGTACAATACGTGCACAAAAGAAACCCAAAGCAAGAGACAACAACTGTAACAACAGTCAGTAAAGGGGACTCGGGATCTGGCAGACGTGGCTCGACGGCGGCGGGGCTAATGTCAGTGGCGAGTGGATCGACGCAGGGCATCGACGGCGATGCTGGTCGACGGGATTGGGGAGCAGTGTCGGGGAGTTTTGGGATTGAGGCTGCTGTTGGCGTTGAGGACAGAGGATGAGGTCGGGGTTGCGGAGGGGAGCAGGGCAACGATAAGGTGGAGGTCTGGGGTCAACGATAGGGAGGAGTCACTGGAGTTTGGTCGGAGAAGGTGGAGTAGGGGTTTTTGGCTAGAAATAGTGGTCGGGGAGAGAGAAAACTGGAGGAGAGAGAGACGGCTAATAAGGTTTCAAATTGTATATTTTTAGGGTTTGCAATAGGATTATATTTATAGAGTGCAATTAGGATGTTGGGTCAAGAACAATTGAAATTGGATTTTGGTTCAATAAAAGATGGATCTAAAATAATATGGTTCAAATAAAAATACCCACAATTTAATAAAAGAAAAAAGGACCAATAAGAATAGCTCAATCAAGAAGAACAAAGAATTTCATGAACAAATTTTATTAAAATAATCAAGAAGGAAAAATAGAGTTTTTCATTCAATTGCAATAAAAATATTACAAAAGGAAAAAAAATGAAAGTAGCGGAAACGGTAGTTACAATAAAAGATATTTCTAATTCTTTCTAAAATTTCAAAAGGTCCAATAATACGAAGGCTAAGTATGCCCTTTCTTCCAAATCTCATTATTCCCTTCCATGTAGGGGTGGCATTCAGGCCTAGCAGGCCGGGATGGGGAAATAGGCGGGCCGGCCTGTACCTGGCCCTTGGCCCCTGGCTCGGGGGCCGGGTCCGAATACGGGCTGGGACGAATTCTTTTTTTTTATTGTTACAAAGACAAAGAAGAAGGAAAATTATTAAGAATTATCAAGAATATATAGATAAAAGTGATATTCATAAATTAAATTGTTTTAATGAATTGCAAAGTTTAATATACAATCAAATAGATTAGTAACATTTCACAAATTTTATCAAATTAAGAAGAAGAAGAAGAAGAAGAAGAAGAAGAAGAAGAAGAAGAAGAAGAAATACAAGAAAACTAAATCTAATTAAGAGAAATAAATGAGAGCAATCAACAATGCTAATTCTAAAAATTATATAAATACAAAAATATCGTATGAGTATATAATGTAGATTGAATAATGAAGGTAGAGAGAATTTAGAGCTTGCAGTGTTGTTGTGATGTTGTTGACTGTTGTTGGATGTTGTTGATGTTGATCCTTGCAAGAGAGTAGTTGAATGGTGTTGATTGTTGTTGATTGTTGTTGATTTGTTGAGAAAGATGAGAGATAGTAGAGAGTGTTTAGTGAATTTGTTAAGAGAATTGAATGAAATGAGGTTGTATATATAGAATATGTATATTTTGAATTTCCCAAAAAACCCCCAAAACTAGCTAGTATAGATCCGTTTGGGGGTATTTTAGTAATTATACAAACAAAAAATTTTTTTAAAATCTGGGAAAAAAAATCACAACGTTTGGCCCACGGGCCGGGACGGTTCAATCCTGTCCCCGGTCTGAGCGGGCCGCGCCACTGGCAGGTCGAGCCTATTGCGGTTTTTTAGGATTTTCGAGGACAGAACCGGCCCTTGATTTTGGGCGGGCGGGCTGAACCTCGGTTCATCCCGGGGTTGGGCGGGCCAGGCCAGGCCGGTCACGGGCTATCCCGGCCATAATGCCACCCCTACTTACATGGTGAAACTTTCAAAAAAAACATGATTTCTTACTTGAAATTCTAATTCCGATTGTCACGTCCCGCTTCCCAAAAATACGGAATACGAGTACGTAACAAAAGCCCAGCGAATGATTTTCATCATCCTTAAGCTGTTTCAGAAATCTTTACAACACATCATAGAATATATCAGAGTCGGAAGCCAGAAAAGTCAACCATATGCACATATGAACCAAATACTAACAAGAATACTTGAAATAAAATATATTTATCTCAAATAGTCATGATCTGAAATACACAAATAATTTCCGGATCACATCGCCCGAATACAAATAATATTCAAGTCTCAAAATACCAGAATAAACCAAGTCTCACGAATACAAAATATTGTTCTAGCACGAAACAGAAATAATAATACTAATCAAAAGCAACTAATACTGCAAGTCTCCAGCACCATCTTGAACCTGTTCGCCATAATCTGCAATTCATCGAATGCAGGAAAGGGAAAAAAGAAAATACAAGTACCCATTAATGCAAGTCCGGGTGACAAATAGAGTAGGATACAAGCACATGGAAAGGGGATAACTAACTAGCACATGGTATATGTATAATGTCAACCTAGACAAACTAGCATGGTAAAAGTATCAAGGGACACGGTATAAATCAGGAATCCTATAAACATGCATCAAGTGTTAAGTGTCATGTAATCGTGTATCACGTATCATGTTTCACGTAATTCAAGTCTCATATATCATGTCTCATGTATCATGTAGTCAAGCACGCATGTATCACGTCATGTATCATGTTCATGTATTTAAGTTCAAGTCTTGTGTGATTACTATCTAGGTAGCACGACATGCAACCCATCCTACATGGTTGCTACAATACAAAAAATTACGCTTTAGACTTCGTAGTGGACCACAGAGGGCAGTATACTCGGGGACAAGCAAGTAATTGAGCTCCAAGCTCCATGTATCATGTATCATGTATCACGTGACAACAAGTAGTATCTAGCACGAGTCATGTAGTCATGATCACGTGTCAACAAGTAGTATCTAGCACGAGTCATGTAGTCATGATCACGTGGCAACATGTAGTATCTAGCATGAATCATGTAGTCATGAAACATGGCAACAAGTAATGGATAACACGGGCCCCCTTCCGAGTACACGTTTCTGAATTATCCACTACTAGATCTTTCCCATAAATCCCGGCTTGATTACTTTTATTATTATTGTCCAACAAGCATGAATACGTGCAAAATAGTGTCAAATAAGCATGATATGATCAGGTATAGGTTCAGGATATCAAATTAGCATGCACGGTTAATACACATCCACATATACGAGCAAAATATACAAGGTTTATAATCAGGTCAGCAAGACTAGTCAGCACTAATTCAGTGATTCAAAGAGCTACAGACATGCAAATCACGATCCGTCGAAGGATCTGGAAACTAGACATCCACACTCTTCTAAAGAGTTTAATAAAGTCATATAATAATTCAAAACATCTCAACTCAAAATTGATTTCAACACAGATTTCATATTCAGCCAGAAAACAGGGGAACAACTTCAAACGCATAAAAACAGAAAGGAAACTAATAAAATAATTCCACGAAAAATCTGGGGTAATCCTCTATAGATATAGACTCAAAATAATAAGTTTCATAATATTCCAGTAACTCTAGATAAGTTATCAAAAATAGGAAATGACACAAAAACATGGTTTGGCGAATATGGAATTTCTCAACACTGCTGTACAAAAACAAACATATCTCGCAAACAGCGCATCGAAATCCAATTCCGCCAAAACGGCGTGAAAATTGATAAAACTTTCCAACTTTCATATAACACAAATAATTTTTATAAAACATAAGGAATTAGGATGAAAACTAGGTTCCATACAGAATAGCACGCAATTTACAGCAAAAGTAGAGTTTAGAAAAGGATATGAAACATCGTGCAAAACTTATCTTTAAAGTACAAAAAAATTCTGGAAAGTCCCTAACATCATGAGGAAACACTGAGCAAAATATTATAACCAGATATTATGTATAGCCTAGTTCTTGAAAATAAATAGTTCACAAAATTCACACAAAACTGCATCTGAAAACTACCGATACGACTGTACCAAAATTATCATATCTCATTCATACGAACTCCAAATGTAGTGAAATTGGTGGGGTTTGAAAATATATTTAGTCCTCTACAATTTACTGTAAAATGTCCACGTTGAGATTCGGACTCTAACCTAGGTGAAAACAGCAACCAACACAACACAACCCGAAATCCCAGATTTCACAACTCATCTTAGAAACGTCATAACTTTCTCAATAATGAACCAAACTCAAAAAAATTTGAAATGCATCCTACCAATCATCTAAATATCATATTGAAAGGTTTCTAACATGTCAAAGCCTAATAATTCTCATATGGGCAATCAATCAAACACCTAGCATGCAATATGTCTCATACACGAACAAAATCAAGTTTGGGTGAAACCTAGGGCATCAACTATCAATTCTCATGTCCTAAGTCATCTATGGCCTGATTTACACAATAGAGACAAAACCTAAAAATATAATTACAATCTTTGGTCGTCTCTAGTCTTAACTACCCTATATGTGAACTTTTTGACTTGTATCAACCTAATAAAATTATGTACAAGTTACTTGTCTCTAATGGAGTGAAACACAAAGCCAATGAGTCCAAGTGCAAAACCTACGAACAAAATAGCCTTCCCACGCGTGAATCCAAGCGAACCCACGAACCAAAACACCTTACGGACGATCTCCTTAATGCACGATCCAAAGTGGATGATACCCACTTGAAGAATCACCAAAGGGGAGAGTTTGTGATGATTTTTGGATGGTGGTGGTGCTGATTGGATGGGGCCGGCCACACAAGGAGAAAAGGGAAAGGTTTGAAGGGTTTGTATGGATGGTGGTGTATGGATGGATGGCCGGAGTAGATGGAGTGGTGGCCGGATATGGTGGCAAGGGGGGCTCGACTGATGTGGAGGGAAGGTAGGCCGGGATGCAAAGGGAGAGATTAGGAGGAGGCCGGGTGTATCTTGGAGTGGGAGAGAGAAAAAGAGATTAGGGTTAGGATTAAGGAGTATTAGGCTATTATATAAGGAGATTAATTTGGGCTAATGGGTTGTGGATATCAATATGAATTAATAGGTATACAAATGGATAATGCGTATTTGGTCAAATTCAAATGGGGATATAATATATAAAGAATTCTATGGCTCCTAAAAATCTCCTTAAGGGCCAAAAATCACAATTTGGGCAAATCTCCACCAAAAATCCATAACAATACCAAAATAAATAATAATGAAGAACGAGGCCAAGAAAATGAGAAAAAGACTCAAAATGGCGAAAATGAACAAAACGACGAACAATCAGCACAAGGAGGTCCAAAATGAAAGAAAAAGAATATATATTGAAAATAATCCAATATACGGTTCCGAAAAATACAAGAGATATAAAATACACAAAAATAAAAAATACACTCCAAAATACATAAAATGAAAAACAGGGGTTACAATCCTACCCACCTTACAACAAAATTTCTTTCTCAAAATTTGCTTAGGCGGTACATAGGACAAGGGGAAAAAGATCTGGGGAAAGGTATCAAAAGAGAGGCTAAAGGAAAAGGAACAAAACAGCAGCAAAACCAGAATTAGAAGGAAGTGGAAGAAGATGGACAAGAAGGATGTCAAATGGAATGCAAGAAAGAGAAGAAACAGTATCAAAAGGAAAGAATCATCACAAGATAACCAAGCAATAAGGCAGTCGGCAGAAATGAAATCAAAGAGAGAAAAGACAGGGAAGAATTGAATCAAATAATAAGTCAACGGATGAGAACAATGCAAAAGATAGAGGAATCCAAAACAATGCATGAAAAAAAAACAACAATATGATCCTGGGACCTGTGGATTACGGACCCACCACGCTTCCGCTGCGACACTCTGATGGTGACATTCCAAGCTGCAGACACGTCGTTGTAGACCGCGGGACACCAAGAGACGATCCGAGCAGGAAGAAAAGAATGAGACATCAGGATAAAAATTGGGATTGAGAGGAGGGCTTTTAATTTAAAATAATTAGGTCAAAACTAATGAGCATTAACAAAAATAATATTAATAATACAAAAATCAACACATAATAATAAATAATAATAATGACAAAAATAATAAAAATAATAATATCAATAATAATCATCATGAACATACTGGTTAAATTAATAATAATAATAATAATAATAATAAATTATTAACAACACTGGTAAGGATAATAATACAAGGCAGAAAATAATTTGGGGTTCCTCATTTTGGTGAAAATAATTCAACATCAACATCAAAAATAAAATAGTAAGAAAAATATACAATAATAATAATAGTAATAGCAATAACAATAATAATAATAATAATACTAATAATAATAAGGAAAACAGTAATAGCGGTAGTAGTAGAAATTCTTTTATGTGGGTTCGCCTCATTTACATCCATCTGTAGAGTTGCCTTCTCGACGTCAAGTTGCAGGTTTGCCTCCACGATATCAGGTTGCAGATTACCATCTGGATATTCTGTTGCACATTTTGCCTCACCGATATCCGGTTGCAATTTGCCTCCATTGACGTCTAGTTGCATGTTTGCCATCTCGACATCCAGTTGCAACAAAACGATGAATGAGATGATGCAATCTTCCACACGTACTTAGATATTGATTGCTCAATTTAAGTACGAAGTAGAAATTTGTGATATTAAAAATACACAGTTATTCGAAATAACAAAATTTTTCATTTTTAGAAAATAATTTTATAGACGATCCAAAATATAATAAATAATAATCGAAATACTCAAAATATTCGAAAAATATATTTATATAGATAAAGAAAATACAGGGAGGAGAAGAATGAATTTTATACTCAATAAAGAGTCAACAAAGGAGGACGACTAAAAGGGACGGAAGAAATAAGGAATCAAGGAAATCGAAGAAAAAGGAATCAAAATGGATGGAATAAGACTAGTATCCAGAATCTGAGTTGGAATTATGTTTCATTTATGCATGCATGGTTGGTGAAGTGTTTTGCAGATCCCAGTTCGAGCCAAGCTTGTCTAATATATTATTTGCCTAATACATTAGCCAAACCTGATGCTCTCATACCACTAAAAACCCTGTCACACCCCGCTTCCCAAAAATACGAAATACGAGTACGTAACAAAAGCCCAGCGAATGATTTTCATCATCTTTAAGCTATTTCAGAAATCTTTACAACACATCACAGAATATATCAGAGTCGGAAGCCAGAAAAGTCAACCATATGCACATATGAACCAAATACTAACAAGAATACTTGAAATAAAATATATTAATCTCAAATAGTCATGATCTGAAATACACAAATAATTCCTGGGTCACATCGCCCGAATATAAATAATATTCAAGTCTCAAAATACCAGAATAAACGAAGTCTCACGAATACAAAATATTGTTCTAGTACGAAACAGAAATAATAATACTAATCAAAAGCAACTAATACTGCAAGTCTCCAGCACCATCTTGAACCTGTTCGCCATAATCTGCAATTCATCGAATGCAGGAAAGGGAAAAAAGAAAACACAAGTACCCGTTAATGCAAGTCCGGGTGACAAATAGAGTAGGATACAAGCACATGGAAAGGGAATAACTAACTAGCATATGGTATATGTATAATGTCAACCTAGACAAACTAGCATGGTAAAAGTATCAAGGGACACGGCATAAATCAGGTATCCTATAAACATGCATCAAGTGTCAAGTGTCATGTAATCGTGTATCACGTATCATGTTTCACGTAATTCAAGTCTCATATATCATGTCTCATGTATCATGTAGTCAAGCACGCATGTATCACGTCATGTATCAAGTTCATGTATTTCAGTTCAACTCTTGTGTGATTACTATCTAGGTAGCACGACATGCAACCCATCCTACATGGTTGCTACAACACAACAAATTACACTTTAGAATTCGTAGTGGACCATAGAGGGCAGTATACTCGGGGACAAGCAAGTAATTGAGCTCCAAGCTCCATGTATCATGTATCATGTATTACGTGACAACAAGTAGTATCTAGCACGAGTCATGTAGTCATGATCACGTGGCAACAAGTAGTATCTAGCACGAGTCATGTAGTCATGATCACGTGGCAACAAGTAGTATCTAGCACGAGTCATGTAGTCATGATCACGTGGCAACAGGTAGTATCTAGCATGAATCATGTAGTCATGAAATATGGCAACAAGTAATGGGAAACACGGGCCCCCTTCCGAGTACACGTTTCGGAATTATCCACTACTAGATCTTTCCCATAAACCCCAGCTGGATTACTTTTATTATTATTGTCCAAAAAGTATGAATACGTGCAAAATAGTGTCAAATAAGCATGATATGATCAGGTATAGGTTCAGGATATCAAATTAGCATGCACGGTTAATACACATCCACATATACGAGCAAAATATACAAGGTTTATAATCAGGTCAGCAAGACTAGTCAGCACTAATTCAATGATTCGAAGAGCTACAGACATGAAAATCACGATCCGTCAAAGGATCTGTAAACTAGACATCCACACGCTTCTAACGAGTATAATAAAGTCATATACTAATTCAAAACATCTCAACTCAAAATTGATTTCAACACAGATTTTATGTTCAGCCAGAAAACAGGGGAACGACTTCAAACGCATAAAAACAGCAAGTAAACTAATCAAATAATTTCACAAAAAATCTGGGGTAATCCTCTATAGATATAGACTCAAAATAATATTTTTCATAATATTCCAGTAACTCTAAATAAGTCATAAAAAATAGGAAATGACACAAAAACATGGTTTGGTGAATCTGGAATTTCTCAACACTGCTGTATGAAAACAAACATATCTCGCAAACAACGCATCGAAATCCAATTCCGCCAAAACGGCGTGAAAATAGATAAAATTTTCCAACTTTCATATCTCACAAATAATTTTCATAAAACATAAGGAATTAGGATGAAAAGTAGGTTCAATACAGAATAGCACGCAATTTACAGCAAAAGTGGAGTTTAGAAAAGGATATGAAACATCGTGAAAACTTATCTTTAAAATACAAAAAAATTCTGGAAAGTCCCTAACATCATGAGAAAATACTGAGCAAAATATTATAACCAGATATTATGTATAGCCTAGTTCTTGAAAATAAATAGTTCACAAAATTCACACAAAACTGCATCTGAAAACTACCGACATGACTGTACCAAAATTATCATATCTCGTTCATACGAACTCCAAATATAGTGAAATTGGTGGGGTTTGAAAATATATTCAGTCCTCTACAATTTACTGTGAAATGTTCACATTGAGATTCGGACTCTAACCTAGGTGAAAACAGCAACCAACACAACACAGCCCGAAATCCCATATTTCACAACTCATCTTAGAAACGTCATAACTTTCTCAATAATGAACCAAACTCAAAAAAATTTGAAACGCAGCCTACCAATCATCTAAATATCATATTGAAAGGTTTCTAACATGTCAAAGCCTAATAATTCTCATATGGGCAATCAATCAAACACCTAGCATGCAATATGTCTCATACACGAACAAAATCAAGTTTGGGTGAAACCTAGGGCATCAACTATCAATTCTCATGTCCTAAGTCATCTATGGCCTGATTTACACAATAGAGACAAAAACTAAAAATATAATTACAATCTTTGGTCGTCTCTAGTCTTAACTACCCTATATGTGAACTTTTTGACTTGTATCAACCTAATGAAATTATGTTCAAGTTACTTGTCTCTAATGGAGTGAAACACAAAGCCAATGAGTCCAAGTGCAAAACCTACGAACAAAATAGCCTTCCCACGCGTGAATCCAAGCGAACCCACGAACCAAAACACCTTACGGACGATCTCCTTAATGCACGATCCAAAGTGGATGATACCCACTTGAAGAATCACCAAAGGGGAGAGTTTGTGATGATTTTTGGATGGTGGTGGTGCTGATTGGATGGGGCCGGCCACACAAGGAGGAAAGGGAAAGGTTTGAAGGGTTTGTATGGATGGTGGAGTATGGATTGATGGCCGGAGTAGATGGAGTGGTGGCCGGATATGGTGGCAAGGGGGGCTCGGTTGATGTTGAGGGAAGGTAGGCCGGGATGCAAAGGGAGAGATTAGGAGGAGGCCGGGTGTATCTTGGAGAGGGAGAGAGAAAAAGAGATTAGGGTTAGGATTAAGGAGTATTAGGCTATTATATAAGGAGATTAATTTGGGCTAATGGGTTGTGGATATCAATATGAATTAATAGGTATACAAATGGGTAATGGGTATTGGGTCAAATTCAAATGGGGATACAATATATAAAGAATTCAATGGCTCCTAAAAATCTCCTTAAGGGCCAAAAATCCCAATTTGGGCAAATCTCCACCAAAAATCTATCACAACACCAAAATAAATAATAATGAAGAATAAGGCAAGGAAAATGAGAAAAAGACTCAAAATGGCGAAAATAAACAAAACGACGAACAATCAGCACAAGGAGGTCCACAATGAAAGAAAAAGAATATATATTGAAAATAATCCAATATACGGTTCCGAAAAATACAAAAGATATAAAAATACACAAAAATAAAAAAAATACACTCCAAAATACATAAAATGAAAAACAGGGGTTACACCGATCTTCGTTTGTCTGCATAACTCTTTTATCTACTTTGTGCTGTTTTTATTCCTTCTCGAATTATTTTTATATTTTCTATGGTTTGTCGAACGATGTCTGCGCTTATTAAATGTCTTTCTCCCACTTCATCCCAACAGAGTGGTGTTCTAAATTTCCTTCCATATAATGATTCGTATGAGGCCATCTCCCACTTCATCCCAACATAGTGGTGTTCTACATTTCCTTCCATATAAGGTTTCATATGGGGCCATCTGAATACTTGCTTGATAACTATTACTATACGCAAATTCAATTAGTGGTAGGTACTTATCCCAGCTTCCTTTAAAGTCAAGTATACATACTCGTAACATATCTTCTAGAGTTTGTATTGTCCTTTCAGATATACCATCTGTTTGTGGATGAAAGGCAGTGCTAAGTATACTTTGTGCTGTTTTAATTCCTTCTCGAATTATTTTTATCTTTTATGTGGTTTCTTGAATGATGTCTGGGCTTATTAATTTTCTTTCTCCCACTTCATCCCAATGGAGTGGTGTTCTACATTTCTTCCATATAATGCTTCATATAGGGCTATTTGTATACTTGTTTGATACCTTATTACTATACGCAAATTCAATTAGTGGTAGGTACTTATTCCATCTTCCTTTGAAGTCAAGTATACATGCTCATAACATATCTTCTAGATTTTGTATTGTCCTTTCGGATTGACCATCTGTTTATGGATGAAAGGCAGTGCTATGTTTTAATCTAGTGCTCATGGAGCTTTGGAGAGACTTCCAAAAATGGGAGGTAAAGCATGGGTCTCAATCTGATACAATAGATATATGAATACCATGAAGTTTAACTATTTCACTTACATACAACCTGGGTAGTTTATCCAATGAATAGTTATCCCGTATCGTAAGGATGTGGGCTGTTTTAGTGAGCCGATCAACAATAACCCAAGTAGCATTATAAATTTGTGACGTTTTTGGTTTTCCTGTTACTGTAACCCCTATTCCCGATTGTACGGGTTTTTATTTGTATTTTTCTCTTTTCTTCAATTTCTGTATTTCCGTTTCTCCACATAAATTTGGATGTTCTTTTCAACTCAATTGCACTCATTGGATGTTCGATTATTTTGTTAGAACCGAAAATACTTGTCCCCTCTATTATGTTCTTGTTGATACTTGACTATTTAATCAACTAGTAATCTGCACGTGCGATGCACGTTCTAGTTATAAAAAAAATTAATGTAATAAAAAATAAGACATAATCTGGCCTCGAATCTGAGACCTCCCTTTACTCATCACATACTCTTTACAAATTACCCTAGCGGCACAAACTTTTATTTTATATGAGTGGCACTTTTTGTAAATAATTACATCATAAATAAATTTGAACTTTGAGAGTGTTATGGTAACTAACAACAATTGAGTAAATGGATGGTTAATATAACTCCCACTTAAAAATGAATTGTTGAGATTAGATAGTTGAATGAATGTCTACAAATTATAGGTTGTCTACAAATGACAACCCCGACTCTCCCATTATAATATTAGAGATGTGCACTATTTAATTATTTAATTGTTGTTTGAGCCCAAACCCAAATCCTATTAGCCCAAAACCCAAGCCCACACATGATCCAACCCCCTACTGAATCCTATACGTATCTTAATTTCTATATATACTCCTAGGCTATTAATTACCCCCTCTTTGTATAAAACCCAACCCAAAATCACAAAATTCTCTTAAACTATCATCCCCACTAATCCGGCCCCACTCCCCCCACTATCTTATTAACCCCTTAACATAATCACCGATTCCACTACTATTATCTTCACTACCTTAGGTGGCACACTTCTATTGGAGAGTTCCCCCACCTATTGGACCACCTAAGATAGTAAAGAGAAATGTAGTGAAATTGGTAGTGGATGTAGCATTATTCTCAGTTAAAACCAAATCTTCTTCTTTTTCGAGCATAGTGGGTAAATACCCCACTTTTCAAAAATATTTAGCCAAATACCCTTCTTTCAAAAATATTTAGCCAACTACCCCTGTTGATTAAATAACCAAAAAGCAAAATTTTAGATATAACCCCACTCTAGAAAATATATACTATAATACACCTTAACCTTAAAAAAGCTGGATAATTCACAGAAAATAGAGAAACTAAAATTAAAAAATCTTTCAAAATTCAAGATTAGATACGTTGACAAAAGATTAGTAGAAAGTAAGCATATTGCCAGTAAAGAAATATCAGATTACCTATTATTAACAACAAAAGTAACTAATCAACTACCTAAAGAAATACAAAAACAAATAGCATACAAAGTATTAGATTACAGAAACGAAGAAGCAAGTTGGTATTACCAACACCTACTAGCAGACAAAATAGTAGGATATGGAGCCAAAAATTTATTTAAACATACAAGACTTGGAAGAAGTTTACACCGGTCCTGAAATGTTCATTGATATAAGAAAAGATTTAAGAATCATAAATAAAAATATAAAAGAATTAGGAAGATATATGACAGAATACCCAGAAGAAGAACTGGGCATAACAGAGGAAGGTATGCAAGAACTAGAAGCCATAACGAAACTTAATATAAATATTCTAGAAATAGAAGATTTAATGGCAAATCCTAATTCAGAAGAAGTGCAAGAAGCACTGAAAAATCTAGATATAGCACACGAAGAAGTAAAAATGGACCAAGATAAAATTATTGAAAAACCTTCAGAAATTCCAAGTAATATGTATGAAATCTTAAGACCACCACCTCACAAAAAGCCATACCAATTACCATGGAAATGGCAAAATACGAAAAGAAGAACGCAACTAAGAAAAGGTAAAGAAACTCCAAAATATGAACCAACAGAACATTTCGAAAAAGGAATAGCAGGAAATGGAGAATGGTTAGACCTAGATTGCGTAAAAGATGTAGATAGAACAATTGAAGAATGGGTAAAAGCGTCACTAATAGTAGGATTTAGACAAAACCTTAACGGAAATGCATTTGAAAAATTCATAGAAGCTACCTTTATGGGAGTAGTAGCAAAATGGTGGAATGGACTAGAAGAAGAAGAAAGAAATAATATAAGAAAATCAAGACCAATTGATGATAATGGAACTGAAGAAAGTTCAGCACAACGGACTTTAGGTTTAAAAGAAATAATTACAAATTACGAAAAAGCAATAAGAACCGAATTCAGCGTATACGATAAAGGAGAAAAACACACTATATATAAAAAGAATCAAGCAAGATGGAGACTAAGTAACTTAGAAATATGCGACATGTGCCATTTTGACAACTATGCTTGTGAATTCCGAGAATATTATCAAGATAGTTATTACACAAAAGAAGAACGGAGTCCAATTTTAGACTCATTCTTTCTAAAATTACCTGATCCATGGAGCATAAACATATATAGTGCATACGTAAATGAGAAAGTAAAGCCTGAAGTAGACACTTTAGGGTATAGAACGTAATTTGTAAAAGACTATAGAGACAAAGTATGCCAAGAGGCCAGGGCAACAATAAAATATTACAGAACATATAAACAAAGAATTTGCTGTGAAGATGCAAGACCGAACCATTGGGGATGCAATAATAACTATAGATTTAATAACTATAAATACACAAAAAGGAATAATCACAAATTCCAAAAATATCAACCAAAATATAAGAAAACTTTTAAGAAGTATAGAAAACCTTTTAAAAAATACTTTAGAAAAATAAATAAAAATAAAAATAGGCAATATACGAAAAATCCAAAAAAATGTAATTGTTACATATGTGGAGAGGTAGGACATATATTACCAAATTGCCCTAAAAGAATGAAAAAAGAAAATGTAAAATACATAGAAGAAATTGAAGAAATGAATAACATAAATTACGAACCCATAGAATATGATGAAGAATGGTCAGATATAAGTGAAGATGAAGAAATAATGGTAATGGAAGAAGATAGTGGAAGTAGTGAAGGTGAAACAGAAGAATGTGAAATATACATGTTAACGGATCTAACAGAAATAGGAGAACCCTCAGAAAGAGAAGAAAACAATGAAGAATTAAGAGAAAGAATGTGCTTTGACATACAAAAATACGATAAAATAAGAGAGACCAAATTAGATGTAAATCCAAAAGAAATCTTTAAACTACCAATATTCGAAAGAAAGAAAAGCACTATAGTAATAGCTAGGAATAATGAACAACCTATAGACATTGAACAAGCACAAGGCAAAACCATAATCCCATTAATAACAGAAAGAATAACAAGACAAGAAATGGAAAAGATAAACGAAAAAACCAGAAAAACATTAAGACACATACATTTAGGAGCTGTACAAATAATAATAAAATCTTATTTTAAAGAAGGAATAAATACGCCCCTCCAAATATATCTAATGGATGATAGGATAATATCAAGTACACAAGATGCCTTAATAGGAATAGTGCAAGGAAACCTAATGTACCAAAAGATAAAGTTCACAATAAAACCTAATTTCTCTATAAGCATGACAGAAGAAAATAAAGATAAAAGCCTAGTCATGTATCATAAGTTATCAGGTATAGAAATGATAGAAAAAGCAAAGTTATGAGCATACAAATAAGAAATATTTACGCTTTCACTAGTAAGCACGAAGTAAAGAATAGAAATACGGACAATTTTAAAATAGAGCCGCTATTCAGCGAAATCATAAGATACAAACCAGCTAGAGAAAACCCTGAAATGACCATACCAAATTATATAGAATTCGACTTTAATAAAGCAAAAGAAAAAGAAAAAGAAAAAGCACCACAAATAATGTTCGGAAAAAGGTCACTATCAATAAGAAATAAACAACAAGCATTAGAAATAATACCAATAATAAATACATTAGAACACCAAAATAATAACCAATTTAAAATAGAAATAGAATATTATGATAACGGAAAATGGAATAAACAAATAGCCTTAGTCGACACAGGAGCTACTAATTCACATATTAAACAAACAAATATAAAAACCACTGAATTGATAACATTAGATAACCCATATTATTACTTAGATTATTACAATAATAGACATCCAATTGTACATAAAATCATACTACCACTAAGGATCAATGGTAAAAAGGAAATGTTGTTACATTTACATGTAGACCCAGAACAACATGTTAATGATATGTTATTAGGAACTGACTTCCTTACATCAGTACAACCTTACTCGATTCAAGAAGAAAAACTCACAATAACAGTAAACAATGAAAGTATGGTAATAAATAGGATATTGGACAAATGAATCCATTAAGAGCAACAAAAAATACATTATACATCCTAACAGAATTTGTTTACGACGGATTCAAATCAAGAAACTATCATAGTCTAATAGACACCGGAGCAGGTACTAGTTTATGTCGCGAGAATATACTACCAAAATGGAAACAAGATGGGTTTAATAAAAAAGCCATATCTGGATTGACCGGACAAACAATCATACTGGACAAATACCAACAAAACGTTAGTGTACAAATAGGAAATTACATACTAAAAATACCCATAGTATACCAATTTAACGATATGAATAATGACGTACTCTTAGGAAATGACTTCTTCCAACAATATTATCCCATAACTATATCACATAGATCAGTTGTATTCACAACACCTTGCGGACACCAAGCAATAGCAATTAGAATAACACAACCATATTCCAGAACTGACCTACCACACATCAGAGTTTCTTCAACCCAGCGTGGTGAATATCAATACTTACCAAACAAAACTAGAATACAACAAGTTCAAATAACTACTACAAAAGAAATTTTACAAAAACAATTAGAGGATCTGTGCGGAGAAGACCCCTTAGCAAAATGGAACTTAAGTAAACCCACGGCGCATATAGAGTTAATAGATAAGAACAAAATAATTAAAATTAGACCAATAAGACATACTCCAACAGACCTGGAAGAATTCAAAATACACATAAAAGAATTAGTAGAAAATAATTATATAAGGAAATCACAAAGTCCTCATTCATCACCAGCATTCATAGTAAAAAAGCATTCAGAAGAAAAAAGAGGTAAATCTCGAATGGTAGTAAATTACAAGGAATTAAATAAAAATACTAAGAGATTTGGATACCCACTATCAGATATGCAAATCTTATACTCACTACCAGATATGCAAATCTTACTTAACACAGTAAGAACAAGAAAAATATATTCGAAATTTGACTGCAAATCAGGATTTTATCATGTAAAATTAACAGAAGATTCAAAACCTTTAACGGCATTTAGCACACCTCAAGGATTTTATGAATGGAATGTATTACCATTCGGATATAAAAATAGCCCAGGAATATTTCAAGAATATATGGATAAGATTTTTGAAAAATACAACAATTTCATATTAGTGTATGTAGATGATATTCTAATAGGTTCAGAAGACGAAGAACAACATAAAGAACACCTACTAAAATTCATAGAAATAGTGAAAGATGCAGGCATTATACTATCAAAGAAGAAGATGGAATTATTCAAAACCGAGATAGAATTCTTAGGAACAAAATTATCACATGAAGGAATAGAGTTACAACCACATATAGCAGAAAAAATAAAGACTTTTCCTAATGTCTTAAAAGAAAAAAGAGAAGTACAAGCCATAATAGGATTACTAAACCAAACAAGAGGTTACATACCAAATTTATCAGCAAAAACAAATTGGTTGCAACAAAAACTTAAAAAATCTAAGAAATGGGAATGGACCCCGGAGGATGAAGAGAAACTTAAATTATTAAAACAACAAACTTCAGAGCTACCAAAGCTAAGACTACCAGTTAAAGAATGTTCTTGGATAATAGAAACTGATGCATGTGAAACTAATTGGGGAGCAGTATTAAAATTTATTGAAATAGGAGAAAGTGAAGAAAAATTAGCTAGATATACTAGTGGTTCTTTTACACAAACCCAACAAAATTACCACATAAACGAGAAAGAACTACTAGCGATCTTAAAAGCTATAAAAAAGTTTGAACTATTCATAATACATACAAAATTTACGGTAAGAACAGATAATACCCAAGCAAAAAGTTGGATCAATAAAATAATAGACCCAACCATAGCAAATAAAAGATTGATAAGGTGGCAGATGGAGTAGCACATTACGATTTTGTGATAGAAAACATAAAAGGAAAACTTAATATTTTAGCCGATTTTTTATCAAGAAATTAACTATTTTGCTTGTTGCAGAATGGAAGCCAGAGTGCAGCAAATAGAACACGATATAGTCTACCTAAAGGAGACAGTGGAGCAATTAAAAGGAGCATTTAACCAAATACAGCTGCAAATATGTGGTCTTCAAAGTATATTTTACCAACATATAAATTCTGATCGTATTGAAAAAATGAGCGAAGGGAGTGAACCTACTATCCCACAAAATACAAGTGGGATCACAAAAATAGCCACACAAGAAGAAAACTCCACATCCATACAGCCCACTACCTACAAAGAGAGTTTACTCTCAGAACCTCCAAAATACTCCAAGAAGGATTTATTTTTACAATATATTGAGAAATTATGCCAGACCACTCAGGTCAACCAATTTATCAAAACTATTTCTCAGCAACATATGAACAAAACGATCATACTACCAGGAGCTAATCCAAAAACCGTAAGAGTATTGTTCGAAAGAGGACTTATCCACTGCATTTATCCATCTCGAGAATGTGAAGAACTTAGTCAGTTGCCAAAGGAAGTATATAAAGCTGCTAGAAGCTATTTTGGTCTTACGAAGGCATCCAAGATATATGTTCGAATATTTTCAGCAATTCCAGAATTCCTTGAAGATAATGAAGAACTACCAGCTGAACATATTATAAAAATAGGGATGACAACTCAAATCTTGTTTGGAGCAACCGGTATAATACCATATAAAGCCGAAGAATTTGAAAAACTGATTCCCGAAAGAAGAGCTACGGGATTTAGAACAATGTATTGTGAACTAAAGGACATACAAAGCAGAGAAGGTAACATATGGATCTATGACAGCCCTGACCCACAAAAATTAATGATCTACAGCATAGCAAAAATTAAACAACCCCAGTCAAAGAAAGAAGTTTTTGACAGCTGGTACCGAATCTTACATAAAGGAGATATGACAATGACGGAAGAAACAGCTATCCACTACTGTAGACTGATGAGGATGGAACCACAGCATTCATGTGACTACTGCAGAAAAGGACAAGAACAGACTGACGAAGAACTGTTCCTGATGTGAAAGCACGTGAAGATGTTCCCTACATAAGCAGCAAATATCTCAATTATTTAGCTATGATGTAAGCACTGATGTAAGAGAAGCAATAATTGTATATGTGATGTAAGCAATGATGTAGGAGAATAATAATTGTATCTGGTATGAAGCCATCCCTTTGGCTATAAAAGGGAAGGCAGGGTAAGGGAGAGGGCAGACTTGGAGGGAGAGAGAAAAATTCCTCATAATCTTAAGAGAGTCTGTTTGTAACAATCTTGAAGGAAATAAAATGTTTTTTATGAGTTCATCTATCAGCCTTTGTAGAAAATAAGGTATGAACAACTAAACTCCTTTCTCTTAGAGAGAGTTTTGTAAGGCTCTGCCTAAATAATCTTACAAAAAGACTCATTTGCTACCTTCTATAGTTAGACTTTTGTGGTTATCTGTACCGAAGTGCTACTAGTTGTTCTAGACATATCTCTTGGGTGAAGCCCTATTGAGGGCATAGTAATCTTGAGATGGGAAGAATGTAAAAGGAGCACAGAAATCGAGGTGCATACCGGGGGTATTTTATCCACTGGTAGTAACTGGTACAGAACAAATCAAAAAGTTTAACTAGGTCGGAAGCATGATGGGCCGTTTTGTTTTGATTTTTAGGTATCCTTAGAAATCTCTCTCTGTTCTTTATTTCATAATTGCTGATTATTCGAAAGAAGTAATGGATAATAATTTCGGTATTGCCTCACCAATTTTTGAATTAATGGTTAATTATCAAGGTAGTGACAGAATGCTAGTTTTTGATGTTTATTATTCTCATAGACAAATAAGCATGAATGATTGCTACGAATTCAAATTATTCTTTTTTAGCATTCAACGAGTAATAATTATAACAATAAACCAAATAATTCATGGAGAAACTAGTAATATAAATGTTGAAATAATTGACGATCTAACTTATCACGAAAGATCTTTGTTATTTTATGAAAATGGTATATTTAGTAGTTACGTTTGGAGTCCTAGAGTCTACGCGCCACTCACAACTACTAATTAAGAGATCTCACGCACCCAGCAAAGTGGTATCAGAGCCAGTACAAAGTAAGTAAATTAAATTTAATTCTAAAGATTTTCTGCATATTTATTAATAATTTAGAAAGCAGAAAAACTAAAATCTAATAATAAAAGTAAAAATTATCCTAAAACCCAAAAACTTTTAGTTTTTGTAGAAAGGTCACACATCTTATAAAAATTATTATAGGAAGAATACTATAGAAATCTAATAAAGAACTAGGGTATTTCACTAATTATTTCCAAAACAAGGGCATTTGACTAAATAATTTCAAAAAGAAGGTTACCAAGCCAAATATCTCTTCTTTTTCTATACCGCCGCCAATCTCCTCCTATTTACTCCTCTTCTTCAACTGTTTCCAAAGAAACACATTGCTACCCTCTTCCTCATCTCACCACCACCACTTCAACTTCCCATCAACCTCCCAACCTCCATGCCATCTCCAAACTCCGCCCGACCTGCCTCCACTCTCCTTCAGTCGCACACTTTCTTCTTCTTCTTCTTCATTTCATACTGAAGCCCCATTGAACCCAACACCGGACCTTTCTCTTTGCTGGCTCCATCCAACAACCACCCCGAACCTCCTCGAAACCAAACACTGCTTACACCCGCACCATTCTCGACAACACCGCGACCATATCCGACCACCAACTATAGCTCCTCTTCATCCTGAACCCTTAAAAGCGAGCTCCTCCCACTGGCTCACCCCAACTGCACTCCAACTCCACCGTGTTGTGCGCGAATACGAATCAAATCAACAAGAATCAATGCGGAATACAAAGAGAGAACCAGCGAGAAAACACAAAACAAACCAACACAAAAGGACACACAGATTTAATGTGGTTCGGCAAAATACATGCCTACATCCACGGGGCGGTTGGGGTTTCTTCTTCTTCAAATTATCACCAATGGGCGAAAACAAACCCTTACAAATAATGACGGCTGCAAAACCGAAATAGGGATCTCTAATTTTCGTCACAGATTACAAAACCCTAACAAGTGTATTTATAGGGAAACTATTGGGCCTTTTCGAATTGGGCCAGATCTAGTTCAAAATCCCGTCGACAGTCGACTGGTCGACTTACCAGTCGACTGGCACTCCATCTGGCAGTCGACCGATCAGTCGACTGATCCTCTGCTGCTGCTTGTATCTTTAGCCTTCGAAAACTCTCTGGACAGTCGCCTGATCCTTCTATCAGTCGACTTATGCTGTAACTTTCTTTTGCTGCAGATACTCCAAAACAATCTGAACCAGAATCGAGCCATTATCCTACAATCTCCACCTTGGCGAGATCTTCCAAGTAGCCCAAGCAATCTCCACAAATACTCCAAATGCTCATCATCAAATGTAACAACAAATCCAAACTCCACCTTAGTATGATATCACATACTAGGCGAACAAATAGCGAAGCACCATTCCAACCGCCCATTCCAAATCATCAAACATGCAAAATATTAGCCAGGTTCATGCAATGCTTGAACTTGGCTGCTCCAACAACTTTGGTCAACATATCAGCAGGATTATCAGCTGTCCCAATCTTCACCAAATGAATATCACCATCCTTTATCAAATCACGCACAAAATGATAACGGACATCAATATGTTTGGTCCTCGAATGATGAACTTGGTTCTTCGCTAAATGAATAGCACTCTGACTGTCACAGTGTACCTCCACCTTCTCCCGATGAATCCCCAAGCTCTTCAAAAGTCCATGTATCCAAATGGCTTCCTTCATGGCCTCAGCAACCGCCATGTATTCAGCCTCAGTAGTAGACAACGCTACAGTGGACTGCAAATTTGACCTCCAACTTATAGGTGCTCTAGCCATCGTAAACAAATAGCCTGTAGTAGACCGCCTCTTATCTAGATCACCTGCATAGTCTGAATCAACATATCCAACTAATAACCTGCTAATATTGTCATCCCTTTCAAATTTCAAACCCACATCTGTGGTGCCACTTATGTACCTTAGAATCCATTTAGCTGCTTGCCAATGCTCTTTGCCTGGATCATGCATATATCGACTAACCATACTCACCGCCTGAGAGATGTCTGGTCGAGTACAAACCATGGCATACATCAAACTGCCAACTACACTAGTGTAAGGTACATTCGCCATATACTGTCTCTCTTCATCTGTACTTGGAGACTGAGAAGCACTAATTCTGAAATGACTGGCTAAGGGTGTACTTACTGGTTTAGTCTTCTCATCTATACCGAACCGTTTCAGCACCTTCAAAAGATATTGCTTCTGAGTCAAACTCACTGTGCCCTTTGCCCTGTCTCTAGCTATCTCCATCCCAAGTATCTTCTTGGCTTCACCAAGATCCTTCATCTCGAATTCAGAACTCAACTGATTCTTCAAATTTTGAATCTCCTTAGCATTCTTAGAGGCAATCAACATGTCATCCACATATAATAACAGATATATGAAAGAGCCATCCTGCAACTTCCTGAAGTAAACACAATGATCAAACTCACTTCTGGAATATCTCTGCACCTTCATAAACTGATCAAACCTCAAATACCACTGCCTTGGAGATTGCTTCAACCCATAGAGAGACTTCTTCAACCTGCAAACACAATTTTCCTTCCCAGCAATTTTGAACCCATCTGGCTGTAACATATAAATTTCTTCATCTAGTTCCCCATGTAAGAACGCAGTCTTCACATCCATCTGTGTCAACTCAAGGTCAAACTGTGCTACCAATGCCAACAAAATCCGAATAGAAGGATGCTTCACAACTGGAGAGAACACTTCATTATAGTCAATTCCTTCCTGTTGAGCATACCCCTTTGCAACTAGTCTTGCCTTGAACCGAACACTGCCTTTTGGACCTTCTTTCTTCGTATACACCCACTTGCAACCGATTGCATTCTTCCCCTTTGGTAGTTGCACTAGATCCCAAGTCTTATTCTTATGAAGAGAGTTCATCTCTTCACCCATAGCAACTTTCCAATCTGCATTTTCTGAACTTCTAGTGGCTTCTTTGAAGTTGGAGGGAACTTCATCATCCACAATGGGAAGAGCAAATGCAACTGTGTCTGTAAAACGAGACGGTCGTTTGATATCTCTTCTTTGCCTTCTTACTGCAATTGATTCTTCCTGCTGGATAGGAGCTTCTTCATCAATCTCAGTATCAACCACATCATCTTCATCTTGGACAGGAATAGGATTTTCAACTGACAAATTTTCTAACTCCACCTGTTGGAACACTCTCCTACCAGTCGACTGGTTATTGCCACCAGTCGACTGTCCCGAGCTCCCACAATTCTGCTGTTTTGGACCATCAGTCGACTGCTCCTGTTCATCAGTCGACTGTCCCGAACTTCTTCTACTCACCTGTTGAAGAACTGTCCCACTCTTCTGCTGCTCACCAGTCGACTGTCCTATACCATCAGTCGACTGTCCCGAGCTGATCATGCTGGTCTCATCAAAAGTGACATCTCTGCTGATTACTAACTTCTTCTGTTCTGGACACCACAACCTGTAACCTTTGACACCAGTACTAAAACCAACAAATATAGCCTTCTTGGCTCTTGCATCAAGTTTAGTTTCAGTTACATGAAAATAAGCAGGACAACCAAATATATGCAAAAAACTATAATCAGATGCAGGTTTACCACTCCATACCTCAATAGGCGTCTTGCCTTCAAGTGCTGCTGATGGTAAACGGTTGACGATGTGGCTTGCATATATAACAGCTTCTGCCCAAAATGTTTTCTTCAATCCAGACTGTGCTAACATACATCTCACCTTCTCCAATAAGGTTCTGTTCATCCTTTCTGCAACCCCATTTTGCTGTGGAGTCTTCCTAACTGTGAAGTGCCTCTGGATCCCTTCATCTTCACACAACTTCAGAAACGGATCATTCTTGTATTCTCCTCCATTATCTGACCTCAGAACCTTAATCTTCCTACCAGTCTGATTTTCAACTTTCTTCTTCCAACTTGTGAACAATGTCAAAACTTCATCTTTGTGCTTCATGGTATATACCCAAACTCGCCTGGAGTAATCATCAACAAAAGTAACAAACCAGTGTCTACCACTCATAGAAGGTGTCTGAGTAGGGCCCCAAACATCTGTGTGCACATAATCGAGGATACCCTTTGTCTGATGTACAGCTGTACCAAATTTCACCCTAGTTTGCTTACCCAAAACACAATGTTCACAAAATTCCAACTTGCACCCTTTAGCATCTTTAAGCAACCCTTGCTTCACAAGCCCCTGCAAGGCCTTTTCTCCTGCATGCCCGAGTCGCATATGCCACAACCTAGTAGAGTCGGGAACAACCTGTTTAGGCCTTTCAGTTACACTGGCAGCCTGACCCAAATATGTTTTTCCCTGCAAGAAAAACAAGTTCCTCTTTCTTTGCCCTTTCATCACCACGAGTGATCCGCTAGTCACCTTCAGAATGCCACCTTCACTAGCAAATTTCAAACCACTGGCCTCCAAAGCACCTAGTGAAATCAGATTCTTTTTCAAATCTGGAACATACCATACATCTGAAAGCTCCCTAATAAGACCATCGTGCATTAGCAATTCAATTTTCCCGATTCCTACCTTCTTACAAGGTGCATCATTTCCCATCAAAACTACACCACCATCCATATATTCCAAAGAAGTAAACCACTCCTTTTTCCAAGACATATGATAGGAGGCTGCTGTATCAAGAAACCATACTTCTTGATAAAGTGAGGGACTAGAAGCAAGTGCAAAAGAAAAATCCTCGCCACTTTCTAAATTTTCAACAGTCACATTTGCAGTCGAATTTCCCTTATTTCGTAGCTTTGGACAATCCTTTTTCCAATGCCCCCTTTCATGACAGAAAGCACATTCATCTTTGGCCGGTATTTTCCTGTCCTTTGAAACTCCTCTCGATTTGGAACGAGATTTGTTTTCCTTTTTCCCAGATTTGGACTCAGATCTAGTCTCAGTCCTGCCCCTTACAATCAACGCTTCAGAAGTTTCTCTATCAACCATCTTATCCCTTCTCCTAGTTTCATTATTCAACAAAGCATTTGCAACATCTTCATATTTCACAGTATCTTTTCCATATAATAAAGTAGTTGCTAAATGATCATAACTTTCAGGTAATGAATTCAACAGAATTAGGGCTTTATCCTCATCCTTAATTTGCTCATCCAAATTTAACAAATCAGCCAATAATTTATTAAATGATTCAACATGAGCATTCATAGACATACCTTCCGTATAGGTGAAGCGAAAAAGTCTCTTCTTCAAATACAGCCTATTCTCCAAACTTTTCCTCATGTATTTGTCTTCGAGCTTCTTCCACAACACCGCAGCAATGGTATCCCTCATCAAATCATACTTCTGAGCCTTCTCAATAAAGAGCCGAATAGTCCCACACGCAACTCTATTCAACTTCTTCCAATCTGCTTCGGACATATCCTTAGGTTTTTCAACTTCCAAAGCAACATCTTGTTCTTGTTGCACAAGAACATCCAAAACCTCACATTGCCACATCCCGAAATTGTTTGTCCCATCAAATTTTTCAACTTCAAATTTTGCGTTGTGAATCGTTGTTCTTGATGAACTTGATCCCACAACTTCCTTGGTTGCATCTGCATCACCCGCCATCTCTCTCTAGGTCGAACCAACAGCTCTGATACCACTTGTTGTGCGCGAATACGAATCAAATCAACAAGAATCAATGCGGAATACAAAGAGAGAACCAGCGAGAAAACACAAAACAAACCAACACAAAAGGACACACAGATTTAATGTGGTTCGGCAAAATACATGCCTACATCCACGGGGCGGTTGGGGTTTCTTCTTCTTCAAATTATCACCAATGGGCGAAAACAAACCCTTACAAATAATGACGGCTGCAAAACCGAAATAGGGATCTCTAATTTTCGTCACAGATTACAAAACCCTAACAAGTGTATTTATAGGGAAACTATTGGGCCTTTTCGAATTGGGCCAGATCTAGTTCAAAATCCCGTCGACAGTCGACTGGTCGACTTACCAGTCGACTGGCACTCCATCTGGCAGTCGACCGATCAGTCGACTGATCCTCTGCTGCTGCTTGTATCTTTAGCCTTCGAAAACTCTCTGGACAGTCGCCTGATCCTTCTATCAGTCGACTTATGCTGTAACTTTCTTTTGCTGCAGATACTCCAAAACAATCTGAACCAGAATCGAGCCATTATCCTACACACCGTAGCCACCGCTTGCTGCCGCACCGTTGATTGCTTCATCACCGACTTCCTGCAACCCCGACCCCCCTCCTTGTTCACCTCGCAGCCGACCCTTGCTGTCGCCATAGTTTGCTACCTTCAAAACCCCTATGCCACCATTGTTGCACCTTGTCTTCACCATTTAACTACCTCCTCTCACTGCCCCGAGTACCGCACTCCACTGCATGCACCATCTCCATTGCCGCATGCACCCCTGAGAAAACTCCACTGCATCCCGAACAGACGTCCTCTTGCTGCGTTGATGTTCATTGTTACTATCGTCATTCGTGTTGTCATTGTGTTGTTTTCCCTTTACCGTTGCTCGCTACCGGATTGCAGTTGTTGTCGTCATAGTTTCCCACTGTTGCTAGCACTAGATTTTTTGTCTCTAATTCAGCATCTTCTTTCAATGGTGCTAAAGCCCTCCTGTCCCGGGCAGAAATGAGAGCTGGGTTAGGAAAATGTTCACTCACCAAACTTAAGGAAAGCATCTCTTGTACACCTTTTTTGTTCATGTGCAAGTTTTCATTTAAACTCCACAAGTAGTTCTGTATTTGTTTATCGTGTCTTGAAACAAGTTCATAGTCCATATTCGTGCGTAGTTCCTTGAATTGAATACCGCTCATAAATTTCCAATTACCATCTATTGAATTTGCTTATCATAATTCTCATTGTGGGACCATTGTATTTATGAATTTCGAACCGTCTTAATGACGTCTATTGATTCAATATCTATAGGAATATCATCAACTAAATTGACATGGCATACACCGTATGATCATAACTTAGAAAATATATGCACATAGATAAGTACATTGATTCGTGCTTTGTGTGATTTGGTTGCAATATGATTGTGTAATTAACCTGAAATTTGATATTGTATAAGTTGTAGAAATTATTTTCTATCAATTTAATATTTGTAAAATATTAAATTTTGATGGAATAACTGTAGAACCATATTCCAATTACAAATTATAAATAAGAATTCATTTCTGGGTATAAAAGTGAAATTTTCTGGGAGATCGTGAATGAGACACAAGATTCTGGCTTGTCGTCTCCCCTAACTTGCTGCTAGTATTTGAACCAGTCTCAATTAATATAAATTAAAACCTCGTATATGAAAGTTGTATCTCTCTGTGTCTGGAATCCAAATCATCAGACGGTTTGGCAATCCAAGTTACGGATTGCAAGATATTCAGATTTTCGTATTGTGACGTCTTAATTCCATAACACTATTTTGAAAATACATCGTCATGTCTAATTAGATGAAACAATAGGTTAACTTAAGAAATAAGACCTGAAATTTATTTATAATGTTTCTGAACAATAGAACTAGATTATGATTATTGTAAGGATTTTTATTAAGATTTCAGTCAAATTATATATATAAGAACTTGAAATTGAGTTGCTGCTTGAACAGTAGACCCATAAAGAACTGATTGGTAGACATAGCTATCATGGTTAGAATATGTTGTGTGAATATGCGTTGGCACCGAAAAGGAGTCTATTTTTTGGAACCCCTGACGGAACATGATTCGCTTTACCATAACACTAGAAAAATGAGTTTCTGTACAGCAACGTATTGTTGTCTAGAATTGTCACTTCATGTTCTTAATTGTAAATATGTCTAAATTTGCATATATTGAATTTCACTCTATACCATGCATTGCATAGCCCTTGATACCTCCTTGATCATGTTCTGATACTCGTTTTCATTAGTTGCATGTTCATGTTTAATTATTATAAAATAATAACAACCCGAGGTAATAAAAGAAAAGACCTAGTAGTGGACAATATAGGAGAGTGTACTCTGAAGGGGGGCCGTATTTTCTGTAATAGTGACTGATGTTTACATGTTTACCTGTTTGATGTTTACAAGTTATATGAAACTAAGTGCCACATGGAGCTAAGTATCACGTAGAACTAAGTGCCACATCGTAGAACTGGCAGGGACCACCTCTACAATCTGTGGGGACCACCTCTAGAATCCCTCACATGATTACATGATTTCCTGTTACATGTTCATGTTTACATGATATGATTCATGTTATTGTCACTGCAAGATCCGAGTACATAATCTTATAGAATTCATCACTAGAGTCTAAATGTTCATATGATTGTATGCACTCGAACCTATGGTATAGGATGCAAGTTTGTGTACATTAGATAAGTTTAATAAAAGAATGATAGACTTAAGATTAACACTGGGCATGTGCATGTTCCTTTTTACAAGTTACATGATTCCTGTTTACAAATTACATGATTCTCGTTTACAAGTTTGCATGATTCCCATTTACATGTCATATTTCCAATTACATGATTCCTTGTTACCGATTGATTATACATTGAATTCATGTGTACATGTTTCTCATTTTTTGTTTACAATTTTACACGTGTTCTTGTATCGTACTTGATCATATTATTCCTTGTTCCTTGTTCCTTGTTCCTTGTTCCTTGCACCTTGTTCATTGTTCCTTGTTCCTTGTTCCTTGTTCCTTGTTATATCGTACTTCCTTATTTCACTGCTTGTTGCTACTTGCTGTCTGAAGCTTACTCTAACGGACACCCTCTATTTTTAGTTAATATTTATACAAGTACAGATGATGAGATATCGAAGGAACTTGATGATCAAATTTTTAGACGGTCGTGATGGAATTTCTACTGCTATTGCTCTACTTTCTTGTCGCTGCTAGTTGTAGCAAATTGTCTACTGCATTGTATATTCTCGGACATTTTGACCCGAAGTTTTCATATTTTATGTATTGGTTATTGATTATATTATTGTTCATGTGATAATTATTGTTACCTGTATTGTTGAGCTTACTTGTATAATACAGCTTATGGATGATATGAGTTGATATACTTGTATCATTCAAAGGGCCTTAGTTGCAAGCACATAATTCCGTATTTTGGGAAGCGAGTGTGACAGTTACAAAATCCATAGTGATGTGTTCCCATTTTCATTCCACGATAGGAAGTGGTTGTGAAGTTCCTTTAGGTTTTTGATGTTCGACTTTCACATGTTGACAATTTAGACATTTTTCAATAAATTCTGCAACATCTTGCTTCATTCTTTCCCACCAAAATCTTTCTTTTAAGTCCTGATACATCATGATACTTCCTGGGTGAACTGAGAAAGGGGAGTTATTTCTTTCTTCAGTTTCGGATTTGATGGTACATAAAGCCTTTTGTTGAACCAAACAATTCCAGTTTCATCAGTTCTAAACCTCGAAAATTTCCACTGTCATTGTTTTCAATTTCTTCACTAACTCAGGATCTTCACATTGTTGTGATTTTATCTTTTCCAATTAATATTGAATGTAGATTAAGTTGGGCTAGATAACTTGAATTTTGGGGTCTATTTACCTCTATTTCTAAAAAAATTCAAGATCGTTGAGAATTTCCTTTTGTTTGGTTATTAAAGTTGCTTATTTTTATGACTTAGTGCGTCAACTACCACATTAGACTTGTCAGAATGATAACGTATAGTACAACCGTAGTATTTTATTAGTTCAAGCCATCTTCGTTGTCTCATGTTTAGCTCTTTTTAGGTGAAAATATATTTCAAACTTTCATGGTCAGTGTATATCTCACAAGTTTCTCCATATAAATAGTGTCTCTAAATTTTTAAAGAAAATACAGTCTCTGCTAGCTCAAGGTCATGGGTAGGATAATTTTGTTCATAACTTTTAAGTTGTCAAGAAGCATAAGCAATTACATTTCTGTGTTGCATTAGTATGCAACCCAACCCTTTTCCAGATGCATCACTATATATCACAAATCCTCCTGTTCCAGATGGGAGGGCAAGGTTTGGGCTGGGACTTACCTATTTTTCAATTCTTGAAAGCTTCTTTCACATTCTTCTATCCATTCAAATTTTATTTCTTTACGGGTGAGATGGGTTAAGGGTGCAGCTATTTTGGAAAATATTTTACAAATTTTCTATAATAACCTGCTAATTCTAAGAAACTTCGAATTTTAGTTACAGTGGTAGTGTAGGACCCCGTATTTTCAAATATTATTTCAATTATTTGAAAATGAATTCTATATAATTTTGAGTATTTAATAAATATTTTCTAAAGATTTACCTTTTGTACACCTGCAAATGACTTTTGAGAAGTTTGAAAAACTAAGTTTTCTTTATGAGAAATCATTATTTAATATTTGGGATTTATTTAGTATTTTTCCAGATTTTTCTGAAATTAATTGGGTCTATTTGCAATTTTTGAGAAAAGAATGACTTTTATGCAAAATTGACATTTTGAGGGTTAAAGTGCAAAATGTACATTCTGGACGTTCTGAACAGTATTGATGAAGATTTAGAAATGTATTTTCTCTTAAGTCCTAATTTAAATGAGTTTTGATGGAATTTCCAAAGAATAATCTATACATGCAAATTGTATTTTTGGAAAGGATTATTTTGCAAAGTGTGGGTAAAACCCTAATATACAATCCGGCATATTTAAGAGAAATTCTTTTCAGCCGTCATTGAGTATACACAGAATTTTGGGAGATCTATTTTGGTGAAGGAAGGATTTTGGATCTAGCAAGGAGGAAAACTTTTCGTGGATTCTTTTCTAAAATCAAGGTGAGTGACGTAAGATTATTTGTTTTGCTTGTTTGATTTTTGTTAGTGCATGTTGATTTGAATTATGTGAACGACATCGTTTGTTGTTTCGTATGTGAATGATATGGACCTTATGTTGTAGTATGTATGTGAACCATTGTTATTTTGAATCATGTTTGTGAAACTTATGGGTACTGAATAGATCTTGAGTTATGAGATTATATGTTAGAAAACATGTTAAGAATTGATCATGGTTGGGATCGGATGGTGAATATCTGGGTCTAGAGTATACAAATCGGATTTGATCATAGTTGTGAAAGAAAATTTGTTTTGAGAAACCCTAATTGAAAGATTAGTGATTATGGATCTTGAGAATTTAATTTCGACATTTGGATGATTGGGTGATGTATCCTTAATGGAGTTTATTTGAGGTTGATTATTTTTCCTGAGAACAACTATCTTTTTGTGAACGATGGATCTTTAGAAGCTCCAGTGTGGATGTTGTATTTGGACCTAAAATATAAAAACTGTAGGCCGACAGTCGACTGGTACGACTCTACTGATGCACTTTCAGTCTTTGGAGAACCGTTCTGGACAGTCGACTTGACTCTTAACAGTCGACTGATCCACTGAGATTTATTTTTGTAAAATGTGTTCTGGACAGTCGACTTAGACTGCTGTCAATCGACTGGTCCACTGAGATGTATTTTGTTCAGTCCTTTCGGGACAGTCGACTGATGATTTTTAAGACGACTGTTATGACTTAGTTTATTTTCATGAAATTTTGGATATTTGATCTCTGGACAGTCGACTGGTTTACTGTACAGTCGACTGGTACTGATGAATATTTGTAATCTTTAGTGTTATTTCAAATGATTGGTTTTCAGATTATTCAGTCTATATTTGATCTTTGATTCAGTAATAGATTTTGAGATATTCAGTATTTGAATTTTGAGATACTCAGTTATGAATATGATTTTAAGATATTCACTTGAGCCACTCTTGTTAGTGGATTTTGTTTAGACTTTGAGTTTGAGTCTCTAGAGGTAGGTGACCCTAGTATACCGGTGTTGAGATATTTGTTAAGTTATTTTGTTGAGGCCCGATGAGGCGTATTCAGTCATTCAGTTTTGAGTTATCCCGGTAGGGTACACCGACTCTAGGAGATTTTGTGGAGTAATTCAGTAACCCAAAAAAATAAGGACAGGCATTAGTAGTGTCACGACGAATGGGAACATGAGTTATGCACCTCAGTATGACTTTAGATGCGAGACTTAATCTCCTGAATTATCCAAGTGATTTACTTGAGATGTGAGACTTATCTCCGGAATTATCCAGGTAGATTGCCTGAGATGTGAGATATTTCTCCGGAATTATCCAGGTAATTATTTGAGATGTGGGATTGATCTCCGGAATGATCAAGGTCGAGGCGGCGCTTGTGGGGTATTCATGTGATGATGTGTTTATGTCTAGATGTGAGATGATCTCCAGAATTATCCAAGCGGTTACTTGAGATGTGGGATCAATCACAGAATTATCGGGCATGGGCTAATCCTCATAGTCTATCTTTATCTCTTAGTAATCATCGTAGTCTGCATATAGCATTTGTGTTTTCTTGATTCATTTTCATGCATTTGGTTTTGCTGATTTCCACACTTGACATTTGGTTTTCGTATCACCTGTTTTCACTTCTTGTTACTTCTTATTTTGGTATATTTGGTTTACTACCTTTTGTTGAGAATATCATGATTTATGTTCATTTATGTTGCTTGTTTGATTTTATGTCACTCACACCATTTATGGCTAACCCCGTTAGTTTTGGGGTTAGGGACTCTCTCTAGCCTCACATGTTGCAGGTTAATGCTTAGAGTTGGAGATGGAATGCTTAAGTTGGTTTTGAGACACATTTGACTCACAACAGATTTGTGTAAATTTGTATTAGCTATGTTGAGACAATTGGTATTGTAAATAAATAAATTATGAGTTGAGTTTGTTTGAATTCCGCTGTGATTTGTAATAATTGTTGTAATAAAAGTTGAAAACTTTAGTGGTGTTGTTTGTGTTATTATTACAATTGAAGTGGATTGCTGCGAATGTGCCACGTATTTTCTAAGCTCTTATATTAGAAATTTGGGGCGCTACAGGTAGGTTGTTTCCAACTAATTATAACCTCATTTTTACTAGGGTCCAAGGGTCCACTGAAATTCCATCTTTTGATATTACGTGTTCAAGGAATGAAACATTTTCCAACTAAAACTCGCACTTTTTCAACTTGGCATATAGTATATTTTCTCGCATAGTTTGTAATATTGTCCTCAAGTGTTTCTCGTGTTCTTCTTTATTTTTTTGAACAAACTAGAATATCATTAATGAAAACAATCACAAATTTATTCAGCTAATTCTTAAAGACCATATTCATTAAATCTAAGAAGGCTACAAGGGCATTAGTTAATCCAAATGACATTACTAAAAATTCATAATGCCTGTAATGAGTGCGAAACACGATCTTTGGAACGTCTTCTTTCTTTATTTTAAGTTGATGGTATCCATAACAAAGGTCTATCTTTGAGAAATTTGTGGCTCTTTGTAATTGGTCAAATAAATCATCAATTCGAGGTAAGGGGTATTTGTTTTTTATGGTTACTCGATAGTCTATACACAGCCTCATTGACCCTTCTTTCTTTTTGACAAAAAGTATAGGGGCTCCCCACGTAGAGACACTAGGTCCAATGAATCTTTTATCCAACAGTTCTTGCGGTTGTTCTTTTAATTCCTTTAATTCAACGGGTGCCATTCTATAAGGATTTCTAGATATAGGTTTAGTGTCGGGTGTTAAATCTATGACAAATTCTAATTCTCGGTTGGGTGGAAGACCTGGAAGATCTTTAGGGAAGACATCATCAAACTCTCGTACTATAGGTATGTCTTTTAATCGGGGGTCATTTTTTCTGTTATCTATTATCAATTACTTGTGCTAGATACCCTTCACATCTTTCTTTTTTTATTTCTTTGCTTGGATAATGGAAACAAATGGTGAGACATTTTTGAAATTTTAACTTTTAAATTTTAATTGGCAGGGATACAAAATATAACATCTTTCTTGTAACAATCTATGTGGGAAAAATGTGTAGCTAACAAGTCCATTCCTAGTATTACGTCAAAATCTTTAATATCTAACTGAATTAAATTTGCATCTAATTTCCTACCATTTATTTCAATTGTGCACGACTTGTACATTTCTTATGCGGTAAGGTTATTTCCAGTAGGCATTCCCACATATAAATTTGTTCCTAAGGGTATTGGTTGTGTATTTAAGTGACGACTAACAGAATATGATATAAAAGAGTGTGTAGCTCCAGAATCAAATAATACTTGAGCAGGTTTTGTATAAATATATAGAGTACCTGCTACTACTATGGTTGAGTTCTCCACTTCTTTGGCACCCATTGCGTAAGTTCTTGCTATTCATACCATCTTTTGTGTGTCATCTTTTTTAGGAGGTAATCTACATTATGCAACAACATGACTTGACTTTCCACAATTGTAACAAATATATAGTTAGCCTAACAAAAAAACCACTGGGAATGGTGAGCTCCGCCATGAATAGCCGCCTTCTTCTCCTCCGACTCTACCCCACTTTCCTCTCTGCTCGTGCTTGTCCCTGCCGCTTTCCCTTTCTTTGACAGTGCTGCCCCCCCCCCCCCTTCCTACCCCCCCTTCCAACCCCCCAACCCCACCCCTGTTACTTGTCTACCTCTACACACCTGGTCCTCCAAGCTTTGCCTCATCAACACAACTGCCTCTTCACACTGTTTCTTGCTTCTTTAGCTATCCTCGACTCTGACCTTTCCATCTACTAGCCTTGTTCCACCATGCTATCGGAATTAGAATTGAGGGGTTGCGGGCCCAAAGAGAGGGTCCGTCACACTCCGTTGCCCACTCCTACTCTTCAACCACCTACTTCGTCTAATGCTGCCGCAGCGGTGCCACAGGAGGCCGCCACAGCTTCAGCCAACCAACTTCCTAACGACGCTCTTCCTAACCTGGCCCTAGAGACTGAGGAGGTTGGCGCGGGGCTCAGTATTGCTTCGCCACCCCTGCGGGCACAACTTGTTGCGCTTCCAAAGCAGGGGGGTAATGCAGTTGTTCATCATCGCCCCGTGGAGATGGCGCACTTGAGAGGGAGGGCCCACAGAGGGGGTCCCCCTACTGACCGGTACCGGCGTAGGCGAACCCCCCCGACGAGCCGGCATCACGACCAAAGGCGCTACATCTCTGATAATCACAGTAATCATTTACACAGGGATTTTCTTGCGACAGACAGAGTTAACAAGGTCAGAGACTCAGCTCAAACCTCTAGCTCCCACAGACAAGCAAAAAAGGATCATCAGTTATCCCGACATACTTACCAACCTCACAGAATGCAACGACAGCTATCAAGGCCCAATTCACCACCCAATCCTCTACAGACAAAGCCACTTCAGGTGACTTCAGTAGTGATCTCCTCACCCAAGGACCAAAACAATCATTCCCTACTTCCTCAAGCAACGTTCCCCCCTCCCAACAACTCTAGTCTGCCTCAGCGACCTCCAAGGTGGCCGGCCATCGCTCCTCCAAGCTCCACAGCAACATGGGCCCAACGAAGGGGTCCAATTGCGCAAGCTAGGGAAGAGGATGACCTACCGCCGGTTGGGATGGACTCTGAGGGCTGGTAAGAAGTTGTGCCAAAACGAAAAAGAAGGTCTAAGTCCCCTACGAATGAAATTACAGAAGTCAAAAAGCAAAAGAGAAAGGGCAAACGTAAGCCAGCTCCGTGCTTTAACTGTGGGGATCTAGGGCATTTCCGAACAGAATGCACTAAGGAAGTCAGATGCTTACGATGTTTGATGTGGGGACATATGTCCTATTCTTGCACAAATGTTATCAAATCCACTGAGGATGAAGAAAGGAGTGTCTACAGAGGACGCTCACCTGACAGTCCGTCTTCTATCAAGCTTGCGAATAGCCTTGCGGCGATCAAACAGGAAGAGGCCTGGCTGCGCCAGTGGTGCGCAATAGCCAGGGTGACGGCAGGCAGACCATCAGAGGTGCATGTGCTCAAAGCGCTGAGCGATAGATGGCCCTATGAAGGCACATCGCGATTGGATTGTCAAACGGATCTGTCCCCTTCAATTTCTTGTTTCCTTCCCGTCCCTTCAAAAGATGGTAGAAGTCACAGGGGCCACCACGGCAGACTTCGACCACTTTTGCTTGAAATTCTCTGCTTGGACTCCAAGTTTTGGGGTGGAGAAGCCTCAAGGGGAGAGGTTTTGGGTGTGGATTCAGAATGTTCCTCTTCATTTTTGGAAGAGAGAAGCACTGCAAGAAATGGTCAGTGACTTCGGAACTATCGAAGAGATCGATGAGAGAACAATTAGGCGATCGGAGTTAATCTCGGCCAGAATCCTTATTAGAAGCTTAGATATATCTTTAATGCCTAGATTCGCCAAGGTCTTCTCATTTGATGACTCCTATCTCATTCGATTCATTCTAGACAAGTGTGCTGATAGAGAGATTGCCCATACCTCCATCATGTCCCAATCGCCGCCAGCAGCGCTCAGAGATGGCCGAAGCTACAAGGAGGTGGCGTCGCCAACCTGGGAGATTTCCCTAGATGGGAGCCACGAAGTGGAGAGGGCCCATCGAGAAGTTCTCAAGGCTGCAAGGGAGAGAGACGCGCTGCGTGAAGTGGCGGCGAGAGGATCAGAAGCGGCTGCGATGGGTTCAGAGGAGCCATCGGAACGGAGGGACGCCGATCAACGGACGCGAAGCCCAGTCAATGGATCCAACGGTAACAATGGTCCACCTCCGGATTCGGCAATCTCTCTTTCATCAGGAGCCTATCAGTTAAAGGAGAATCCCCAGAGTATCAAAAATGGAAACAAAGAGCCCAAAAGGAGTCAAAAGCATCTCTCATGGCAGAAAGCACAGTCTGAGGTTCAGAGGCGGGGGTCAGAAGGAGCAGACCCCCCTCGGAGCTTGAACCAACAGAGCAGCGCTCCACAGGCTACGCGACGAGAGTTGGTGGTGGAAGGTGCCAGGACGGGGGTCACGACAAACAAGGGAAAGCTGTCAACCAGGGAGTGGGTTGAAAAGAGATGGTTCTCAAAAGATACAGCCACTCAGTCTGTGGAATGTGCTCAGAAGCCAGATTTGAGCACCGTTGTTGAGCGCCCATCGTCAACTACTGAAGCTGGTCTGCTCAATCTTGGCAAAAAAGCCCAGATTGAGAGGGAGCTCGCAACAGATGTTCAGAATGCTGACAAGGGGGACTTTGCTCTAGACGTTTTGGAGAAAGAAATTGGAGAGGGTGAAGATGCTTTGGTTTCTCTACCCTCAGATAAGGCGAAAGAGGTAATGGCGCTCAAAAGGCCAGTTGGTTTTGAGCTGGCGTTGAGTTCGAAGCGACCCTCTGTTTCCACCACAAGGCCAGCCACAGAGATGGCGACATCTGGCACTGTGGGTTATGATAACGCCCTAGGGGCTAACGCTCTGTGCTCTTCACTCGATGTTGGCGGTATGTTGAGCCGCGGTAACCCTGGGATGTTATCCTCATTTGGGTTGGCTGTTAGTGAGAAGTGTGATGGGGGTTTTGAGATTGGTTTAGACAGTGGGCCCAAGGAGGGGCCCATTTAGCTAACGTGTCAAGCGGTTAATATTATTGGGCCCAGAACTGAAGGTGGAAGTGTTGGTCTTGAGCGAGGGTGTAACCAAGGGGATTTTGGCGGCCAAGTGTGTTCCCAAGACAGGCCCATGGAGGGGCCTGATTTGATAAGTAGCAAGATTTCTATCAACACTCAACTAGGCGGGCTCAATGAGGATTCGAAGTCTTTATTGGAGCCTTCTCCGCTATGTGGGCTAATTGAGGAGTCCACATACAAAGACGCAGATAGTGAGGAGGACCTAGAAGAGCGGCTGAACCTAGACGTTGACTTCACGCTTTCTGATGAGGACTCTGGGGATTCAGATTTTATTGTTGACACTAAGAAGGAGCTGTCGCCAGAGATGGTGATATCCACTCTTCCAGAGTCGACACTGCCATTTTGCTCGGGACCGTCTCAAAGGTCGAGTCGCACTAGGGTACAGCGTTCACCTAAGAGGGCTCATGCGGAGTCCTTGGATGACTTTCTGGAGAGAGCTGCGACAGCCAAAGCGGCGAAGCACGGCAATGGAGGTACAAATGTCTTTCTTGCCAATATTTTAAATTTTATGTCATACTCCGATGTTTTTTTATTAGCTATTACTTGTGGTTTGGAAATCGGTGATAGAGATCGCAACGCGCTGCTCCTTAATAAATTGCGGGGTTGGGAAACAGATAGGGCGATTTCTAATGCGCCTAGTCCTAGGGTAGTACGCCCCGACTCTAGTGGGATTTCGATCTCTGAGGGGGATAGTCGCCCGAGCCCCTCTAACGCTTCCGGAGTCGACACGGGGTCGACTATCATTCTAGAGGATGTAGCCGGCCCTACGCCCTCCACTACGATCTCCCTTGATAAGTTCCCCCAATGAATACACTATTCTGGAATGTTAGGGGTCTGGGGGATAGGGGTAAGAGGGGTATGGTGCGGGATGTCATTAGTAATTCCAGGGCGGAAGTTGTAGGGCTGCAGGAGACCAAACTCCAGCACGGGCTAAAACTCAAAAGAGTTGGTGGTAGCAGGATCAAGGAGTGGGTGTTACGCCCATCTGTCGGTGCCTCAGGGGGGATTGCTATAGGATTTAATTCAGATCTTCTCTCCTGCGTAGAGGAGCATTGTGGCACGTTCTCCTTGACTGCCAGACTTAAGCGACGCTCCGATGATTGGATGCAGACGGTTACTGTTGTCTACGGGCCGAACGTGGCCACAGACAGAGGGGCCTTCTGGCAAGAACTGGCCGACATCCGCCAGCGATGGTCGGGACCTTGGATTGTGGGTGGGGATTTCAACATCACTAGATTTGCTTTTGAGCACAAGGAAAGAGGCGCTAGCGACAGGCACCGAGAGGAATTTAATAGAGTTATCACGGAACTGGAACTGATTGATATCCCAGTCAATGATAGACTCTTTACTTGGTCTAACTTGCAAGCGGATCCGGTGATGGCCAAGTTGGACAGGATTCTAGTCTCTTTGGATTGGGAAGCTTTATTTCCTCTAGCATCGGCCAGAACGATCCCTAGGCCTACCTCAGACCACACCCCGATCCTCCTCGATGTGGGGAGTCGGGAAGCCCGCAAGCCTAGAAAACTCAGATTTGAAAAGGCCTGGCTGGAAATTCAGGATTTCACCATATGGTTATGGAGAGCTGGGCCCTTCCCATGGCCGGCAGGGACGCGGCATCTCGATGGTGTGGAAAAATTCGTAGACTGAGAAAGAGGCTATGCAGATGGAATCGGTCTAGATTCTCGAATATCTGGCGTGATAAAGAGTCCTATCTGGAAGAAATTGACGAACTAGAGAGGGTGGAAGAAACTAGAATCCTTTCGCAGGAAGAGCGAAACAGGCTTTTAGTACTTCGTGATAACATTGCCAATCTGTATAGACTGGAAGAGATCAAATGGCAACAGAGGTCCAGGATTTCGTGGCTCAAAGAGGGAGACGCGAATACGGCCTACTTCCATCGAGTGGCAAGTGCCAGAAGGAGATCCAATCTTATCCTATCAATTCAGACAGATTCAGGAGTTTCGCAGGATGATAAGGTGATTTCCTCCACCTTCCAGTCATTCTATAAGAATCTCTTTGGGAAGAAGAATGACTTCAGGATCCCTATGGGTGAGGACTTCTGGGAAGAGTATCAGATTGCTCCAGGTCATTCTGTTTCCTCCTTGGAGGAACCCTTCTCGGAGTCAGAAGTCAAAACGGCCATTGACCAGATAGGAGCCGACAAATCGCCTGGGCCAGATGGCTTTCCTATATTGTCCTTCCAAGTGTTCTGGGAAGAAATTAAAGGAGAATTTATGGATGTCATGATGGAATTTTTTCACAATAACCTGAGGTTGGGGATGTTCAACTTTGCAGAAGTTGTGTTGATCCCCAAACGGGAGGATTCTAAGTGCGTTGGGGATTTTAGACCAATTAGCCTGATAAACTGCTCGGCTAAGATCATCTCTAAGGTCCTAGCTATCCGCTTGGGAGGCATTATGGACAGTCTTATCAGTAGAACACAGACGGGATTCATTAAGGGCAGATGTATCCTAGATTGCGTGGCTACTGCGGAACAAGTCATCCACCACTGCCACAAGAGCAATTCCAAGAACTTCCTCCTCAAGTTGGATTTTGAGAAGGCATACGACTCTGTGGACTGGGAATGTCTGCTTGAGGCTCTCAGGAGGAGAGGATTTGGGGACAAATGGATTAGATGGATCAAACAATGTTTACACTCTAGCAAAATGGCAATTTCAGTGAATGGGAGACCCGGCCCTTCGTTCCCGTGCAAGAAAGGACTCCGTCAGGGGGATCCGCTGTCCCCACTACTATTCACTATTGTAGCGGATGTGCTCAGAGGAATGCTAGAGAATTGTCAAAGGAAAGGCTGGATTTCCCCGGTGGCCAAGAGCACGGCTAATCAGGGATGCACGATCCTTCAATATGCTGACGACACCCTAATCTTTGGAAATGGGACTAGAGCGGAAACTATATGCTTTAAAGGGGTCCTTTACTGCTTCGAAGCCTGGTCAGGCCTTAGAATTAATTTCCACAAGAGTGCGCTAATCCCTATCTCGCTATCAGAAGTTGAAACTCAAGAGCATGCCACCACTCTCAACTGTGCGATAGAAGAATTCTAAATCAAGTATCTTGGGCTTCCGCTCCGTCCAGGGAGGCTTACTAAAGCCGACTGGTTGCCTATTATTGACAGGGTGGAGGACAGACTGTCCGGTTGGAAAGGCAAATCACTTTCTCTTGGGGGCAGAGTGGTACTCATCAACTCTGTGTTATCCAATCTGCCTATATATTACATGTCCTTTTTTGAGCTCCCAAAGTGGGTGATCCAAGGGATTGACCGTGTCAGGAAAAGATTCTTATGGAAGGGTGCAGACTCAAACAAGGGAGGCTACCACCTTCTTAAATGGAATATCGCATGCATGAAAAAGAGGCACGGAGGGCTTGGCATCATTGACCTCAGAGATATGAATTTGGCACTCCTGGGAAAGTGGTGGTGGAAAGTGTTTCACAACGGCGGGGAAGGATGGCAGGACTTTATCCAACCTTACCTCCGAGGGAAGGGAACAAGAAGTTTAGGCTTTCGAGTAGGATCCAAAGTCTCCCGCTTCTGGAAAGGAATTGCTAAAGCCAGCGGACCCTTCAACTCAGCAACTTCATCTTTGATTGGCAATGGTCGAACCACTAGATTCTGGTGGGACAAGTGGTGCGGGTCTCATACTCTCAAGGAAGATTTTCCAGAGTTGTTTGCTAAAACGAATCGACCGAATATCTCGGTGGCGGAAACATGGAAAAGGGGGACGTGGAGACCGTCGTTCCAAGGGACTCTTTCCCCAAGTTTGCTACAGCAACTGCATGATCTACAAACGCGCATAGCCCAATCTGGGGTGATATGTGCCCTAGGCCCAGATCACATGCGCTGGGGACTCGAGAACAAGGGAGTGTTCTCGGTTAGATCACTTTACCACCGGATTCACTTCCGAGGATGCAGGCCCAACTGGGCAACGGTACTGTGGAAAACTAAGACACCTCTGAAAATTAGAGTCTTCCTCTGGCTTGTGCTCAACAATGCCATACTCACTAGAGAGAACCTAGCCAAGAGGCAACATCACATCACGACCAATTACGGATTCTGCAACGTACACGTGGAAGATTTGAATCATCTGTTTCTTCACTGCTCCAGAAGCAAGGCTATCATGATAGAGGTGCTGAGAGCACTAGGAACAAGTGACTATCCAAGAGAATATGAGGAACTGTGGGTAGGCTCCAGATTCGCATCATCCCGTCACGATATGAAAGATGCATGGTTTATTGCCATTGCGGCAACCACATGGGTGTTATGGCTAGATAGGAACAATTTTTACTTCCGTGCTTCATGTAAATCTATTTCTAGTAATCTTACTCATATCATGCATCTAATTTCCTTTTGGGCTACAGCTGCTGCTTCAGGAGCAAGAGGGAGAATTGCAAGAGTTTTCCAGGTGGATGAGTTTGACGACGAGGAGATAGAGATCGGGCCAACTCTGGACTGAGGAGTGGACTCCCGCCCCACTACTTTATATTTTGTATCAGGCCTTAGTACGTTGTTTTTGGTGTTTTGGTTGGCCTTTAGGCTAGATGATGTAACCCACCCCCCAGGATTTTGTTGGGGGTTCTGTTTTATTTTCTGCACTGCACTTTTATTTTTCCGAGACTTCGGGGTTGTTTATTAATCACTTATTAATGAAACAGGGTCGCATTATTCCACCTTTTCCTTAAAAAAAAAAAAAAATTTGTAACAAATATTATGACCTCGAGGACAGTCTCTGGATATATGACCAAATTGGCCATAATTGTAGCATGCGCACGTGATATTATGGCACTCACCGTGGTGTAATTTTCCACAGTGTGGGCAAGGATTTATTCTTCTTTCAAAGTAGTTGGGGGACGGTTCTTACTATTAGGGGACCATTGATTTTTCTTCTAATCAACTTTGGGTTTCTTCCTTTTATAGTCAAGCTCACATCTTCGTTGATAGAAATCATTGTCATCCATCACTAATCGTTGGGCACCATTAACTATAGTTGTATAATTAGTTAGATTAGCCGCCACTAAAAATCTCCGTAATCCGGATTTTAGCCCGCATTCAAATCATCAAGTTCTTTTCCTATCGTAAGAAACAAGATGAGGGGCAAACCTAGAAAGTTTAGTAAAATTAACTTCATATTGTGCTACAGTTTCATTTTCTTGTTGTTTAAGTTTTGAAAATTCTCACTGCATCGTTACTCTTTTTGTTTCTGGATAATATTTTTCAAAGAATTCTCTCTTAAAGAGATCCCACGCCATTCCTTGTAACCTCCGTTCCTAATTGTTGGTTTTTCTTTATATTATTATTCATTTCTTTTTCTTCTTTATCTTTTCTGAACCTCTGTAATTTTGCTAATTGATAATAAAATTTTTTATTTGCTTCCAATTCGATTTATTCTTTCAATCTATTCAATTTTATTTTCTAATGAACACTGAAATTTTGTTGTGCAACCTATGAAAATTTTTGTGCTTTGAACACTCCAATTAATCTATCATAAATTTTCCCTATTGGACTCAAACCCAAACCCTATAACCCGTTAACCCGTTACCCAAACCCCTATCTTAATTTTCCCTATAAATACTCATTAACCCGTAACCCTAATTATCACACCTAATTATCTAATCCTAATCACCCCGCCGCTAATCACCTTCCCCTTCCTCTAATTTTCACGAAACCCATCCCTGCTCAACATCCCACTCCCGTCCCTGTCGCTCCGACCACCGTAGCAACCACCTCCGCCTTCGTCTTCATCCTTCATCCACATCCTCATCGCCAGCCCCCTCGGCCCCGCAACCACAATCGACTACAACCTCCACCCCGTCATCCATCCATCGGCCGCACTACCCCCTCTGCCTTTATCCCTGTGCACCACCGACGTGAACACCCGAGCACGACCACTGCACTTTGCCACTTCTCATCCTCGTCGATGCCCGCTCACAACGACCACCACCCATCGCAGCAATCCCGCCTTTGCTGCCCATCGCCGTCCAACGACCAGATCCCCTACCTTCGCCACCCCGAACACCAATAACCCCGCTGCCCCTGTGCACAACCACTATGTCGTTGCCATCACCTTCTCTCCGGCCAGTCCAAGTCGGCAACCAGCGCCGATGTCCCTGTTGCCACCATCAGCACTGTTGCTATTGTTGTGCTCTTACTGTGCATGCTATTATGTGTTTTGCACGTGTATCGTTGCCGTCAGAATTCTCATCCCGTTATTCTATCATATTCGATTAACCATCGTGTAAGGCAAGTCGTCTTGAACCCTTTTATTATTTGCGTTGAAGAAATTTCATTGTTCCCCGCAAGTAGTTCATAATCCAATATTCACATCTGTAATTGTTAATATTTGTTCAAGAGATTATCACGAATTTATCGGCGAAACAAAGTGATAATTCTCTTTTCATGCCATTATCTTTGACTCGAACCCATGCCCTAATATACATTGCATATGCACGTACTTCATGAATACAATTAGAACCATGTTGTAGGACTGATTGGTGATTGAAACGTTCTCAATTGAATATGATTTTTGTGAATCAATTGCCTTGATTAAGAAAAGCCTCTTTAATGTTGAAATTTCATGCAAATAATTAAATGGATCTTTTGTTATTTATTTCCATGAAATCGAATGTTTGCATGTTTAAATTATTGATGATTCATATCCATCTATTTGTTGGCCTTCTGTCTCATTTTGCATTAAAATTTTGAATCAGTTTCTGTAAGAATTTAATGGAACTTTGTAAATAACAATTGTATATCTGTGAGTATACTTTTCAGAAAATTTGACGGATCTGAATTCTGATTCTTAATCTGCAAGATATCAGACTTTTAGTGTTGCTAGGTCTAGATTCCAGATTTGCCGTTTACATGCGTATCGCCATGAATTGTTAATTGAAAGAAAATGATAACAGTAGAATTAAAATTTGAAATTAATTTGGTTGTAGCTAGACATGATTAGAAGTCACCCAGAAATTTTGTGAAACTAACTGATAAATTTTCAGACCCAATACCTATATGTGAACATGACCTTTAACCTGCTGCCTGAACATAAAATCAGAAAAGAATAAGATTTTACACCTAGTTTCTGTGATTTCAATATGTCGTGTGTATATGCATTGGAACCGACAGAAAGTCTAGTTTCTAGAACTCCTGACGGATCTAGTTTTTCTTTCCTGTTGCAACGGAAATCTCTGTTCTGGTACAGCAACATCTTGCTGTCCAGAATGTATGTTTTGTATTGATTTAGTGTAAACACTTTTTGCCTTGCATGTAATGAGTAGATATAATATCCCGGTTGGATATTATATTTGTATTATTATTATTTTTAAAATTAAAATATTTTTATGAAAATTACTTGGTTTTACTAATAAAAAGATATCTGTATATATATACTAGTAAGTATATATATGTATTGTATCGGTTTTGTGCACTTATACAAAATCCTGTAAAATGCATTTTCGATAAAATGTCTGTAAAATTCTAGGCTGATATTAAAAATTATTATTTTATTATTATTTTATTATTATTTCAGATTTTTTGAAATATTTTTGGGGGATATTACCCGGTATAGTTGATAACATTATATATATATATATATATATATATATATATATATATATATATATATATATATATATATATATATATATATATATACACACACACACTAGTCTGTATACATATGTATTGTATTAAATTGGTACTGAAATCTTCCAAGCCGATAAAAAAATTATTTTTATTATTATTTTTGAATTAAAATATTTTTGGTAGAGATTATTCATTTTAACGAATAAAAATTATCTGTATATATAGATGTATGTACGTATATGTGCTGTATCGATTTCGTACGAAATCATGTAGTATGTAATTTTGGGAAAATACCACTTTTTTTTATCCATCATGATCAAATGGAGGGTAGGGATTGAGTAGGGTGTTGATTGCAATATTTATTGCCAATTGAACATCAAATGTTTTGAGCCACAAGAGAGAGAGACAAGTGGCTCTCTCTCTACCACATCTCTCTCTCCCTCTCCTATAATTGGCTGGCCAACTTCAAAGGGGAAGCCCCTTTTAATTTGTCGTTCCTTCATTTCATCTCACCCCCTGTCATCTTCTCATATTTCTTCTCTTCTACTACTTGTTTAAACATAGAAAAAAATTGATAAGAAAAGAAAAGAAAGAGAGATCAAATCAAAAGAAAAAGAGTGGGTTCATTTCTTGATTTTTTCTTGAAAGGAGGAGCAAGAACAAGGAGCAAGGAGGGGAAGGAAGCTAAGCAAGTCCTTCCTACACTTTGGGTGGGGGTTTCTCTACTTTTGTGTTTTGATTATTTATTGTTATCATTGTATGTTAAAGAACTTGGACTAAAACCATGTGAATATGAGAATGGATGGACTAAAATAATTGGCATGCAAGGATTGAAGTGGTAGAACACAAAATAAAACACTGAAAATTCAATCTTGTAGTTTCGACAGGTTAGAATTAATTACTTATGCTAAAGTTGAAATTTTGACTCCAAATTAATTTGAGAGATTCTTATATGTGTTAACACCATGCTTTTATTTTTGAAGACTTTTCTGGGTTAATTTACTAGGTTAAATAAATGTTTCCCCCAAAATAGCGAGCGTTAAGCAAAAATTGTTGTTTTGTTGATTTTCACATGTGTTCAAAAGGCTGGATTTTGAGTTCCATAAGGAATCTGAAAAAGTGGTCAACTAGAGAGTTTTATTAGATGTTCTCCCCTCTCCAAAATATCCAATTTTGTTAGATTCCGACAAGTATAGCAGAAGTTATGAGCTTTACAAGTTTCAGCTCTTTTGCTGTCTGTGTTCCTCTTTGTATTATGTTTAAAGAGCTAGATTTTGAGTTCCATACGGAATCTGAGAAACTTGTTAACTAGGAAGTTGTAGTAGATGTTCTGAGCTTTCCAAAACGTCCAATTTTGTTAGATTCCGTCAAGTATAGCAAATGTTCTGAGCTTTACAAGTTTCAGCTTTTTGCTGTCTTTGTTGTTATTTGAATTGTGTTCAAAGAGCTGGAGCTGAGTTCCATAAGGAATCTGAGAAAGTTTTTAACTAGAAAGTTGTATTAGGTATTCTTAGCTTTCCAAAAAGTCCAATCTTGTTAGATTCCGATAAGTATAGCACTGGCTATGACCTTTACAAGTTTCAGCCTTTAGCTGTCTTTTGTTGTTCTTTGAATTGTGTTCAAGAAGCTGGATTTTGAGTTCTATACTGAATTAGAGAAAGTTTTTTAACTAGAGAGTTATATTAGAGGTTCTCACCTTTCTAAAATATCCTATTTTGTTAGATTCCTATAAGCGGGATAGGAGTTATGACCTTTACAAGTCATAGCAGCTGGCCTTTTGGCCGAAGCTTTGCTATTTAGATTGTTCGAAGTTTTAGTACCTTTTATTGACTGAATCTAAGAAGGTTTTCAACTAGAGAGTTTTAGTAGAGGTTCTAACCTTTCCAGAATGTCCTATTTTGTTAGATTCCGATAAGCGGAGCCGTTATTGGGTGAAGCTCACTGTTTAGATTGTTCGAAGTTTTTATACCTCTTATAGACTGAATCTGAGAAGGTTGTCAACTAGAAAATTGTAGTAGATGTTCTCACCTTTCTAAAAAGTCCAATTTTGTTGAATTCCGATAAGAGTAACATGTTTAATTACTTCTAGGTTGTTAGAAGGCTTTTTAGGTTGCTTTTGTGTATAACAGATCAAGTTTTGTTAGTAAGCTTATGCACGAGATTCTAGTTCAGGTTAACAAGAGTTATCATGAATTGTTAGTAGTTTGAATCATGCACTTGATTATGAGTAAAAAGTATTCCTTGTGCTCATAAGTATTGGTCTGTCTCATACGTAGCTCATTGGACCCGTATGTAGTAATTATCTTGAATAGATAGTCGATGAGTGGATATGAGGAGATCTTGTGAAGTCTAGGTTGAGACTTGGGAGATTGTGTCAACAATTGTTACACTCTCTTGAAGAGGGACACATGCAGTGGTTTTTCATGATAAGTTGGAAGCACAGTGGCATGTTTCGCTTGTTTGAATTTTTTGGTGTCGTCTCATGGCAAGTTGAGAGTACGACTCTAGGTTGAGAGTACCTTGTAGCTCGTACGGCCCCATTTGATTGGTTAGGGTTAGTGACATCGTTAGGGTAGTAACTGTTACTTAACCATTTTTATCTGATGAATTGCCGAAGGGTGAGAGTTGGTGTTAGGGGTGATACCTTATAATCCGACTTCTCCTATAGGCGAACGCTAGGTGGTGTTATTGGGATGTATCCCCACGTCAAAGGGATACGGGCGATGCTTTTTTCACGATTAGTTGGGAGCACAGGGATTAGTATCTCGATTGTTAATTCCTGAAGTGCCATGATAAGAAATGGAGGTTTTCCTAGGAAAATAGACCCTACGATTCTGTCAGGTTATATGCCTTCTCATGACGAGTTGAGAGCACGGCTCAAGGTTGGCTAGTATCTTGTGGTTCGTGTTGGCTTTTGAGTGAGGTCCAGGTTCGCCGAGTAAATAGTGGCAAACATAGACACCAGCAGTAGCAGAACTAGACCGTATCTACAACCTGATCAGTCATGTAGTATTGTGTCAGGATCAGGATGGGTACAAGAGTAGAATTCATTACGTGGGTTCAAATCCCCAAATATGGAGAAACGGCTTGATATGGACGTATGTAGTATGAGCTGCATACTGTTCCAAAGTCTTGCTTGTATTAGAATAAGTGCATCATTTCATTAGTTAACCCTACATTAGATTCTAAGTCATAGCATACACTGACACATAAAAATTATGTATACACTTTTCTCTTTTCATCAATCTGATTGTTTAAGTTGAGATTCGCTGCTAGTCATTAGCCTTAAAGCGTCAGTATATGTACTGACGTCCGCACTTCAATAGGTACTGGATTGCAAAACTACAGGTACACGATTCAGAGGAATCAAGGCAAGAGAGGCAAAGTGTTGATTCTTATTTTCAATTGTAACATCTGTTGTAATTTATTTTATGTTGAGAAGCATCCAAGAAAAGTACCAAGTATTATTTGTTATTCATTATACTCTGATGTAAATTTATTGGAAGTTGTAACACATGGGCTTGTACGGTACTATTGTAACACTGATGTAATGTATTGCAGTTTTATAACATTCGGACTTGTAATACATTTGTGTTGAATAAAAAGTTTTAAATTTTCCAGCTTTTCTGTGTATTGTGGCTGATTTAAGGAAAAGATTCTGGCTTATGTCACGGTTTTCCAGTATAGAAAATCGGGGCGTTACAGTAGATTTGGTCACACCTTGCATCACACAACCTTGACATCTTCTTGCATGCTCACATTAGGATGTAATAAAATATTAACAAGCCGGGTATTAAGGGTCGACTTGGTAGTGAACAATCGGAGACTGTACTTGATATGGGTCCCTTACTGCTTGTTACCGCTAAATCTTGTGTGGAGGCAAACAGATAGTATTTGTAGATTCTTAGGGAAACTGAATAATCAAACCGTAACCTTCTCCGTCAGAGTTTAACCGTTGACTCCTTCCGCTCACCTGCAAAACGTGCGAGACACCGGGGTTGATCCTAGCGACGCACCCTCCGACGCTCAAGTCAGTAATCAGAGAAGATTATGAGATAGCGTAAATTGGTAAAAGATTGATTACCTCTTAATGGTGGTGGATGGGGGATATTTATAGCCGCATTTGGGATCAGATTAGGAATGTAATCCCTAATTTCTCAGTGAAAGGATAGATGTGAATCAGGGCCGTTGATTAGGATGAATTAGAAACCCTAATTCTATCCTGCTGGGGCGGATCCATTTCGGGTTTGGACCCGTACCCAGTTGAGGCGAATCCGTTTACGGGTTACTAGGGTTTTTAGAGAGAAGACCCAGTACCCACTTCAGACCCGTTTGTAGGTAAAATTACCACTTTACCCCCAAACTTTGGGATTCGGGCCTAATTTGGACGGTTCCGATTTAACCCCATTTTTAGCCATGTCACGAGCCCCCCACTCCCGAAGACTGAGTTTGATCAGCCTTTGAGGAGTAGTTTTACTGTTTTAATGGCTTACAGGGTGGTATCGGAGTCCAAACGAGGGATGTTGAATCTTTGTATGAAGTATTATGGTGATTTTCGAAGCTATATGCGCGCTCGAGGTTACTCTGGAGCTCTCTTCGACTTCTGGTGATTTTTCCTAACTTTGCGAAGTGGTGATTTGTCATTCGGGGGTCTTAATTAACCTTTCTAAGCAATAATTGTCTACCCAAGGTTTCAAAAATATTTCTCCCGGATTTATAATTATTTTTTAGAATTTTTAATTAATTTTCCTGAATTTTAAATCATTTTTTCGCAGTATTTGGGTAGATGATTTGATGTTATTTACATCGTTTCACGGCCTGGATGCTTCAGCTTCGTCGCCGACCCCCTCCGAACACTCGCTATGAAGGAGGCCGAGGTCCTTGGGGGTTCGACACCTTCTGCCGAAATGCGCAGATACTTTGGCCAGGCTATAGGCGCATTCGGCGGATCTTTGGCAGAGTTCGGAGTGGTTTCCTTCCTGTAAGAGGGTCGGTGCCGAGAGCGCTCGGCAGCATGTGCCGAGGTCCAATTTTCCATGTAACATGGCCGGTGGCGAGAGCGCTTGGCGACATGTGCCGAGGTCCACTTTTCCATGTAACATGGTCGGTGGCGAGAGTGCTCAGCGACATGCGCCTAGGTCCACTTTTTCCATGTAACATGGTCCGGTGGAAGAGCACTCGGCAGCATGTGCCGAGGTCCAATTTTTTCCATGTAACATGGTCGGTGGCAAGAGCGCTCGGCAGCATGTGCCGAGGTCCAATTTTTTCCATGTGACAATTTTTTCCATGTAACATGGTCGGTGGCAAGAACGCTTGGCAGCATGTGTCGAGGTCCAATTTTTTCCATGTGACAATTTTTTTCATGTAACATGGTCGGTGGTAAGAATGCTCGGCAGCATGTGCTGAGGTCCAATTTTTTTCATGTAACATGGTCGATGGCAAGAACGCTCGGCAGCATGTGCCGAAGACTTAGGTTGCGATTTTTGGCAACATAGGAAACGTTAGGCTGAGTTGGCGGCGGCTGAACTTCTGACAGATGTGAAAGTCATTAATGCGATGGCTGCTGATCTTCTGACGGCTCGGACAGATGTGTCAGCCATTAATGCGATAGTTCAGCTAGGAGCGGTAAATAATGTGACGGTTCAGGTCATTTTGTCGCCTTGTGTAAATGGGCTGGCTCTGTGGGCCCATTAACCTCGTTTCGTGTGCCAAGCTCTATAAAACTTCACCCCCCCTCATTTTTCACTTCTCCAAACTTTTACTCAGGCGGTGAATTTGCGCTAGTGAGAGCTCACGGTGATCATCCATCGCTTTTCGGTGAAAATTCCGACCGCACACATCACTTCAAGGTAATTTATACTTAGTCGTTTTTCAAGTATAAATATGTCTCTTTCTCCTATCTCCGAGCCCTCCCCTTCTGCCGCCGAAGTCCCTTCTCTGAGTCGCCAAGATAAAGGCAAGAAGGAATCCGGTCGGGACAGTATAGTGGAGGATCCGAAGCGCATAGGGCCGTTCGGCAGGTATCCAGGGCCACTGACCAGGCTTCAGCGGGTTCGAGAGCTTCCTGAGGAGCATGCCGAGCGCATCATCCATGGGAGGGGGAGAGCCTTCGAGGAGAATGAGGCAAGGGAGACCTCCGAGGCCGATGCGACGGTCTCTATTCTCAGCCTAGAGGATTTGGTAGTGATCCAGAGTTGCTTCCAAATTCCGAAGGAGTGACCTAATGCTGCCGGGTCCTGGGGTTAGGTCAAATTCGCCGATGCCAGTAAACATGTGTTTCTGGCCGGTTGATGCCTTCATCACCGGTGCTCAGCTGCCTCTCCACCCGTTCGTGACCCAAGTGCTGAGGTGGTTTGGGGTTAGCCCCATTCAACTGATGCCGAATGCGTGGAGAGTTATCAATGGGTTCGTACTCCACTGCCAAATGGCTAGGATTGAGCCGGAGCTGAGGGTACTCCGAACTATCTACCGGCTCCATCAGCAGAACCGGTCGGAGTTCCGGTACTACCTAGCTCCGAGGCACGGAGGTCGGCTTGTTGTCTGCCCTGAATCCATCAAGCACTGGGGAGATAAGTACCTTATAATGCAGAGCGTAGAGGTATGGCCCATACCTACCAGTTTCACGGAGGAGGTGTCGACGCGAGTTAGGGAGTCACCGGTGCTTCACCCTGAAGAAGAGGAGGCAGTGCAGACTCTTCTAGACAGGACGAAGTACGATTGGAGAGAGCTAACCGAAGACGTTCTCTTCAGGGGAGGGCTCAGCCGCGTAGATCCCAGTACGCGGCTCTTTCTACGTTCTCATTCATTTTTATTTTTTTTACTTATTCCAACTTTTGTTTTTATATGCATAGGCGATGGATTTCGACGCGGTGATGGCGCAGAGGGCCACCCTCGGAAGTAAGGTGCCGAAGAAGCGCAAGAGGGTCTCCACCAAGCTGCCGCCCGCGAAGGCTTCGAGGGGCGCGGGCGTAGTCAAGGGTGTGGATCCTTCGGCTGTGGTGACCCCGACCCCTGCCGCAGGAGTAGCCTCGGCGTCGACTGAGGCAGGGGACTTCCCGATCTCTGCAGCTCTCGGGATGGGGATGCCCCCGCTGACGGTGACGGCCAAGGAGCTCCTGACTGAGGAGCACAAGAGGATCCACATTCCGGACTGGCAGGTTAGGAAGCATGATGGGTTCCTTGGCGACTCCTTGGCGAGTATGCAGGTGGTCAAACACCTGGCGACGCCAAAGGACCGAGCCGCCATGGAGGCCGGCCAGGCGGGTGATGACGCCATCGAGATTGCGCGCTCGACGGTTTCGGTAAGTGTCAAATTTCTGCTTTTGTTGTTTACTTTCACTTTTGATTTTTCTAACTCTTTGCACCTTTTGTTGTTTTGTTGTAGATCGTCGTCCACTTCGGTCATCTTACAGAAAAGATGACGGAGTTGGAGAAGGAGCTGAAGCAGGAGACCGACCGGGCTCGGTCCGAAAAGGCTCGAATGGGCACAGAGCTCGACAAGCTGAGGGTCGAGCTCGAGGGGAGGTCGACGAGGCTCGAGCACCTCGAAGGCCTAGGTCGCGAAGCTCGAGGCCGACCTTCTGTGGCAGAAGGAGGAGTCGGCCAAGCAGCTGGCCGAGGCGGCGGAGAACCAAGGATGCCGCAGTAAAGGGGGCCGAAGTGGCCACCATGGCGAAGGCGCAGGGCTTCCTTGCCCTAAAACATGGCCAAGGCCTATGCCCAAGCCATCTCTCAGGTGTCGGTGTGATATCCTGAGGTGGACTGCTCGGGGTGGAGGCTGTTCCCAGGCCATGTCGAGGGCTTCGACCCTGAGTCGGAGGGAGAAGAAGAAGAAGGCGACGATGAGGACGACCGCGAGGTTGAGGTCGTCGGCGAGGTGCAGATTACCGAAGTGACCCCGCTGGCGATTCAGCCCCCATCGGGGGGTCTGTCCCCGTCCACTCTCGATGCCCCGGGAAAGAGGTCGACCCTTGATTTCTTCTCTTTTTGCTTTCTCTTTTTTTTTTGTCTTTTGAGTTTTGTCTTGTCCTGTATTGCCTAATTGGGGACTGGCCACCGCATTTTTTTTGATGAATGAAAGAAACTTTTGAGCTCGACCCCATGTCTCCTTCGAATAACCCCCCCCCCCCCTTTTTGTTTGCTTGAAATTCAACTAAGTGTTTAGACAAAGAACTTTCTCCTTAGTGCACGTAGCTTTTATTCAGGGGCCGGATGAGGAGTAAACTTGTGACTATTTACTGAGCCCCGTTATTTGCTCTAATTTTTTCAGCTTGCCGAGGCGACCCATTCAGCCGAACCTACTCGCTCCGGGGAGGAGTTTGGTTCCGAGGATAGCTTGGGGTCGATGAGTCTGTGTTTGGCCAGGTGCCGAGAGCCCCTTTATGAGGTCGAGTTGGGGTTGTGCAGGGCTGAGAGCGAGTGGAACCACTTGCAGGTGATCTTGAGCCGACGGGACGCTGAGATTCGGCGACTAGAGGGTCGGCTCGCCGAGATTCCTCCCGTAGACGAGGAGGATGGCTCGTCGACAGCCTTCACAAATGGGCAAAGGTTGAAGTGTCTCCAATTCTCTCTGTCGAAGATGACAGTGGAGAGGGACAATATGCTCACCGAAGTGCACCACTTGCAGATTATGGAGGTTGAACTTCTGGCTGAGGAAGAGGAGCTGACCAAGGCAGTGAGCAGGCTGATGACCGAACGTGACGAGTTGACGGCCGAGGTCGATGCGTTGAAAAAGGCCACAGTAGACAGGGGCATCGAAGTCACTCACCTCCGCCGGATTATCACCGGTCGCCCTAGCATTCTGAGCTCTGCCGTACCTCCTCGCTTCGAGGTAGACGTAGGAGATGAGTCTCTGAATCAGAGGATCGCTGAGTTGGCTCGCCTAAAGCCGCACTCGTGGCCAATTAATGTCAGGAGCACTTCCCGCACTCGCGAGGAAGGTGAGCAAGGCATTTCATTTTACGAGCTCGCGACATGTTCGCCCATAGGGCGACCAAGTTTAGGTGATGCCCAGAGCGACGTGGTAATTTCATCGAGCGGGGCGTCTGTTGGTGCATTTGTTAGGAGCAGCACCGAAGACACGTCTCAATTCCCTGGCTTAGGGACGAGCACTGGGGTCAAGCGTCACCGCCCTCGAGTGTCTTTGAAGCGAAACATCCCTGCGCCAAGGAAGCGTTGAAGATTTTTTTTCTTCCAAGTTTTGTATTTCGTCTAAGTGTAACGAGTCGGCATTGTAGTTTTTACTTTTGGAAGTCTTGTAGCTCAGTTGTAAAGAAGATGCCGCTTTGTAATTGTCTCCCCGCACTTAATCGAAATGATGCTTTTTCTTTCTTGAACTTGTGCATTTTTGAACCCTTTCTGTTGTTGTGTTACTCGTGACTATCTTTAGTGTGCCGAGGTTCGAAGCTAGACTTTTGCTCGTTTGGGCCTCGGTGCCAAGAGCGCTCGGCAATGCGTGCCGAAGTCTAGAGCAAGGTTTTTGCTTATTTGGGCATCGGCACCAAGAGCGCTCGACTAGGCATGCCGAGGTCCAGGGCAAGGTTTTTGCTTGTTTGGGCGTCAGTGCCAAGAGCGCTCGACTAGGCGTGCCGAGGTCCAGAGCAAGGTTTTTGCTTGTTTGGGCATCGGTGCCAAGAGCGCTCGACTAGGCGTGCCGAGCACAGCTTCGAACCTCTTGGCTCGTGAATCTGTGAGAGAGAGTTTCTTGCAGTGGAGAGCTACCTATTGGAGGATTACTTAAACTTTAAACGAACTATAAGAACCAGAGGTTAGCTCCTCAGAGTCCTGGGCATGGGTCGACAATATACGAGATTCTAGACGTGATTTCATAGTCTAGTATTTGATCAAGGACTAGGGCTGTCGTTGACCTTCGACTTTGCCTTGTGAAAAAACTGAGGACTGTCCAGGCTGGGAATTCACCAAAGCCTCTAACAAGTTCATGTTTGAAGCTGATATCTTCTCTTGAGGGAACACGAAGAATATAGAAAATTCATATCAATGACCTTCCAACCGCGAGGATCAAGAGATGCAGTGTGCCAAGACTAGAATACGAATGGTAGACCTAGCATCAGCTTCTCCCATGTTTAGTATAGGTGTAAGGATTTCGCGCGCAGCGGCGAAACGAGAGTATATTTCAATGGTTGCGGGAGCAATTCCGAATGGCGAACCACTTCTAGCTTGCTTAAGAGCGAGCTTGCGAAGCGGAGTCGAGCCAAGTGTTGGACTCCGAACTCGTCGTTTGAGTATGTTTCAACGGTTGTGGGAGCAATTCCGAATGGCGAACCACTTCTAGCCCGCTTAAGAGCAAGCTCACGAAGCGGAGGCGAGCCAAGTGTTGAACTCCGAACTCGTCGTTTGAGTATGTTTCAACAGTTGTGGGAGCAATTCCTAATAGCGAACCACTTCTAGCTCGCTTAAGAGCGAGCTTGCGAAGCGGAGTCGAGCCAAGTGTTGGACTCCGAACTCGTCGTTTGAGTATGTTTCAACGGTTGTGGGAGCAATTCCGAATGGCGAACCACTTCTTGCTCGCTTAAGAGCGAGCTTGCAAAGCAGAGTCGAGCCAAGTGTCGGACTCCGAACTCGTCGTTTGAGAATGTTTCAACGATTGTGGGAGAAATTTCGAATGGCGAACCACTTCTAGCTCGCTTAAGAGTGAGCTTGCAAAGCGGAGTCGAGCCAAGTGTTGGACTCCGAACTCGTTGTTAGAGTATAAAGAAGGTAAAAACAGAGAGATACAAGCAATTCAGAAGTAAGATATGAAGAAAAATGTTCTTTATCGAAAACTAATAGTCGGCTGCTTCTAAGTTGCGAGCCATTAAAGAAGCAAAAGTAAAATACAAGTGAAGGGAAAGGAACGGTTTGACATCTGAAGGTACTCAGAGAGGTGTTCATGCGCTCTCTTGGTACTTCAAGAGATAGTCGGCATTCCAAGTCCTAGGAATCTCTCTTCCTTCAAGGTCCTCTAGATGGTATGTCCCGGGCCGTACCACTTCGGTGATCTTGTAGGGTCATTCCCGATTTGAGGCTAGCTTGTTCTGCTGACTGGGGAATGAGATAGCTAACTTTCTGAGGACCAAGTCCCCTTCTTTGAGGTCGGTGGGACGGACCCTCTTGTTGTAGGCGAGCTCGATCCTCCTTCGGTAGCTTTGTTGGCAAATCGAGGCTCTTTCACGGAGCTCATCAATCAAATCCAAATTCACCCGAAGTTCCCTGGCATTCTGCTCTTCTTCATAGGCAATGAGGCAAGGAGAGGGTACACCGACTTCCAAGGGGATCACAGCTTCAAACCCATAGGTGAGATTAAATGGTGACTCTCCTGTAGGTGTCCGTTTGGTAATGCGGTAATTCCACAGTACGTTAGGGAGCTGATCAACCCATAAGCCTTTAGCGGACTTGTCCAGCCTCTTCTTAATACCGGAGAGGATTTGTCGGTTGGCATTTTCTACTTGACCATTTGACTGTGGGTGGGAGATGGAGGAGAAGCGTTGTTGGATGGAGAGGTCTTCACATAGAGTTCGGAATGCGGCCCCTGTAAATTGTGTTCCATTGTCTGTTATAAGGACTCGAGGGACACCGAACCTGCAGATGATGCTCTTCCAGAAGAATTGAAGTACTTTGTTTCGGTGATTGTGGCCAAGGGCTCAGCCTCTATCCATTTTGAAAAGTAGTCGATTGCCACGACTAAGAATTTGAGCTGGCCAGGAGCTAGGGGAAACGGACCTAGTAAATTCATTCCCCACATTGCAAAAGAGATCGGACTTGATAAGGAGGTGAGCTGAGCTTGGGGTAGGCGACGAATGTTGGAATGCTTTTGACAAGAGCTGCATTGTCGAACGTGTCGTTCGGCATCTTGGAGGAGGGTAGGCCAGAAGTATCCATAATTCAACACCTTTCGGGCGAGTGATCTGGACGCTGAATGTGCTCCGCCTATGCCTTCGTGAAGCTCTTGTAAGGCATATGTGGCTTGTTCCGGGGAAAGGCACCTCAAGTAGGGTCGGCCGTCTATTTGGGTGAAGGAGCATTTGTACAGGACCCCCTCAACAAGGGTGTACCGCTCCGCTCTGGTTCTGACTCGACGAGCTTCTTTTGGGTCTTTGGGAAGGAGCCCGTCCCTTAGGAATTTTATCAGGGGTTTCATCCAATTATCCTAAAGTTGAACAGGCAGTGACTCCATCGAGTCAGAAGTTTCTTCTTCTATGCTCGGCCTCAGGAGTACCTCAATCAGGACAGTCTGCTCGAGCCCTTGGAGGAAAGAAGAGGTTAACTTGGAGAGGGCATCCGCTTGGGAATTTTCTTCTCTGGGGATTTTCTGAATAAGTGCCTCTTCGAATAGAGCCATGAGATTTTGGACCTTGGCTAGATACTTAGCCATTCGGTCATCTCGTGCTTCGTACTCGCCCAAGACTTGATTTACGACCAGTTGAGAGTCACTGAATATCCGGAGACGTTGTGCCCCTGCTTTGTGGGCCATTCCGAGACTGGCTATAAGGGCTTCATACTCTGCTTCATTGTTGGAGGCCTTGAAGTTGATGCAGAGGGAGTATTGGAGAACAAAGTCATCTGGGCCTGCCAGAATGACCCCGGCTCTGCTCCCTTCGGTGCAAGAGGATCCATCTACATATACCGTCCAAATACTAGGTCCGTTTGCTGCTTGACTGACCTCGAAAATGGTGCTCTCAACTATGAATTCGGCTAAGGTCTGAGCTTTGATTGCGGTCCGAGGCTGGTATGATATATCATGCTGGCTCAGCTCGACCGACCACTTCATGAGACGGCCAGAGGTCTCTGGTTTGTGAAGAACTTGCTTCGGCGGTTGGTCGGTAAGAACGACTACCGAGTGGGACTGGAAATATGGGCGAAGCTTCCTAGCTGCCAAAAGCAAGGCATATGCCATCTTCTCTAGCCTTGGATAACGAAGCTCGGCATCCCGAAGTACCTTGCTTACGTAATAGATGGGCTTCTGAGCCTTGTCTTCTTCCCTTACTAAGACGGCACTGAGGGTTTGTTCGGAGGCAGCTAAGTAGAGGTAGAGTGTTTCCCGGGGATAGGCTTGCTGAGGAGAGGGGGGTTGACTAGATAGGCTTTAAGCTGATCGAACAACTCCTGCTGTTGTTGACTCCATTCGAAGCCCTTAGCCCCCCTGAAAGCCTTGAAGAAGGGAAGACACTTCTCCCCTGACTTGGAAAGGAAGCGCCCTATAGCTGCGAGGCGCCCGGTTAGCTTCTGAACCTCTTTCACATTTTTGGGAGGAGCCATGTCCCGTATGGCTTTGATCTTCTCGGGTTTGGCTTCGATTCCTCTTTGGCTGACCATGAAGCCTAGGAATTTCCCCGACGAGACTCCGAACGCACACTTGTTCGAATTGAGCATCATATCATCCTTCCTTAAAACATCGAATGCCTCTTGCAGATCGGCCACATGATCGGCGCCGTGGATGCTCTTGCCTAGCATGTCATCAACATATACTTCTATATTGCGGCCGATCTGATTTTGGAAGACTTTGTTAACGAGGCATTGATAGGTGGTGCCTGCATTCTTCAACCCGAAAGGCATCACCCTGTAGCAGTAGAGGCCCTGATCGGAAACAAAGGAGGTCTTCGGGATATCCGGGGAAAACATGCAGATTTGAATGTACCCGGAAAAAGCGTCCATGAAGTTGAGAAGCTCATGGCCCGAAGTGACGTCAATCAGGGTGTCGATGCTTGGAAGAGGGAATGGATCTTTGGGGCATGCTTTATTCAGGTCGGTAAAATTGATGCAGATTCTCCAGCTCCCATTGGCTTTCTTTACCATCACAACATTTGAGAGCCATTCGGGATAATTGACCTCCTGTATGAACCGAGCCTTAAGGAGCTTGTCCACCTCTTCTTTTATAGCTTGTTGGCACTCGGGAGCAAATTTGCGCCTCTTCTGTTGAACCGGTTTGGACCCCGGTGCAACACTCAGGTGGTAGATGAGGAGCTCTTCGGAGATTCTTGGCATGTCAACAGCCGACCATGCGAAGAGGTCATGGTTCTTTCTAATGCATTAGACTGTGTCTGAGCTTAGGGCAGATGGGAGGTTCTTACTGATAAAGAACTTGCGGTGCGGATCTTGCTCAGAGAAGTGCACTTCCTCCAATTCATCCACCGGCTCGGGCGTTGGTCCGACACCGTCTTGGGGGATTTCAAGAGTTTCGAGGGAGAGGACTGGACCCCCAGTAGAGATCATGTAGCATTTGCGGACCATTTCCTGACTGCCTCTTACTTTCCCTACTCCTGCCTGGGTGGGGAACTTCATCTTGAGGTGATAAGCAGAAGGGACGGCTTCGAGAGCAGCTAGGCCAGGTCGGCCTAGGATCACATTATAAGCAGCGGGGACATCGACGACCATGAAGTCCATCAGCTCCGTTCGGGTAGTAGGAGTTTTGCCAGTGGTTACGTCGCGGGTGATCACCCCTTCAATAGTCACTGGCACTCCCGTGAACCTGTGGAGTGTGTAGCCGGCGGGTTTAAGTCTGTCCTGGGATAGTTTGATTCCTTTGAAAGCAGCGAGGAAGAGGATGTTAACGGAGCTGCCATTGTCCACCAGAATCCTCTCCACTTTAAAATTCGCCATATGGCGGTTGATGACTAGTGCGTCACAATGGGGGGTTCAGACACCCTCAAGGTCTTCATCTAAAAAAGTGACCGGTACTCTGAGGCCTTTGAGAAGGGGCATGCCACGTACTGAGTTGACTTCCCTTATGAAAGCCTTTCGAGAGGAGTTGGAGGTGCCTCCCATGGGGACTCCATGGATGAGATGTAGGATGCATTCCTCTTCGAACTCTGGAGTTTCATCACGTCGTTCATGACGCTTGTTAGCCCCTCGAAGGGGAGGAGGGAGATCGGTTCGGTCCTTTCTCACAAATTTGGCCAGCTGCCCCCTCTGGATGAGGGCCTCAATCTCGTTCTTCAAGGCCCGACAATCATTGGTGTCGTGGCCATGGTCCCGGTGATAGCGGCACCACTTCTCTTTATCCCTCTTCTTGCCAGGGGTATTCATCTTCGGGGCAGGAGGTATCACCCCTTCCTTCTTAACTTCTATGAGAATAGTGGAAATGTTGGCGTTAAGAGGAGTGAATTTTTCGAATCTAGGGGAGGGTGGCACTGACCGCCATTGTCCTTCTGGAGCTTCTTGGCTTCCTCTTCTTCACCTGCCTTTCTTTTGGTTCCGGAGGAAGGCCCCTCAAAAGTGACGCGATGCTCAGCTTCCTTTGCCCGGATATACTTCTCGCTTCGGAGAAGGAGGTCGGAGAAGTTCTGCGGGGGCTTCTTGGTGAGGGAGAATCGAAGGCTGGAGTTAAGGACATTCGATTGGAATGCTGCTCCAGTGACCGACTGGTCGAGGGAACCAATGGACCTGACTTCCGCGGTGAACCTTTTCACATAGTCTCTCAGATTCTCACCCTTCTTCTGGTTGAAATAGAGTAGCGAAATGCTGGTCTTCTCAGTTCGGCGGCTACTCACGAAGTGGGTGACGAAGAGGGTCTCGAATTGCTCAAAAGAGAATATTGAGGATGGGGCGAGGCGAGAGTACCATTTCCGGGCCGGACCCTTGAGAGTAGCGGGGAAGGTCTTGCACAGCAGAGCATCGGAAGCTTGGTGGATTAGCATGAGGGTCTTAAAGCTTTCGATGTGATCGACGAGATCAGACTCCCCGGAATAAGTCTCGAATGGGGGAGGCTTGAAGCCTTTCGGAACGGGCACCTCCATGATGGTTCAAGAGAAAGGAGGTCGACTTGGGCAGAGGGTCCTTCCTCTAAGCTCTTATTCTCTGTCTAGCTGACCCAAGTGCCTCTCCATTTCGTGGAGACGATGATAGACAGTTTCATCCCTTCGATGGTAATCAAACGAGCCTCTGGTCTCGTCTTCGTACGAGGGAGAGCGGGGGCTACGACGACGGTAACTCCGGGAGTGGCGAGGACTAGGAATGTGCTAGGGGTTGCTAGGAGCTGGAGGAGGAGTTAGGGATCATCGGCGAGGACTTTGGACCGGAGGAGGAGTGGGGACCCTCCGAGCATTGAGGGCTTGTAAGATGGTTGCTTGGAATTGCTGGAACTCGGCCCGAGTGATGAGTGCGTCATCGTTCCTCGAAGGTCGCCGATCGTCAGGGGAGTGAGGTCTTCTCCTATGGTGGCCGGGGGACTCTCTCCGTGCTCGGCAAGGAGGGGACCTTCTGTAGTCTCGGGGATGAGGAGATCGCTCATTTGGATGTTGTTGGCGGGAGGCTCCCTCTTGGGCCCACCTTTCATCCAAACGGCGGCGAAGATCCTCTTCCTTCTGCCGATTGAGGATGGTGTTGCGAAGGTCATCGGAAGCTTGGGGGTTGTGGGATGCCATGGAATCAGTAGAAGGATTGTGCACGGAGACGCGATCATGTTGGAGTGGTTGTTTCTGAGGATTGGGCCGGGAGCCCCCCGCACCGGCATTTTGAGGACCGGTCCGACCCCGAGGGGGTTGGAGGTTCTGATGAGGAGGTTGGTCCTGCTGCGGGGCCTGATCAGGTTGAGGAGGAAGTCCCGCTAGCTGGACGGTTTGGAGGGGGATCTCCTGTTGTGGTTGAGGAGGAGTGGGTCCACGATTGGACCCTCTGGATCTTAGCTTTCGGGGAGGCATGGCTGGGTAAAATCTGACCAACGGGAGAGGAAGGATCACTATTCGTGGGTTCCCACAGACGGTGCCAATCTATTACCGCTAAATCTGGTGTGGGGGCAAACAGATAGTATTTGTGGATCTTAGGTAAACTGAATAATCAAAGCTTAACCTTCTCCACCGGAGTTTGACCGTTGACTCCTACCGCTCACCTGCAAAACGTGCGAGACACCGAGGTTGATCCCGGCGACGCACCCTCCGACGCTCAAGTCAGTAATCAGAGAAGATTATGAGAGAGCGTAAATTGGCAAAAGATTGATTACCTCTTAATGGTGGTGGATGGGGGATATTTATAGCCACCTTTGGGATCAGATTAGGAATGTAATCCCTAATTTTCCAGTGAAAGGATAGATGTAAATCAGGGACGTTGATTAGGATGAATCAGAAACCCTAATTCTATCCTGCTGGGATGGGTCCGTTTCGGGTTTGGACCCGTACCCAGTTGAGGCAAATCCGTTTGCGGGTTACTGGGTTTTTAGAGAGAAGACCGAGTATCCACTTCAGACCCGTTTGTAGGTGAAATTACCACTTTACCCCCAAACTTTGGGATTCGCGCCTAATTTGGACGGTTCCGATTTAACCCCATTTTTAGCCATGTCACTGCTTAATTAATTACTGTTACGGACTATTGGCCACGGATTCATGTTTATTGATTGTTACTTCCTGTTTACTGATTATTAATTCATGGTTATTGTGTGTCAAGTACATGATCTGTAGAGTTCACCATCACAGTCTAAAACGATCACTGTTTGCATGCACTGAATCTGTGGTATGGGACACAGTATTACGTGCATTAGATAGGTTAATAAAATGAATAATAACCCTAGATTGACATTGCATGCTTGATCCTGTATATTGTCATCGATATTGATCACGAATTGTAATTATTGATTATTGCATAATTAAATATAGACCCTTGACTTTATCGCCAACCGTTGTTTTTGTTCCTTAACTTTGATCCAGTCCTTTATTCTTGATATACCATTCTTTTATTGTTCTATGTTTCCCACTACTAGCTGTCCATGACTTGCTCTAACGGACATTATTTTTCTACTCTAGATCACGATTTTGCAGGTACTCAAGGAATAATACCTGAAGGACTTGGTGAGCAATGGTTCTAGAGAATGGAGTTCAAAAGAATAGACTGCATTGATTATCTATTTATGCCACTTCATTTGAACATTGCTATTATTATTGTACTTTGTAATTGGGCTTTTATGACTCGAAGTTTGTTTTCCCAGATGTTGGATATAATGTTATGGATTATTTCATTGATTATTGAAGTTATTCTTCGTTTATGTGATTATTTGCTCTTGCGTGTTTGTGATTATTATTCCTTTTGTTGAGTTAGACCAGTACATCTTATGGATGATGCTTACATCATTCACTGTGCCTTTGTTACGCACTCGTATTTTTCGTATTTTGGGAAGCGAGGCATGACAAGATTTTTAGTGGTATCAGTGCCTAGGTATGGCTAATGTTTTAGTCATGTTTGGCTAATATGTTCGTCAAGTTTGGCTTAGCCTGGTTAAATCAACAATATGTGCACCATATTGATCATATGAACATATAATAAGCAACATATAATTTGGGTACTGACTGTATTTGATCTAGTTGCAGGCTATGGCTCGTGGAGGTTCTTCCACTTCTCGTCCGAGAGATGAGCAGCCAGATAATGTTACTATCCTCCAGACTATGTGTAATACCCTGATTTTTCAATAAATGAAAAATTATTTATTTTTGCACGTGTTGTGCACGTGCAATATTTTGTTTGGATTATTTTATCATAATGTGTATAATTATTTAATATATTTTTTTCTCAAATTATTTGTGCAAAAGACCTTCTTTAAAAAGCCTTATTTGATTTAATTAAAAAGCCTTTCTTAAAAAGCCCAAATGTATTTTATTTATTTTTATAAACTAGTTTTGGCCCACAAAGAAAGCCCATGAATTAATTTATTTTAATTAAACTTGTCATGTAGAAGACTTTTTTTTAACAAATCTATTTTTATACAAATTTAAGAAGGTACAAATTTGGCCTAGTTGCATGCACGTGCACTACACGTACACGTGCAATGCACACTCATTATGGGAGGCCAGGTATCCTTCTTTTTGGAGGGATTTTTGATTTTGGGTGTGGAGAACATGGTGGTAGTTTCTTAGGAGTGGGTAGTTTTCCTAACTCCTACTTTGATCTAAGCCCTTCATCCAACAACTACCCAAGCAATCTTGGCCCTCCATTCCCCTCATTTTTTTGTATAAATACCCCCCCCCCCTCTCTCATGGCTAATTTTGATATGCAAAGTATAATTTCCAAGCTATAGTATTGTAGTGATTGTGTGAGATATAAAGATAGAGAGTTGTGTGGGCTTTTGTGCTTGGAGTGGCCGGCATCACTAAGGAGGGGAAACTTTCGGTTGGTGCAAGGAGAAGCATTCGGCATTGGTTTGGAGGCTTGGAGCTTGAGTGCTTTGGCTAGGAGGAGGTGCTTTCATCTACAAGGACTTGTTGCTTTTTGTGTTTCTCTCCATTTAAGGTGGGTAAAACATTTTATATTTCTAATGTAGGATCCATGCTAGTTTTATTGTCAACACTATACATGAAAAATACTAATAAGAGTCCACTTTAATTGAAAAGTTAGTATACGAATGGATTGAAATGATGTGATTAATTTGTGTGTGTAATTCTAGCATGAAATTAATTATATGTAGAACTTTCTATGATGATTAGTTTAATCGAATGATGGTGGAATATGGCTAGTTTGATGTGTGAAAATCTCCATTAAATTGTTTGTTAATTGAATGGTTGAAACACGAAATTGACTAAGGAAATGACACACTTTAAAATTTGAATAGGGAGTTTGCTTGAATGTTTGAGTTGTAAATATGTTAATTCAAGAGTAGTGGTATATTTTGTGACATAAATGAACCAATGAAATTGCTTGTTGTCATCAAAATAGAACTACCCAAAAATTAGTATTTTGAGTTTTACCTATTCATGTGCTAAATAAATCCTCTTGTTAATATGAGTATGGAAAAATCCAAAGATGTGTGTGGTGTGAATATAGATTAATAACAGTGAATTATTATAAGAGAATTGTGAAAGAAAAGGGAATTAGAAGGCTAATTGTTTATTTCAATGTCGAAAATAAAAGAAATAATAGACTTAATGAGTAACTCATTGATTTATGGGAAGAAATATATTTTTATAGTACAAAAATTATTTTTATATTACTGGTTTGAGTGAGAACTAATCTGGAAGTTTTCAGTAAATTTTACCAAAGCAATAAGAAACTATGGTTATATGAACATCGAGTTATATTTTTTACTGTACGAAAATAGCATGTATAGACTTTCGATTGGGCTCTTGACAACCCGAGCCAGTGGCTCAGGCGGTCGTCGACTGCGGTTCGCTTCTCCGAGCGGTGCGGTTCGAATCCTGTGTTCACCACTTTTTTTTTACCAAAGGAGTATTAATATATACAATCTGTAACCGAACCATATACACTTAGTTGACTCCTCCTATACCGCTAGCAGATGTTGGCCTGTTGGCGGGTGCTCTGGGCTCTTTCTCTACCGTGCTGGGTTCGATTCCTCCCTTTAGCACTTTATAAAAAATATTTTTTTTTTGTGAGATTGTGATGTCCAAAAAAATGTGAGAAAAATATGGTAATTTTCATAAAAATACAAGGAATTTCATGGGATTGAGTTGGGTATTATTTGAAGAAAATATAATGTAATTTGTGAACAAATGGTATAATTAAAGCTATGGTTCTAAGACACATACTTATGAAAATTTTTAGTTTATAAAGATAAATTGAAATGGATTTATTAGAAAGCAATTGGCAAAAAGAACTTTGTTGTGTGATATGATAAATTCTCACTTGTGAATATTGTGCAAATATGAAGTGTGAATGTTATGTAGTGATATTATGAAGTTGCATGGGTTCATGTATGATTATGAGACTTAGAAATCATGTTGATGAAAGAAAAAGAAATTGTTGGTTATAGATATGAATTTTTTGTATTCATTATGGACTTATGAACAAAGTGTAATCATGAATTGAAAGAGAACATGCATGTGAGTTTGAGAATTTGACATGGAAATTGTTATGAGATAAAGATTGTGAAATGAAATTTGAAATAGAGTAGCTAAGTCTCCCCGGCATTGAGAAAAATGAATTGAGATGAAATTAGACCAAGGTTGGTCATGATAAAACAAATGAATAAGTCCGGTTGATGGAGAGGCAAACTCTAGAGATTATTTTGTTCATGATTTTTTTTATAAAACTAAGGACTAGTACATAGCGAAGAGGTGATGAAAGTAGAAGAAAAACATGAGTATGGGGGCCCTCGGATAGCGGTGTGAGAGCGATCCACAGGCTGCCTGCTTGATGCGTCAAGACATGGCGTGGGCGCTACTCCGGAATTATCGTCCCGTTGGCGACGCTCGTGGGATGTTCGAGTGGCTATGGGTGGTGCCATTGTTCCATGGCGGAGGCTGAATTGTCCATAGGTTGCCTGCTCGATGCGTCGTGACAGTGCGTGGGATTCCCCTCCAGGCTGCCTGGACATGGGCTCATAGATCATAGGACATCTAAGACACTACCGTAGTTACAGTAGTAGTTTAAGACATAACGGGGGATTGAACCCTATAAAGATGAAGAACGAATAAGGGCTTGCCCTCGGACCTATGTAGTATGGGATGCATAGAATCCGAACAAGTGTGCATTAGTGTCATGTAACATAATTAATTGCATTAAGGACTAAGTGCACAATCACAACACGACATCAATAGGGTAGTCCCTTTAGTTTGAATGTGACAAGTTTGTGTTTGCTAAATATGAAATGTTAAGTTATACTATTTTCGGCATAGAGAGGATGGCCGTGTATAATGTTCGTCGGTTGAATAAACTGACGTACCCACAGTCTTACATGCAGGTAAATGACTTGTTAAAGATTAAAAGAGGATGGATGCTTAAAGATTGTATCATGCTGTTGTACTTTATTTCAATTGTTGTAAAATTTACTTCCGCTGTGTAAAAGAAAGATGTAATTATGATGTAATCTCTGATGTATGATGAAAAGTTTTAATTTCCCTGTAAAATTGTACTAAAGAAAGTGAAAAGATCCTGTAGAACATCTCGAATTCAGTGTATTTGGGATTCGGGGCGTTACACTATGCAACAACTGATGGCCCTTCAACAGGAACATAATAAGCTGATAAGGGCTACATTGGAGGCGGCTAACCGAACTGTCGCTGGACCTGCAACGGGGCTACTACCACCAAGGCCCGACACAGTGGCAAAGTTCATGAGGATGCACCCGGATACGTTTTCAGGTACGGAGACGCAGCTGGAGGCTGAGCAATGGCTTATCCGGACGAAGCAGATTGCAGCTCGGATCTTCGATGTGGCTCGTGTGGATGTGATAATCATCAAGCTAGTGGACCTCGCCTATATCTGGTGGCAGGCCGAGATTGAGAGGCTCGAGAGACCCTTCACTTGGGATACTTTCACGGAGAGCTTCATGGCGAAGTTCTTCCCAGTGTTACCAAGGTTAAGATGGAGCGACAGTTCATTTCCTTAACTCAGGTCAGTCAAATAATGTTATTTATTGTCATTTGTTGTTGCCTACTTCACATGTGACCATATTAATTTAAACATTATCTTGACCCAGGGGAATAGTTCCGTGAACGAGTATGCTATGGAGTTTACTCGACTTAGCCGCTTCGCTGCTGCCCTGGTAGCCACTGATGAGGACAGTGCTCGCAGGTTCCTGATGGGCTTGAATTTCCACATTCAAGACCGTTTATCTGCCCATCGGCACCGCAACTATGCTGATGTTCTGGATGTGGCTAGTCCAGGAGCAGACTCTTAGGAGGTTGGGTGCTGCTCAGCGGACTATACAGCATCCTATTGCAGCTCGGCCTATTGGAGGGCCTATTCGGAGGCCAATTCCGACGCCTCCCGCGAGGGTGCAGCCGTATCCGTATGTTGCCCCGAGGACCGTTCAGACGTGTGACTTCTGTTAGGGTTGGACATTCACAGTAGGACTACAGATTAGCCAATCGGCTATGCCTAATGTGTGGGAGCAATGATCACATGGTTTGTGACTGTCCCAGGAGCAGGGCTTCTGCGCCGATTGGAAGTGCAACTCAGTAGGGAGCACTGGCTCAAGATCAGGGCAAATTGCCTCTTCCACCACGAAGGCAAGCCTTTGATCAGAGGAAAGTGGCCTCGAGGGAAGGTTAGACTGGAGGCCGTGGTCAGGCCTATAACCTGACTGCTGAGGAAGCTGAGACAGCTGTTGGAGTGGTTGCAGGTATATCACAGTAATCATATTATTTATTTTCTTTCAATTTCTCCATGTTATTCCTTTTCTTTTGTACAATTATTCATGCATATATCCTGCTTTCACCTCATTCATATTCTTTGATCATTCTTAGGTGTCGTCTTAATCTTCTCTTTTTCTGCTCATGTTCTGTTTGACTCCGGTGCTACCCACTCCTTTTTTCCTTCCGCTTTGTTGATCAGCATCGTTTGGCAAGCGAGGTCATGCCTGTAGCTTGGGACATCACCACAAGTGGAGGTGTCATTGTCTGTTCTAGGGTGTGCAAGCAAAGCCCTTTGCTAATATGTGGTGTGGATTTCAAGGTTGATCTTATTGTGATCCCCAATTCTGGCTTTGATGTTATTCTGGGGATGGACTGGCTGGGTGTTGCTCATGCTAGGATTGATTGCTGAGAAGAAGGTGACTTTCAGGTTTCGAGTGAGACACCTAGATTTCGAGTTTCATGCGAGTGAGACACCGCTGGGACGTGTCAAGAACTCGATGAATCCGAAAGCTGATACACATGAGTCATTGTGCACTGATGGAGATATTGTGGCCTTAGTTGTGCAGGACTTCCTCGATGTCTTTCTAGAGGAATTACCTGGATTACCGCCAGATCCAGATGTGGAGTTCAGTATTGATGTTCAGCCGGGTACGACACCTATCTCGAAGAGTCCGTACCTCATGGCACTAGTTGAGTTGGCAGTACTGAAGGTGTAAGTCCAGGAGTTATTGGATAAGGGTTTTATCAGGCCGAGTGTTTTGCCTTGGGGAGCCCCAGTTTTGTTCCTCAACAAGAAGGATGTTATTCACCCACTTTGCATTATCTATCGAGAGTTGAATAATGTCACTGTGAAGAATCAATACCCATTGCCGAGGATTGACGACCTGTTTGACCAACTGGGGGTGCTTCAATTTTCTCGAAATTAGATTTCTATTCTGGTATCATCAAGTTAAGGTGAAGTCAGAGGATGTTCGGAAGACGGTGTTCCGGACAAGGTACGGGCATTACGAGTTCTTAGTAATGCCATTTGGAGTTACCAATGCACTATCAGTGTTCATGAGTTTGATGAACAGGGTATTCTCGCCATTTTTGGACTAGTTTGTCGTGTCTTCATTGACAAAATGTTGGTGTGTTCTCAGAACCGAGAAGATAATGCTGTGCATTTGAGGGTGGTCTTGCAGACCTTGAGGGAGAATCGGTTGTATGGGAAGCTCAGCAAGTGTGAGTTTTGGCTGGACCGTGTTGCCTTTCTTGGTCATATTATCTCCGGTGATGGTGTCTCTGTTGATCCGTAGAAGATCTCTGCTATCAAGGATTGGCCAGTTCCGAAGTCAGCATCAGAAGTGCGAAGCTTTCTTGGATTGGCAGAGTATTATCGGAAGATCGTTTAGGATATCTCAAAGATAGCTGGACCCTTGACCATTTTGACAAAGAAAGAACAGAAGTTTGTTTGGGATGGAGCTTGTGATGAAGCTTTTGTGGAGTTGAAGGGTCAGTTGACATCAGCACCTGTACAGACTATACCCGACAGTTCGGGTGGTTTTGTGAACCATTGTGATGCTTCGGGTAGAGGTCTGGAAGCAGTACTGATGCAGCAAGGCCGATTTGTCGCCTTGCATCTGGACAGTTAGACCTCATGAGAAGAACTACCCTATGCATAATGTGGATCTTGTAGCCGTGGTTTTTGCTTTGAAGTTGTGAAGGCAGTATCAGCTTGGGGATAGAATCGAGATTTTCACAGATCATAAGAGCCTCAAGTATGAGTTCACACAGAAGGAGTTGAACATGAGTTCACACAGATGGTTGGAGCTTATGGCAGATTATGACATCAACTTGCAGTATCACCCAGGCAAGGTGAACATAGTACCTGATGCTTTGAGCAAAAGACCTGCTGCTATCTTCCTTACCAAACAGAAGGAAATAGTGAAGGATATGAGAAGGCTGGAGTTGGATGTGATATGTCCTGGTTCAGCACAGCAGTGCATGATGTTGCAGTTGCAGTCTTCTCTGGCAGACCAAATCAAGGAAGCCCAAGCGGGTGATCAGCAATTGAAGAAGTTCTGAAGCGAAGTGGAAGCAGGTTTGAGAACCAACTTGGTCATTCATTCAGACAGGTGGCTTCGGTTTGGAGCTAGGTTGTGTGTACCTAGAGGAGAAGTCAGGCAGAAGCTACTTGAAGAAGCTCATCGGTCTCCCTATTCACTCATCCTGGAGGTACGAAGATGTATAGGGATCTGAAGCAACACTTTTGGTGGTACGGTATAAAGAGAGTTGTGGCAAGGTTTATGTCACAGTGTTTGATCTATCAGCAAGTGAAGGCAGAGCATCAGAGGACCGCGGGACTTTTGCAACCTCTTCCATTCCCATAGTGGAAATGGGAGAACGTCACGATGGATTTTTTGACAACATTGCCGAGAAGTCCCAAGGGTCATAATGCTATCTGGGTGATAGTAGACCGGTTGACGAAGAGTGCTCACTTCATTCCTTTCAGAGTGAGTCAGTCCACTGAGAGTTGGGCTGAGAAGTACATTTAGGAGGTCGTGAGACTGCATGGGTGTAGCTCCCCGAATTCCTAGCATAGGAACTCATGACACCCTCCAGGATCTTTCTTCAAATGAGTCACAACGCAACAAAAATCACAGGAAATTAAAAACTTTTATTACATCAAATGTTATAACAATGTCCAGTTTAATTTCAACAATTACAAAGAATATAATCTATAAAATAAAACACAAAGAAAGCTATCAAGTGGCTCTCCTTCAATCCCTCCAAAACTCAAAGGCCCAGATCTAACCTTACAAAACATATTTTCCCCCCAAAACTCAAATTCAAAGCTCCCACCCAAAACAACTCCTATATTTATTTAATTTTTTTTTCTCTCTCTCTCCCTCCCTCTTCTATTAAAAAAATCAAGAAAATAAAAATTTTAAAAATTTTAAATTATTAAAAAATTAAAAAAATTAAAATTTTAAAAACTATAAAAATAATTCAAAAAAATCAAAAAAATCATATAATATGTTTTTTGCTCTATGTTTACTACTTCAATTAATTTGCTGGACCTCCAAAACTATTTTATATGATCAAACAAGGTACACCGTTCCGAAGACGTGCCGTAGGCACGTCTCAATGGGCAAACCTAGTATTACAACAATTTACAATGAGTTACAATAAATGAACAATGTCTTGACTTGGATGCTTTAGTCAACTTGAGTCTCTCGCGCCTCCAATACAGTCGATGGTCCTGCAACTGAAGAGTGGGCACGTCAGTTGAATACAACTGACGCAATGCTATATACGACTGTTACCGCTGGTTCTGGTATGGGGGTAAACAGATGAGATTTGTGGGTTCGTGGAAAAACCTGAATAGCAGATCCGAGCCTACTGATTCCCGCTGCTAACCTGCAAGGAAGTGCGATACACCGGGGTTGATTCCGGCGACGCACCCTCCGATGCTCTTGTTAGTAACCAGTGGTGATTAAGAAAAAGCTTAAGCTGGAAAAAGAGTGATTACCTGGTCACAGTGGTAGGTAGGAGGTATTTATAGTCGCCATGGGAGTCGAATCAGGGACCTGATTTCCTGTGAAATCGTTAGGAGTAAAAACCTCACAATTAGTTTAGGAAACTGACCCCTGATTCCCGGTGAGAGGATAACTGTAAATCAGGCCCGTTGATTTAGTCAAATCAGTGACCCTGATTTCCTCTATCTGGTCTGGGTTTGTCTTGGGTCGGGACCCGTACCCAGCTGGAGTGGATCCGTTTCGCGGGTTATTGGATCTGTGAAGGGGAGATCCAGTGCCCGCTTCGGACCCATCTATATGTGAAATTACCATCTGACCCCCAAGCTTCAAGATTCGTTCCCAATCTGGACGGCTCCGATTTAACCCCATTTTTAGCAATACCAACGACCATCCTCTCTACGCCACACTATAGTGATTCCAAACCTCAACAACCACACTATTTTATAACAAAGAAAATGTGAGCAAACACAAGTGTCGGTGTATGACATGACCTAGAACTAATGCACACCCAATGCACATGATGCTCTTAGTCTAATGCACGCTTGGTTGGAGAGATGCATCCCATACTATGCATTCCCCAAACAAATGACGTTCTCCACACAATTAGGTTTCGATCACACGCCATGCAACCTATCTTGTGCTCTATCTTATCTCGAACATTAGTGATGAAGAGATTGCAGTCACCGTAGTCACTGCAGTCAATAGTGGTGTCAGGGTAACCCCCTTTTTGTTTCTGACTATGCCAGAAGGTAGTCGTGCGGTCTCTCTTTTTCGATGCTACCATAAAAATGTCAATATCATAGAATGTTCCTCCTTCCGGACCTCTTTCAAAAACTGTAATACGAGCATAAGGCCTCACGGTACTCCCACTAGCCAAGGATATTAGAGTTCCACGTACTACGCTTCACTCTAAGTCCCTACCCGCGTTGAACAACATAGGACATGGAGGACTCTAAGGGTTTCCCCTCTTCTCCGCTAGTACTCGTTCTTACACTAAGTCGAACTTGCAATCGAGACGACATCGCCCCGCTAGTCCTCATCAAAAGTTGTTATGGGCATATAGGCATGCATGCCGAGAGTTGCGGACCCTTACTCCTACCCGGAGTCTTATTCGGCGCTCCCTGCTCGCATTAAAAGGAACTTAGGACTTGGCTAGGCATGACAATGCCATGCGTCCCCCTGACAGGAGAACACAACACCCACTAGTGCATGTCCTTACACACATGAAGACTCGACCTACCTAAGTCTCTACCCAACACAGGTGGTGTCAAAAAAGATGCCCACGACTAAGGCCACAACTATAGAATAGGGTTAACTCTACCACTATGCTGAGTTATTGTCATTACTACTATTTTACCCGATTCTAATCCATTTTATTAATATGTACTTAGTAACACTATGCGACCTAGTCTCACAGCCATATCTTGACCCATCCTAGGTCTTTACTAAAAATTCCAGTCACTACCCACCACTAGGGTCAATAATCAAGTTCTAGACCCAAACTTTGGGGTTACTAATTATAGGGTTTGACTCACGGACTAACCCTAATTGATAAATCCATTTGACCGTTATTAACTTACTAGGTGATCTAGTTCTACCCGACTAATCAATTAGTTAGGCGATCTGTCAACTAGCCTCTCAACTAACTTAGATGTCACAAATAGATGTTTTATAACAACTAGTTAAGTTTTAGTTAATTCTAACTACTCATTTGAACTTAACCCAATCCGCACTAGCGTTCAACTAGGCTCTCAAGCCCGGCCCACTACATGGGCCCACGAAGACTAGAGAATCGAGTACATCGATTGCCACCATCTGTCACGTTTGGAGTCGCACGGAACCTCAGCCCGAACAAATCGCAGCTCCCGCTAATCATCGTGCTTCATGTCCTCCCTACAAATGGTAACTCCTACGATGCCGGATTCTCCTCCTTAGACGGCAAGCACGTCGGCACCCGAGTCATTGTTCCAACACGTATGTTGGTCACGGGTCTCTAAACGGCCCAACACAAATCTCACATAAACAGACTTGAATCCGAAGGTCTATAACTCAACCAAGTGAACCTAAGTAACTTAAACACAAGCAAGTCCTAGATTGAGACTTCAAAAGTGGTCAACAATCAACTCCAACCCTAACAAAAACACACATGTATCTTAGCTCACTACTAGTGACTAAGAATCACTAGTGACATGTCAAAAATGTCACAACTTAGCCTGAAGGCATTTACACAAGCATCTAGGCTCATTATAGCCTACAGTTGTCATGCCCAACTCTCAAAGAGTCAAAGCAAGCCCAATCACATCAATGTTATATCAAACAGAAATTACTATTTCGGGTCTGACAGAAATAGTGCACTAAATAAATCATATACTATCAAATAAAGAACCAAATCATGATTTCTTAGGCTTTCTCAAAAGCCCTATGTGCTTACTACAGTTTCTTAGTTGAACATTTTTACTGATTTAGGGGTTAACATGCTCGAATTTAAGCTTCTTTGACAAGAAGCAAGTTACTACACAGAACAGAACACAACTGTGCAGTGTTCAGTATTAATTAGGGAAAATATATCAAATTAATTCAGAAACTCATGAAACTTAAGATGTGATTTCCTAACAAGCATACACAACATTTGCCTAAAGAATCAAGTCATTTGATTAATTAGTTTAGGATATATGTTTTTTACAGGTTCAGTCAAAAACAGAGTTCCAATGGCAGTAGCTCAAATCTGCCTGAACAACCAGTCTTTTTGCAAGATTTATTTACTATAGCTATACATGTCCAAATTGCATGAAATTTAAGACATAAGCTCTAGACATATACAAGAACAACATAAGTTAATTTCATATCATTATCATAAACACACAGTGAGATATAAATATTTTATTCCATAACAGAAAGTTACAAATTACCCAGTTCTGTTTATGACCAATATGAATCGTCGAATTTTTATTAATTCCCAAAAAAATCAGAAAATTCTACCAAAACACATTCACAAACATCTCCTAACAATTTCGGGTTAATCTAACAAGTAGATTTCAAGTTATTAGCCATGAACTAACCGTAAAGTTTCAGCTTTCATCAAGACTTTCTGTTTTGGGTTTCTTTAGCAAGAATCAAGTTATTAGTGTTCAATCTCTGGCATGCAAGTACTTTACAGTCACTACACACATTCCATACTATCAAAAACACATCATTAAACAAATCAAGAAGCTTAGAAACACCTACCTTGAAATGAAGCTTGAGAGGGTTGGCTTGGTCTTCACTCTCCTACTTGATCACCACTCCAAGTGTAGTGCTCAACCCTTGGCTTCTTCTCTTATCCTTAGCTCCTTCACTCTAGCTCTCTCTCTTTTTCTCTTCTTCTCTTAGGAAATTTCAGAATTTGTGAGAATTAGAAAGTGTGAGAGGGTTAAATAAAAAAGGGAGTAAGAAGGTGAGACCAAGTGTCAAGTGGTTATCTAAAACCATGAGCTCTTGTTCTTGGTTTTGAGAAGAGATGATCCATGGTTTAATTCTAAACTATTGGATCAAAGATGAGAAGTTGATGGATAGCTAGATCTTCATGCATGACAAAGGGAGTATTGATTTGTATTTTTAATAAATACAACATAAGTATGATGTACATTAATATGTATAAGTACAATTAATTTTATACCCTGTCACACCTCGCTTCCCAAAAATACGAAACACGAGCACGTGACATTGGCCCAGCAAATGACTAGTGTCATCTATAAGCTGTTACTAATTCAATGCAACAATATAAACAAGAAAACGATACAACCACGCATGCATATAAGAATAACCACATAAATCACAAAACGAATTGGATTACGAAATAATAATGAGATAACCTAATCTGGAAAAATAACAATAATCCTGGGACAAAGCCAACAATACAATAATGTAACAAAATAGCAACATCCAATGATTTAAGTCTCTAAAACATAAATGAGAAACAAATAAGCGACAAAGCTATCAATTCCTTCACCATTGTTGTTCTCCCAATCCAAGTGGCAATTCTCCTTGATTAGCTGTAGGTTGTTCATCTAAAAAGATAGAATAATATGTCCTTAAAGCAAGTCATGGACAGCAAGTAGAGGAAACAGTAAACAATAAAATTTATGATAGTCATAACAATAACAATAATGATAACAATAGCGGTAAGCAATAATGATACCAATGTTCCACAATGATGACAACATGCAATGATAATGTGATGGAAATCTTAAGTCTATTATTTATTTTAGTCCTAACTAATGCACGTACTACTACGTCCCATACCACAGATTCGATGCATACAACCAATGTCGTTTAGACTAAGTGGTGTACTCTGTAGATCATGTACTCGGCAACGATAATCATTATTCAAATCAGATTCACTCATTGATGTACGATATGATAATTTGGCCACGATACACTATACGATAGATAGAACACTAGCCGATGACACTATTTAGGGAAACACAGTCCCTCCTCCGAGTACAGTCACTACATTATCCACTAGTTAAATCACCCTTAAACCCTGGCTTGTTAATTAATTCTTTATTAAATCGACATGCAATAACGGTTGGCAATATTACGATACCCATAGGGAAACAATAGGGACTATAATGTCAATGGGGGAAACGATGAGATAATTAATAGGGAACGCTAGGATGATGACACTACGACACTAAGATCATACAATGCAATTCATACAATTCAGATTCATCAAATATAATAATATAGGTTCGATTATATTATCAAAATAGGGAAACTCAATTCTGGACAACAGTAGGTTACTGTACCAAAATTGAATTTTCCGCTGGTACAGAATAGCAATGTGGATCTGTCAGAAGTTCTAGAAATAGACTCCTGCCCGATTCCAACACATATTAAAAGCCAAAGTTCTGATAATAGTAGCTAGGTTAATTACAGGGTTCTTTATAGATTACTGATTCTGGTTGGTTATTGATGTCAATTAGTTACAGTTATAAAATCCACAAATATTCACTTTAAAAATGGGTAAAAATAATTATCATGACCCCAAGCATGTTAACTATCATTCTGGAAATTATCATAGAAATATTTGATTATTAGTTCATCTAATTAATTGTTTTAACATGGTATACTCATGAATAAGAAATTCTGGAAATACAAACACAGTAGTTGTAATGCCCTGATTTTTCATTTATGAAAAATTATTTTATTTTTGCACGTAGTGTGCACGTGCAATATTTTTGGTTGAATCAAATCTCATAATTATTTTTTTTGATGGGTATAAATGTTTAAATTTGTGTTTTTAATTATTTTATACAAAAGCCTTATTTTAATTAGATAAAAAGCTTTTTTTTTCTTTAAGCCCAAAATGTAATTTATTTATTTTATTTTAAAATAACTATTTTGGCCCATAAACTAAAGCCCATGGACCATTTTTATGCAAATTGTCATGTAGAATACAATTTAAAAATTATTTTATTTTTATACAAAAATTAAATGTACAACTTTTGGACCTAGTTGCATGCATGTGCATTGCACGTACACGTGCAAAATGCACTCTTCTCTAGGCCGGTTGTGCTTCTTTTTGGGAGGGAAACTCAAATTTTGAGTGGAGTAATGGAGTGATGGTTATTGGATCATGGGTAGTTTGTGTAGCTCCTCATTAAATCTCCACCCTTTGTTCTTAACTCCGACTTCAATCCTAGCCATCTATTTCTCTTGATTTTTAGTATAAATACCCCCTCCCATGGCTAGTATTCTTGTGCAAATAAACTCTTCAAACCTATAGTCTAAATTGCATTATCTAGTATTTTTGTGAGTTAAAAGATTGAGTTGTGTGAGAGTTGGGCTTGCAACAAGAAGAAGGAGAGGTCGGCTATCCAAAGGAGGGAGCTTTCGGTGTTGGGTGTGTGCTTGGAGGTTCGTGTGCGCGCATCTAGGAGGAGGAGCAATTCGTCGCAAGGACATCCGTCTAGGAATTGTTAATTGTGTTTGTCTCTCCATACAAGGTGGGTAAATTTTTCCTATTTCTAAAGTTACAAATGCATGCTAGTTTAATTATGAATGAATGAAGCATGAAAGAAATTAAGAAGAGTACACTTTAAAAATCTATTGAATGATTGAATGTGGATATGCAATTTTACATGTGGTTCTATTATTTAAGTTGTATGTGAATTGATTAGAATCATGGATTGATTGATAAAAACACATTTATTACTATCAAGAATTACACACAAAAGTTAGTAGTTTGATAATACCATTTCTTGTGTTAAATAGATCTTTTGTGTTAATATGGGCATGAATAATTTAAAATATGTGTTGTATGTCGGGTAAATGATCAACGACAGAGAATTAAGGCGAAAATTTATCTATAAAGAGATTAGAATGCTAAATGCGAAGAAATGTCGAAAAGAGAAGAAATGTAGTATTATAATGTAGAATGTGAGAATAATGTGACAACTATGAAATGTGAATTATTCTCGTTGGAGAATAGTGCGACAAATTATGATGTGTGAATAGGTGAAGGAATGATTCCTTAATTTGAGATTTTAACCCGTTCAGTCAACCGAATGTGTGTAACAGTCGACTGTATTGAACTTGAGAAATTACATAATTGCACTCTGCAGAACAGCCAACTGGGTTGAACAACAGTCGACTGTCCTGTAAATGATAATTAAGATTTTGAACGCTGCGGAACAGCCGACTGACCATATGAAGCAGTCGACTCTTCCGAGCGATTATTGAAGAACTTTATTTGACTGAACAAGTCGACTGGATGAGCTCCAAATCGACTATTCAGAGTACTTTTGGGTATATCAGAAATTCTATGATTTGTTTATAATAAAGGTTATGAATCTTATGTTGATTATTGGTTATGACAGTAAGTTCGATTTGTCTTTGCGTGAATTTACATGAAGTGAATCATTTATTAGAACTTGTCAAAGATGTATGAATGTGAAAGCTATGAACATGAAAAAGAAAATCTATTATGATTATGAAAAATGAACTTATGAGCTAGCAACGCTCAATATTGGAAATTGTGAATTGGAATTGAAACAAAAGAGTAGCTAAGTCTCCCCCGGCATTTGGAAAGAAATGGAATGAATATTGAAAAGAAAGACCAAGGTTGGTCATGTTGAAATGAATGAATAAGTCCGGTTTAGTGGACGGGCTAACTCTAGAGCTTTGATTTTGTTCATGATTCTAATAAAAACTAAGGATTAGTACATAGTGGAGATGTGATGAAAGTAGGAGAAAAACACGAGTGAGGGCCATCGGATTGGCGGCGTGAGAGTATTTCACAGGTTCTTCACGATGCGTCGTGACATGACATGGATACTGCTCCAGGGTACCGTCCCGGTGGTGACGCTTGTGGGATGTTTGGTGACTGCATGAGGATCGTGTGCCAAGAAGGAGGCTGAATTACCACAGGTTCTTCACGATGAGTCGTGACATGACGTGGGATTTCCCTCCTGGTTTTATGTACACGTGCTTGCACTCATAGATCATTTAAGATACCTACCGTAATTACAGTAGTAGATTAAGTCATGGCAAGGGATTGAACCCTACAAAGATGAAGAACGATTAAGAGGCTTGCCCTCGGACCTATGTAGTATAGGATGCATAGAATCCGAACAAGTGTGCATTAGTGTCATATTATATAAATAACTGCATTAAGGACTAAGTGCACAATCACAACACGACATCAATAGGATAGTCCCTTTAGTTTGATATGTGACAAGTTTCTGTTTGCTAAATATGGAAAATAAGTTATACTATTTCCGGCATAGAGAGGATGGCCGTATATAATGATCGTCGGTTGAATAAACTGACGTACCCACAGTCTTATATGCAGGTAAATGGCTTGATACAGATTAAAGAGGAACAAATGCTTAAAGATTACTCAATGTTGTTGTATATTTGTTTTCATTGTTGTAAAATTTTACTTCCGCTGTGCAATGTAAATGTAATATTGATGTAAACTCTGATGTAAAGTGAAAAGTTTAAATTTCCTTATAAAATTGTACTAAAGGAAGCGGAAAGATCCTGTAGAACATCTCAAACTCAGTGTATTTGGGATTCGGGGCGTTATAGAGTGGTATCAGAGCCACGCTTTCACACTTGTACAAATTTATAAGGAATGACACCCTAGAAGTGGACATTAGAGTGTGTGTTTGAGTCTAGAGATTTAAATGTAAGTGACTTACATTTGTGTTGCTCTATGACTTATGCTTCTTCCTCTCTATTTCTAAGATGGCTGACCACTTCGATCCTGCAGGAGACGACGACTGGCATATCATTGAGGAAGAGTACCATCCTGGACAGGCAGATTCTGAGGAACCAAGGGTAAGCAGATTATGACGGAGAAGAATGGCCTGAATCCCGAGAGATCACCCCACCTCCGGATTCATCTGATGACTCTTCTTCTGACGAAGAAGAAGAACCAGTTCCAAATAGTCTTGTGACTTCTCTTCAAAGGCAGGTAGAAACACTGTGAGAGAGAGTTAGATTATTGGAGGCTAAGCTGGCAAAATGGAAAGACGACTATTCTGTTCTCAGTCATCGTATATGGGAACTCGAGAAGAGGAAGAATATGACTGATGTGCTGAAGGATGAAGTTGATGAACTACGGGGAGAACTTCGAGAAGCGAAGAGGAACCGTTGGAGTTAGACTGTTGTAGCTTCTACTATCTTTCATTCTGATGTCAAGAAATGCTTGTCAATTCGAATGTATAAAGTTTGGAATTCAATGAAATGCAAGTTGATTTAAAATTCTCGTCTTATACTTCAAATTTAATGGATCTTTTGTATCAGAATATGTCAAGAATAGGAGCTAGAAATGGTGAAGGTTTGGATCTGGAAACAGAACTTGCGAGGGTCTATCAGACGCTCAATACCGTGGCTATGAACCAAGGAAGGGGACCTGCGAATCCGGTGCCCGAGGCGATTAAACTAGTGGAATCGTTCAAGCGAATGAAACCACCTGTATTCGAGGGAAAGTCAGACCCTGATGCGGCTGACAACTGGATTCGTCAAGTGGAGACAATCTTTGAAGTGCTGGAGACCCCTGAAGGCAGTAAGGTCAAGTTAGCGACTCTGCAATTTGAGAAGGATGCGACTGTTTGGTGGCAGTCGATGAAGAGGACCATGGGAGGCATAGTGCTTGGCTGGGAGGAATTTCTGGAAGAGTTCCGCAGTCACTATTTCCCCTCCGATGTTCAAGAGAAGAAGGCTATGGAATTTCTAACGCTACAGCAAGGTAGCATGTCAGTGAGAGAGTACGAGACCAAGTTTTCTCAGCTCTCTAGGTATGCTCTTGAACTAGTGATGGATGAGGCTAAGAAGGCTCGTAAGTTCGAGCATGGATTGAGGCCGAGCTTGAGGTCCCGGATGATACCTCTTGGTATCAGGAGATTTGACAAGTTGGTCAAGAGGGCAGCAGCGATGGAATCAGACAAGGAGCAGTTTCATGTTGTTCAGAACCGGAGGAACAACTGGCAGTTTGGGAAGAGGCCCGCCAATTCTGGGAGTTTCAAGGGCAACCATCTGCACAAAGGTTCAAACCGACAGGGGCGAACGCTATTAGTGTGGCTGGAGGACCTGGGAATAATGTGGTGAGACCTCCTGCGGTGACTTGCTTCAACTGTGGTGAGACGGGACATTTCATGTCTCAATGCTCCAAGCCGCAAAATGTCATCCGTGGGGGATCAACTCAGCAGAATGGGAAGAGACTGTACCAACCAGGGCGAGTATTTGCCTTGACAGAAGCTGATGCTGATGAAATAGATCATGTCATCACTGGTACGAGGGCTGATGTTTAGTGGTTTTTGTCATTTCTTTTTCTCGCTGTTTAGTGAAACTGTTACGTAATGAGTGCGTATTATGTAACAGGAGAACTTTATCTTAATGGAATGAAAGCTGTTGTGTTGTTCGATACTGGATCCTCTCATACTTTTGTGTCTCCTAAATTTGCTAAAGTGTTGGGAGTTGAACCGAAGATTTTTCCTGGCAAGATCTTAGCAGTAGCTACTCCATCAGGGGAAACTTTAACCACTGATCGGTATTATGCTGATTGTGAGATTGTGATTGGAGATCGAATCTTTGGCATTGATCTGATCGAGCTGACTATCTTGGGAGTCGATGTTATCATTGGCATTGATTGGATGTCGGTGTACAGTGCAAGCATCGAGTGTAAAACCAAGACGGTAACAGTGAAGGCTCCGGGTGGACCTGAAGTCACTTTCCAAGGGAAGCAGAAGTGTTCTAGGCTGGTGGCAGCTATCCGCAAGGAAGAGACTCCTGTGGAAGTGCAAGAGATTCCTGTGGTTCGGGACTATCCGACTGTGTTCTTGGATGATTTTCCTGGGTTACCCCCGCATCGTGATGTAGAGTTCAGCATCACTGTTCAATCGGGAAGTGCACCCATTTCTAAGGCACCGTATAGGATGGCTCCAGTGGAACAGGATGAGGTGAAACGGCAGATTGAGGAACTGTTGGAGAAAGGCTTTATTCAACCTAATGCGTCACCTTGGGGAGCACCAGTGCTTTTGGTAAAGAAGAAGGATGGATCGATGAGAATGTGTATCGATTACCGAGAGCTGAATAAGGTCACTGTTCAGAATAAGTATCCTATTCCTCGAATTGATGATTTGTTCGATCGTCTACAAGGAGCAGCTGTTTTCTCCAAAATAGATCTTCGATCAGGATATCACCAGGTTCGAGTGAAAGTTGAAGATGTACACAAAACTACGTTTAGAACTCGACATGGGCATTACGAATTCTTAGTTATGCCATTTGAGGTGACGAATGCACCCACAATCTTCATGGATTTGATGAACAGAGTTCTGAGGCCGTTCATTGATTCTTTCGTCGTGGTGTTTATCGACGATATCCTCGTGTACTCCAAGTCAGAGGAGGAGCACGCAGAGCATCTGGCAGCAGTTTTAAAGAAGCTGGAAGAGCAGAAGTTGTATGCCAAGTTATCCAAGTGTGATTTCTGGAAATCGGAAGTGGCATTCCTAGGTCACATCCTTTCTAAGGAGGGAGTGGCAACTGACCCTCAGAAGATAGAGGCAGTGAGAGATTGGGCTAGGCCTACCACAGTGAGGAAGTCAGAAATTTTCTTGGAATGACTGGATACTATCGGAGATTCATTCAAGGTTATGCTCAGATAGCCGTGCCGCTTACTGGACTGACCAAGAAGAATGTAAGCTTCAATTGGACCGAGCAATGTGAGGCAAGCTTTCAGGAGTTGAAAGAGAAGCTAACTACTGCACCTATTTTGGCTCTACCTAGAGCAGGTGTTGAGTACGATGTTTATAGCGATGCTTCACATCGTGGGCTTGGTTGTGTCTTAATGCAAGAAGGAAGAGTAATTGCTTATGGGTCTAGGCAACTACGACCGCATGAGAAGAATTACCCGACTCATGATCTGGAGTTGGCTGCGATTATCTTTGCCCTGAAGCAATGGAGGCACTACGTGTACGGTGAGAAATTGAACATGTACACGGACCACAAGAGCTTGAAGTATATATATCAGTAGAGGGATCTGAATCTGAGGCAGCGGAGATGGTTGGACGTGCTTGAGGACATGCGACCTGAGATCAAGTATCATCCTGGGAAAGCTAATGTTGTTGCTGATGCACTTAGTCACAAGAGCAGTTTAGCCAATTTGATTACAACTCAGAAGCATCTGATTGAGGAATTGGATCGAGCAGGTATTGAGGTTGTCTTGCAAGGATTGGGAGCATCTTTGGCTCAGTTGAGACTTCAGCCTACACTGAATGAAAGGATCATTGCAAGTCAGGAGGTTGATGCTGATATTTTGGAGATGAAGGTGCAGGTTGGTGCTGGCAGGTTGCCCGGATTTCAAATCAGGGATGGAGTGTTGTGGTTCGGAGATAGGCTATGTGTTCCAAATCAAGCAGACCTGAAAAAGAGTATTCTTCAAGAGGCGCATGCCACTCTTTTGTAAGTACATCCTGGGAGTACTAAGATGTACAAAGACATCAAACAGCATTTCTGGTGGTCAGGTTTGAAACGGGATGTAGCTGAATTTGTGGTGAAGTGTGAGGTTTGTCAGTAAGTCAAAGCCGAAAATCAGAGACCCGGAGGTCTATTACAGTCGTTACCTATTCCGGAATGGAAGTGGGATAACATCAGTATGGATTTCATTACGGGATTGCCTAAGAGTTCTAAAGGCAATGATGCAATTTGGGTTATAGTCGATCGACTAACCAAGTCCGCTCACTTTTTGGCGATGAAACTCACTGCTTCGATGGACAAGTTGGCTGAGTTGTATGTTGGCGAGATTGTCCGACTTCATGGTGTTCCGTCAACTATTGTGTCTGATCGAGATGCGCGGTTTACTTTGCATTTCTTGAGGAGTCTTCAGACAGCTTTGGGTACCAAGACAGATTTCAGCACTACTTTTCATCTGCAAACCGATGGGCAAACCGAGAGAGTCAACCGTATTCTTGAGGATATGCTTCGGGGTTGTATACTAGACTTTGGAGGCAGTTGGGAAAGGCATTTACCTTTGGTAGAGTTTGCCTACAACAACAGTTTTCAGGCTAGCATCGGGATGGCGCCGTACGAAGCTCTGTATGGCAGGAAGTGCAGGACGCCTGTTTGTTGGTTTGAAGTTGGGGAGCGTCAGTTGTTTGGTCCTGGGCTTGTGCAGCAAACTTCTGAGAAGATTGTTCTGATCAAAAAAAGGTTGGTAGAAGCTCAGAGCAGGCAGAAAAGCTATGCAGACAACCGGAGAAGGGACCTTGAGTTTGAGGTCGGTGACTTCGTCTTTCTGAAAGTATCACCCAGTAAAGGTGTGGTTCGATTTGGCAAAGGCGGAAAGTTAGCCCCGAGGTTTATAGGCCCGTACAAGATATTGAAAAGGATCGGGAAGACTTCTTACCAGCTTGAATTACCGGAAGAGTTATCTCAGGTGCACAATGTCTTTCATGTGTCTATGCTGAGAGGTTATATTCCAGATCCGAGTCATCATTTGCCTGAAGTGCCGGAAGGTTTGTAGTTGGATCTGAATTACATCGAGTCTCCTGTCGAGATTGTTGATCGTCGAGAGAAAGTCTTGAGGAATAAGATGATACCGATGGTCAAGGTAGTCTGGAGAAACCATTTGGTTGAAGAGGCTACTTGGGAGTCTGAGGAGAGGATGTTGAAGGACTATCCTGAGCTTTTTGCTTGATTGTATCTTTGTATCTTTTTGTTCTTGTGTGAGTGTTGTATTTTTGTTTCTCTCACTCTTGACTGTAGTTCCGGGGATGGAACTATTCTAAGGAGGGAGTGTTGTAATGCCCTAATTTTTCATTTATGAAAAATTATTTTATTTTTGCACGTAGTGTGCACGTGCAATATTTTTGGTTGAATCAAATCTCATAATTATTTTCTTTTGATGGGTATAAATGTTTAAATTTGTACTTTTAATTATTTTATACAAAAGCCTTATTTTAATTAGATAAAAAGGTTTTTTTTTTCTTTAAGCCCAAAATGTAATTTATTTATTTTATTTTAAAATAACTATTTTGGCCCATAAACTAAAGCCCATGGACTATTTTTATGCAACTTGTCATGTAGAATACAATTTAAAGACTATTTTATTTTTATACAAAAATTAAATGTACAACTTTTGGACCTAGTTGCATGCACGTGCATTGCACGTACACGTGCAAAATGCACTCTTCTCTAGGCCGGTTGTGCTTCTTTTTGGGAGGGAAACTCAAATTTTAAGTGGAGTCATGGAGTGATGGTTATTGGATCATGGGTAGTTTGTGTAGCTCCTCATTAAATCTCCACCCTTTGTTCTTAACTCCTACTTCAATCCTAGCCATCTATTTTCCTTGATTTTTAGTATAAATACCCCCTCCCATGGCTAGTATTCTTGTGCAAATAAACTCTTCCAAACCTATAGTCTAAATTGCATTATCTAGTAGTATTTTTGTGAGTTAAAAGATTTAGTTGTGTGAAAGTTGGGCTTGCAACAAGAAGAAGGAGAGGCCGGCTATTCAAAGGAGGGAGCTTTCGGTGTTGGGTGTGTGCTTGGAGGTTCGTGTGCACGCATCTAGGAGGAGGAGCAATTCGTCGCAAGGACATCCGTCTAAGAATTGTTAATTGTGTTTGTCTCTCCATACAAGGTGGGTAAATTTTTCCTATTTCTAAAGTAGGAATGCATGCTAGTTTAATTATGAATGAATGAAGCATGAAAGAAATTAAGAAGAGTACACTTTAAAAATCTATTGAATGATTGAATGTGGATATGCAATTTTACATGTGGTTCTATTATTTAAGTTATATGTGAATTGATTAGAATCATGGATTGATTGATAAAAACACATTTATTACTATCAAGAATTACAGACAAAAGTTAGTAGTTTGATAATACCATTTCTTGTGTTAAATAGATCTTTTGTGTTAATATGGGCATGAATAATTTAAAATATGTGTTGTATGTCGGGTAAATGATCAACAACAGAGAATTAAGGCGAAAATTTATCGATAAAGAGATTAGAATGCTAAATGCGAAGAAATGTCGAAAAGAGAAGAAATGTAGTATTATAATGTAGAATGTGAGAATAATGTGACAACTATGAAATGTGAATTATTCTCGTTAGAGAATAGTGCGACAAATTATGATGTGTGAATAGGTGAAGGAATGATTCCTTAATTTGGGATTTTAACCCGTTCAGTCGACCGAATGTGTGTAACAGTCGACTATATTGAACTTGAGAAATTACATAATTGCACTCTGCAGAACAGCAAACTGGGTTGAACAACAGTCGACTGCCCTGTAAATGATAATTGAGATTTTGAACGCTGCGGAACAGCCGACTGACCATATGCAGCAGTCGACACTTCCGAGCGATTATTGAAGAACTTTATTTGACTGAACAAGTCGAATGGATGAGCTCCAAGTCGACTCTTCAGAGTACTTTTGGGTATATCAGAAATTCTATGATTTGTTTATAATAAAAGTTATGAATCTTATGTTGATTATTGGTTATGACAGTAAGTTCGATTTGTCTTTGCGTGAATTTACATGAAGTGAATCATTTATTAGAACTTGTCAAAGATGTATGAATGTGAAAGCTATGAACATGAAAAAGAAAATCTATTATGATTATGAAAAATGAACTTATGAGCTAGCAACGCTCAATGTTGGAAATTGTGAATTGGAATTGAAACAAAAGAGTAGCTAAGTCTTCCCTGGCATTTGGAAAGAAATGGAATGAATATTGAAAAGAAAGACCAAGGTTGGTCATGTTGAAATGAATGAATAAGTCCGATTTAGTGGAGAGGCTAACTCTAGAGCTTTGATTTTGTTCATGATTCTAATAAAAACTAAGGATTAGTACATAGTGGAGATGTGATGAAAGTAGGAGAAAAATACGAGTGAGGGCCATCAGATTGGCGGCATGAGAGTATTTCACAGGTTCTTCACGATGCGTCGTGACATGACGTGGATACTGCTCCAGGGTACCGTCCCGGTGGTGACGCTTGTGGGATGTTTGGTGACTGCATGAGGATCGTGTGCCATGAAGGAGGCTGAATTACCACAGGTTCTTCACGATGAGTCGTGACATGACGTGGGATTCCCCTCCATGTTTTCTGTACACGTGCTTGCACTCATAGATCATTTAAGATACCTACCGTAATTACAGTAGTAGAAGTCATGGCGAGGGATTGAACCCTACAAAGATGAAGAACGATTAAGAGGCTTGCCCTCGGACCTATGTAGTATGGGATGCATAGAATCCGAACAAGTGTGCATTAGTGTCATATTATATAAATAACTGCATTAAGGAATAAGTGCACAATCACAACACGACATCAATAGGGTAGTCCCTTTAGTTTGATATGTGACAAGTTTGTTTTTGCTAAATATGGAAAATAAGTTATACTATTTCTGGCATAGAGAGGATGGCCGTGTATAATGATCGTCTGTTGAATAAACTGACGTACCCACAGTCTTATATGCAGGTAAACGGCTTGATACAGATTAAAGAGAAACAAATGCTTAAAGATTACTCAATGTTGTTGTATATTTGTTTTCATTGTTGTAAAATTTTACTTCCGCTGTGCAATGTAAATGTAATATTGATGTAAACTCTGATGTAAAGTGAAAAGTTTAAATTTCCTTGTAAAATTGTACTAAAGGAAGCGGAAAGATCCTGTAGAACATCTCGAATTCAGTGTATTTGGGATTCGGGACGTTACAGCAGTAGTAAAAGGATCATAACTCATGCAATATAAGTCAGAATTCAATAATTTTTAGTGTTTTGGAAACTAAAAATATAAGGATACATTTCATATTCACAAACTTTCGTGGTTCTGTGTCAACAGATGGGTCGAAAATAGCATACAAACTTTAGACACACAGTAAAATTTCTGGATTAGCATACTTCATGGTATAAAAGTGATCTAGGGTTATAGTTATCAACTCAATTAGTCGATTATCTTAGATTAACATGGTAAGCATAAGATCACAGCGAAGAAACACAACCATACATCAATCTAATAATAAACAATACATCAAATCAATAGTTCAATTAAATAGCAACCTAACATACAACTCTACAATAGTTTATCGATGAGATGACATGCATGAATAATTCCTAATACCAATAGATCTACATGAAATGCATGAAAGACTTGAAAGCGATGAGAAGCAATGCAAATAATAATATATAATGAAAGCGATGAGATCTACTTGCGGGAATTTCAATGAATATTCTTGAACACAGACACAGTGAATGATACAAGAAATAGACGGTGACTTGCCTTTATACGATGTTAGATCCGAAATTATTGAATAACAGGATTAGGATCCCAGGGCGGCACGTGCACTCTACGTGTAAAAGAGACGCAGCAACACAACAAGAGCTCGGTAATGCAGCAATAGCAAAGCTCAGCAATGGCAGCATGGCTTTGACTAGCTTTGACGCTGGCGGCTGACGGCAGTTGGCTTGCAGTGGTCGGGACTCCGGTGGCAGGTTGGCGGTGCAATGCGATGAAGGTAGCACGCGGGGACGTACAAGCGAAGGTGAGGGACTGCAAGCGGTGGGTCTCGGTGTGGAGAAGGCGAGGTGGAGGTTGCGGTGACTTCGGTGGCGATTAGAGGTAGGGATGCTCGGTTGGTGCTGTCGAGGGTAGTTCAACGGCAGGGAGGGTGTAGCGACGGGTTGGGTTCAAAAACGAACAGAGGATGAGGGTCAGAGGGTGATGCCTAGTGTGTATGTAGAATTATGTTATAGTAGGGATTATGGTTAATTAAGATAAGTATATAGAGAGAATTAGGGTTAAGTTGGGTTAATGGGTAGTGGTTATATGGTTAGGATCCAATCATAAGGGTTATAGGATTTTGGGTACAATATGGATCAAATAGAAGGAAAATTATCAACCCAATAAGGAGAAAGGAAAAATCCATGAAATTAATTCAAATCAAGAATATAAGAAATAAGATTCAAACAATCAAATTGAATACAAAGATAGTTCATGAATAATATTAGAATTGATATTATTCGATACAATAAATGAAGGCCAAGTTGAACAGAAGATAAATGAAATGATATAGAATTAAAAAACAGATTACAATGGAAGTCAATAAAAGGGAAAAACAAAAATGGGAGTTACAGTCCTACCCACCTTACAATAAAATTTCATCCTCGAAATTTACTCAAGTGGCATAGCGTAACCCCAAAAAGATGGGGGAAACTTCTTCCGAATCTCGTCCTCAAGCTCCCAAATAGACTCACCCCCGGCGAGTAAGGATTCCAAGCAACTAGAACCAATCTGATGACCTTGTTTTTCAAAACCTTCTCCCATCAGTCCAAGATCGAAACCGGACGGATCTCAAAAGACAAATTGGGCTGAACAGACAACTCGGAGTATTCGATAACATGACTGTCATCCCTGATGTACCTCCTGAATTGGGATACATGAAAAACATTATGCAATCCAGAAAGAGCTGGCGGCAACATGAGTCTATAGGTTACCTTGCGTACTCGTTCCACCACATCAAACGGGCCAATGAACCTAGGGCTTAGCTTGCCCCCGCCTTCAAACCGGATAACACCCTTCCACGGTGATACCTTGAGGAACACATGATCACCCACTTCGAATTCCAATGGTCTCCTATAAACATCTGCCCATTTTCTCTGTCTATCCTGAGCTCCCTGTAGATGCTTCCTAATTTGGCCACGGCATCAACGGTCCTCGTGATCAACTGTGAGCCCAAAAGCACTTCCTCTCACCAATGTCGTCCCAGCATACTGGTGATCTACACTTCCGACCATGCAAGGCTTCGTACGGAGCTGCCTTAAGACTTGCTTGGTAGGTGTTATTGTACGAAAACTTCACCAAGTGTAGATAATCTTCCCAAGATCCTCCAGAACACAGGACCTCAACATATCATCCGATGTCTGAATAGTCCTCTCCGATTGCCCATTGTCTGTGGATTAAATGCAGTATTGTAGTTCAGCTTGCTCCCAAGACTGCCTTGAAGACTTTTCCAGAACTGAGTTCTGAACCTAGTGTCTCTGTCTGACACAATACTGACAGGGACACCATGCAATCGGACAATCTCTTGCAAATACTTCTCTACAAGGCTCTCTATAGACTGGCCCACTCAAAAGGGAATAAAATGGGCAACCTTCGTCAACCGGTCCACAATGACCCAGATGGCATTGTCACCCTTCGGACTTCTCGACAAAGCAGTCACGAAGTCCATCGTGATGTTCTCCCATTTCCACTCCAGAATAGGAAGTGGTTGAAGAGGTCCAGCAGTTCTTTGATGTTCTTCCTTCACTTGCTGGCAGATCAAACACTGCGAAACAAATCTCGCCACAGCTCTCTTTATACCATGCTAACAGAAATGCAACTTCAGATCTCGATACAGCTTCGTACCACCCGGATGAAAGAATATGGCGAGCAATGAGCTTCTAAGAGTATCTTCTGCCTGACTTCCCCCTTTGGAGCACAAAGGTGGGTTCCAACGCAGAGATATCCATCGTTGTGAATAACCAAATCAGACAATAAACCTACTTTAACTTCGGCTCGAAACCTAAGCAGTTGCTCATCACTTGACTGAGCATCCTTAATCTGATCCACCAATGAAGACTGTAACTGAAGCATCATACAACTCTGCTCGGCACCAGGCAAAACCACTTCCAAATCCAACCTCCTCATATCTTCCAAAATCTCTTCCTGCTCAGTTAGAACCAAAGCAACCGGTCTTCTGCTCAAAGCATCCGGCACCAAATTGATCTTGCCATGATGATACTGCAAATTAATATCATAATCTGCCATCAATTCCAACCATCTCCTCTGCCTCATATTCAGCTCCTTCTGAGTGAATACGTACTTGAGACTTTTGTGGTCAGTGAAAATCTCCACTTGGTCTCCAAGTAAGTAATGCCACCAAAGCTTCAAGGCAAAAATCACAGCTGCAAGCTCCAAGTCATGTGTAGGATAATTCTTCTCATGCAGCCTCAACTACCTAGATGCATATGCAACAACCTTGCCTCGTTGCACCAAAACACCACCCAAACCTCTGCCTAAGGTATCATAATGAACTACGAAACCTCATGATCTATCTGGTATAGTTAACACCGGAGCTGATGTTAATCAATTCTTCAACTCAGCGAAGGATTCATCACAGGACTTATCCCACACAAACTTCTTATCTTTTTCGGTCATCTTGGTCAACGGCCCAGCGATCTTCGAAAAGTCCTGAACAAACTTTCTGTAGTAACCTGCCAGCCCAAAGAAACTACGAACTTCAGATACTGACTTTAGCGTCAGCCAATCCTTAATTGCAGAAATCTTGGACGGGTCGACAGAAACTCCATCACCGAAAATAATATGCCCCAGAAAGGCAACCCGGTCCAACCAAAACTTGCCTTGCTAAGCTTCCCATACAGCTGATGCTCCCTCATTATTTGCAAGACAACCCTCAAGTGCTCAGCATGCACATCCAGGTTCCAAGAATAAACAAGGATATCGTTGATGAACACCACAACGAACTTGTCCAGAAAAGGAGAGAAGACTGATTCATCAAGCTCATAAACACAGCTGGAGCATTAGTAACTCCGAAAGGCATCACCAGGAATTCATAGTGTCCATATCGAGTGCGAAAGGCAGTCTTCTGTACATCCTCAGCTTTCACCTTGACCTGATGGTAACCAGAACGAAGATCCAACTTCGAAAATAAAGAAGCACCTCCTAATTGGTTGAATAGGTCATCAATCTTCGGCAACGGATACCGGTTCTTCACTGTGATATTGTTCAGCTCATGGTAGTCGATGCACAACCTGCGACTACCATCCTTCTTGTTAACGAACAGAACTGAGCTGCCCAAGGTGAAACACTAGGCCTGATGAAACTCCTATTCAGCAACTCCTGAATCAGTTCCTTGAACTCAGCCAACTCAACTAGTGTCGTCCGGTACGAGCTCTTAGAGATAGAAGATTTATCCAGCTGGACGTCAATGCCGAACACAACTTCTCGGTCTGCCAGTAGTCCTGGCAAATCTTCTGGTAACACATCAAGAAACTCTCGCACAACCAAAGGTGTGATAACACTATCAACATCCACAACCTGCGTTACTCCAGTTTCAAGACTTGCCAACTTCTCCACACGGACAAGCGGAGTTTCACCAGTGTGGAATTCAAATTCCTAATGATCTGTTATTTGGAACACCACCTTCTTCTTACGGCAGTCAATCATAGCATGAGTAATGCCAAGCCAATCCATCCCCAAGATAACATCAAAACCAGAATTGTTGATGACAATCAGATCAACTACAAAATCAACACCTCCAATAACCAAAGGGCTCTACTCATAAACCTGAGAGCACACAATGGTACCTCCACCTGTAGTGATGTTCTAAGCTGCTGACAACTCACTACAGACCAAATGGTGCAAGCCAACGAAACGGGAAGAAACAAAGGAATGAGTTGCCCGGAATCAAAGAGAACATGGGCGGGATAGGAGTGAACAAGGATGATGCCTGCAATAACGCCCAAAGCAGTCTCTGCATACTCTGCAGTCAGGTTGTAAGTCTGACCACGACCTCCAGAAGGACCTCCTCTAGGAGCCGCTCTCCTCTGCTCGAAAACCTACCTCTGAGGTGGCAGTGATGGTCCGCCCTGACCACGAGCAAGGGCTCCCTACAGAATTAGACCTCCAACTGGTGCAAGAGGTCTGCTCCTCGGGCAATCACGAACCATGTGGTCATTGCTTCCACACAGTAGGCACTGGCAATTAGCTAACCTGCATTCCTTGCACAGATGCCCATCCCTGCGACAGTAATCACAAGTCTGGTTCGCTTTCGAGGTAGCATGTGGGTAGGGCGATGCTCTAGTAGGCGAGGTCGGGACTGGCCTCCGAATAGGCCTTCCAGAAGACTTAGCAGCAATCGAGTGCAGAACTGACCATAGAATGGCACACTTCCTCTTATGAGTATGCTCCTGGATCCTAGTAGCATCCAGGATATCTGCATACGATCAGAGTCACAGGGCCCCAAGGCGATCCTGAATCTCAATATCCAGTCCCAACAAGAAACAACGACCTCTATCTTCATCATTGGCCACCATGGAAGTACCAAAGTGGCTTAGTCGGGTAAATTCCGCAGCGTATTCATCTACAGCCTGACTCCCCTGGTTCAAGACAATGTTTAGCTTAATGTTTATACATTATGAAATAAACAATGAAAATTGCAACAGTATCTGATGAACCTGGGTCAGCAAGACAAACTGCTGTTCCATTTCATCTTTGGTGACACTCAGAAAGAACTTCGTGAGGAAGCATTCCATGAAGATGGCCCAAGTGATGGATCGCCTCAATCATTCAGCCTCTGCTTGCCACCAGATGTGGGCGAGATCGACGAGCTGGATGCTCACGACATCCACCCGATTAACTTCTGCTATCCTTGTTGCAGTCAATAGCTGCTCAGTCCGAATAAGCCATTACTCGGCTTCAAGAGGACTCTCAGTGCTCGAGAATTTATCTCGATGTAGCCTCATAAAATCTGCCACATTACCAGGTCTCAGGGGCAGCAATCCGGCTACCGATATAGTGGGTTCCCTATTGGCAGCTTCAAAAGCCACCCACATCAGTTCATTGTGCTCATGCTACATCTGCATCATCTGCTGCATCATTTGTGCAACAGTGGGCTACTCCAACTGATCATCCCCAGTTCGGGAGGACGAAGCACCCTTTATAACCATGGTATGTAATAAAAATCAAACAGTTAGCATCCAGATCTAAGTTGGTTATCAATTATTCATGTGATTCATGTATTGTACATATTGTTGAGTCAAACCAGTTAAATCCAAATCTGAATAATATATCAGCCAAATCCAAACCTTCATATGTTATTCATGTTTGACTAATATATCATCCAAACCTGGGGCACTCTGATACCACTAAAAATCCTGTCATGCCTTGCTTCCAAAAATACAGAACATGAGCACCTGACATTGGCCAAGCGAAGAACTAGCGTCATGCATAAGATGTTACTGATTCAACTCAATGACATAAACAAGAAAGGATATAACCACGCATGCATATAAGAATAACCACATAAATCACAAAACGAATTGGATTATGAAATAATAATGAGATAACCAAATCTGGAAAAATAACAATAATCCTAGGGCAAAGCCCACAATACAATAATGTAACAAAATAGCAACATCCAAAGATTAAAGTCTCTAAAACATAAATGAAAAACAAATAAGCGACAAAGCTATCAATTCCTTCGCCATTGTTGTTCTCCCAATCCAGCTGGAAATTCACCTTGATTACCTGTAGGTTGTTCATCTAAAAAGAGATAAATATGTCCTTAGAGCAAGTCATGGACAGCAAGTAGAGGAAACAGTGAACAAAGAAATTTATGATATTCATAACAATAACAATAATGATAACAATAGCGGTTAGCAATAATGATAATAGTGTTCCATAATGATGACAACATGCAATGATAATGTGATGAAAATCTTAAGTCTATTATTCATTTTAGTCCTAACTAATGCACGTACTACTGCGTCTCATACCACAGGTTCGATGCATACAACCAATGTCGTTTAGACTAAGTGGTATACACTGTAGATCATGTACTCGACAACGATAATCATTATTCACAAATCACGATTCACTCTTCGATGCATGATACAATAATTTGGCCACGATACACTATACGATAGATAGAACACTAACCGATGACACTATTTAGGGAAACACAGTCCCTCCTCCGAGTACGGTCACTACATTATCCACTACTTAAATCACCCTTAAATCCCAGCTTGTTAATTAATTCTTTATTAAATCGACATGCAATAATGGTTGGCAATATTACAATACCCATAAGGAACAATACGGACTATAATGTCAATGGGGAAACGATGAGATAATTAATAGGGAACACTAGGATGATGACACTATGACACTAAGATCATGCAATGCAATTCATACAATTCCGATGCATCAAATATAATAATATAGTTTCGATTATATTATCAAAATATGATAACTCAATTCTGGACAGCAGTAGGTTACTGTACCAAAATTGAATTTCCCACTGCTACAGAATAGCAAATGTGGATCCGTCAGAAATTCTAGAAAATAGACTCCTGCCCGATTCAACGCATATTAAAAGCCAAAGTTCTGATAACAGTAGCTAGGTTAATTACAGGGTTCTTTACCGATTATTGATTCTGACTGGTTATTGATGTCAATTAGTTACAGTTATAAAATCCACAAATATTCACTTTAAAAATGGGTAAAAATAATTATCATGACCCTAAGCATGTTAACTATCATTCTGGAAATTATCATAGCAATATTTGATCATTAGTTCATCTAATTAATTAGTTTAACATGGTATACTCATGAATCAGAAATTCTGGAAATACGAACACAGCAGTAGTAAAAGGATCATAACTCATGCAATATAAGTCGAAATTCAATAACTTTTAGTGTTCTGGAAACTAGAAATTTAGGGATACATTTCATATTCACAAACTTTCATGGTTCTGTGTCAACAGATGGGTCGAAAATAGCATATAAATTTCAGACAGACAATAAAATTTTTGGATTAGCATATTTCATGGTATAAAAGTGATCTAGGGTTATAGTTATCAACTCAATTAATCGATTATCTTATATTAACATGGAAAGCATGAGATCACAGCGAATAAACACAACCATACATCAATCTAATACTAAACAATACATCAAATCAATAGTTCAATCAAATAGCAACCTAACATACAACTCTACAATAGTTTATCGATGAAATGACATGTATGAATAATTCCTAATACCAGTAGATCTACATGAATTGCATGAAAGACTCGAACTTTGGAGACAAATATCTAGACAAAGTCAAGAATAAGGGCATTAGCTCGTGTAAATCCTCTATATTCCCAACGCAAAGCAAGGCAAATTGTAATATATAATGAAAGCGATGAGATCTACTTGCGGGAATTTCAAAGAATATTCTTGAATACAGACACAATGAATGATTCTAGAAATAGACGGTGACTTACCTATATATGATGTTAGATCCAAAATAATTGAATAACGGAATTAGGATCCCGGGGCAGCACGTGCACTCGACATGTAAAAGAGACACGCAACAACACATCAAGAGCTTAGCAACGCAGCAACAGCAAAGCTCTGCAATGGAAGCAAGGCTTCGACTGACTCGATGCTGGCAGCTGACGGCGGCTGGCTAGAGGTGGTCGGGACTCCGATGGAAGGCTGGCAGTGCACTGCGATGAAGGCAGCTCACGGGGACAAGCAGCGGAGAAAGTAAAGGCGAAGGTGAGGGTGTGCAGGCGATAGGTCACGGTGTGGAGAAGGCGAGGTGGAGGTTGTGGCAACTTCGGCGGCGAGTAGAGGTAGGGATGCTCGGTTGATGCTGTCAAGGGTAGCTCGACGGCACGGATTGGGTTCAAAAACGAACAAAGGATGAAGGTTAGAGGGTGATGGCTGGTGTGTATGTAGAATTAGGTTAGAGTAGGGATTAAGATTAATTAAGATTAGTATATATAGAGAGAATTAAGGTTAAGTTGGGTTAATGGGTAGTGGTTATAGGGTTAGGATCCAATTAGAAGGATTATAGGGTTTTGGGTACAATGTGGATCAAATAGAAGGACAATTATCAACCCAACAAGGAGAAAGAAAAAAATCCATGAAATTAATTCAAATCACGAATGTAAAAAATAAGATTCGCACAATCAAATTGAGATCAAAGATAGTTCATGAATAATATTAGAATTGATATTATTCGATACAATAAATGAAACAAAATTAAATGATATAGAATTACAAAAGAGATTACAATGGAAATCAATAAAAGGGATAAACAAAAATGGGAGTTACACTATTTCTAACATCGTATCAGAGCAAATTATTGATTGTAAAATTATTGTTATCGACGCCGAGAACACAATCCGTGAATTCACCATCAGTCTAAAAGGTTCACTGTGTGCTTGCGCCGAACCTGTGGAATGAGACACAATAGTACGTATGCTAGATAGACTAATAAAATGATTAATAACCTGCAGTTATCATCTCATGCTTGATCTTGTATAGAACTTGACATGACATGACTCATTACATGTGTGATTAATTGTAAACCTTTGATATTATTGCCTGCCTTTACATTGTTTTTTGACTTTGATCCTGTCCCTTTTCTTTGATATACATGCATCCTTTATCCTCTGTTTTTCTCTACTTGCTGTCCACGACTTGCTCTAAGGACATTATTTTCTTTCTTTTTAGATCAAGTATTAGAAGTACCGAAGGACCTCTACCAGAATGAATTGGTGAGCAACGATTCTAGAGATGGAGTCCAAGATTGCGCTGCTTAATTTATTTATTGCTAGATTATTTCTCTGAACATTGATTGACTTTGTACTTTGTTTTGGGCTTATTTTCCTGGAGTTTGTTTTATTCCCAGATGTTGGATATTGTGTTGGATATTATTATTGTTGGATTATTTCATTTATTATTGAAGTTATCTTTGATTCATGTGATTATATCTCCTTGCGTGGTTGTGTTTGTTGTTGCATATTGTTGAGTTAGTCTGGTACAGCTTATGGGTGATGTTTACATCATTCGCTGGGCCTACGTTATGTAGTCGTATTCCATATTTTGGGAAGCAGGGCGTGACACACACTCTTCATACAAATTTTATTATTATTGTTTGTGTTACACATGACAAGTGTACTAGACTTCAAATGTTCATTTAAGTGCAAAAATAATCATGGGATTTAAATTTGTATTTTTAGTTGGCTAAAAAAGTGGATTTAGTCCTAATGGATTTAATTAAAACCAATCACAAAATTTTGACTAAAAAATGAGAAGAAAAATTCTCATGACTCCAAAAAATTTAAGGAACCAACATGTGCATGACAAACACGTGCGTCACACGTAAAAATAAATATTCAAATACGAAATGATTTTGATTGATGGAAAAATGTTTATAAATAATCGAAATACAACATACGAAAATTACATTTCATTAATTTTTTATATATGACAATGTAATCATCACGTACATAGAAAACACATATAAAAATATATTTGAGTCAAATTATGAGAAAAATGAATTTCAATTTATAAAAAGAATTCGAACGAGTTATCAAAATAAATAGTTGAAATACGTAGAAATGTTACACGTAACGGTGGAATATACGTAATCATTATGTGTGTTGAAAACACGTGCAATGCACGTTAAAACACAAAGATTAAAATAAATGTTTGAGTTGGCTCAAAATAGGATAAAAATGAATTTTGAGATGACGGAAAATATATAATTAATTGAAATAAAAAAAAATATGTGGGATATTTATATTAAAATAAGCTATGAATATTACCCTAAACGGTACAAAATACATGTAAGTAACACCCGTAGGCAAAATTGTCATAACTCAATTTTGCAGGGGTGTTACAGTCTCCCCCCTTATAACAGTTCTGTGCTCAGAACATACTATGGCAAAAGTTGTATCTTGTACACACCAATGAAGAATCATTATTGTATATAGAAAAGCCGTCGATACTAAGAAAATAATTGTAGTATAAAAAAACGTAATGTAGAAAACATGCTAAAATTATATAAGAAAACTGTGAGTATGAAAGTAATAAGAATGAAACAAGAAAAACTAGAAAAATAGCAGAAAAAGAAACGTGACCATAAAAGATAGTATAGATTGAAAGAAATTTTCATACAAAAAAATAATATTTGATAAAGTATTATATATTTTAGTACAGGAAAATGTAAATTAAGTAATCAATTGTGAAAGAAATGGAAAAAAAATAATTAGTAAGAAGTAAGGAAATCATAGAAAAATGCTTTACAAACAAGTATAGTAAACAAAAGAAAGTAGTAGGAAGTAGTACGAAATGAGTAAAACAAAAATAGAAGTATAGAAATAAGTAAGAAAGAAGAGAATTGCAAGTGCACAGAATAAAAGCGTTGAAATAGTATAGACAAATTATAATGCAGTAGAAACCTTTTAAAATAGACTACGAAAATAAATAATCATTAAGTAGCTCTAAAATTTACTAAGATAAAAATGATACTTTTTTTTTGGGATAAAGAAATAAATAGTAAAAACTAAATAAGGGAAAGTATAAAAAATACCAAGCAAACCGATAAATAATTTGAAGAGCATAATAATTGAAAAATAGTTAGCACTGGCTAATAAAATTTTGAAAATTTTAAGGAAAGAGAAATTAACTAAAAGGAAATGGAACAAAATGAATGATTAAAATCGTAAACTAAGAATATATGTTAATAGAGAAAAAAAGGTAGCAATATAAGAGAATATTGTCGTATTAAAAGTTTGAAAATGTATGAGTGTAAATTTTTAGCTAAATGTACAAACAATATAAAATATATATAATTATGCATATCAAATTAATATCACGACAAAAAAATAATTCGTAAGGTAAATATAATAACTACATATACGATTAAATACATAAAATGGTGATTAGTATTTATTAAATATCTATAAGTTGTCAAGTATAGTAAGAAAGCCAACATACAAAATTATACACTAACAGAGGCTTAAAATATATGATGAACCAAACAATACTATAAAACCAATGTTAAAAGCAATTGGAGATACAAAATAAAATAATAGTAAAAGTAGCAATATATAATTGAAACATTATATTAATTGGGAAATAAATAAAATGTAGATAGTAAATGAAAGTATAAATAATAAAAATCATATTATACGAGTAGCAAACATATCAAAGATAGGTTAGAAATAAAATATAAAAATAGGAATTGTATAAAAATACAAAGTAATAAAATAATTAATAGTAACCAGTAATATAGTTTGAAAAATTACATAAAATAATAATAATACATATATGATAGATGTCGAAGCAAATATAAATAGTAAAGTAATTAAATAAATGTGTATATATGTATACCTGTATTATAAATAATAAAGTTGAAGTAGTATAAGCTAAGTTGTAAAACATTATAAAATGGTAAAAACAAAATTGTAAAACTAGTATAAAATAATGACATAGTGGTAACTAATTTATACAGAAATAAAAGTGGGGGTTATTAAAGTCGAAAAATCTCTTTTGGTGTGGGTTCGCCTTGTTGGTGTCCAACTGCAGGCTTGCCGCCATGACATTAAGTTGTAGTTTTGCTTCCACAACATCCGGTTGTAGTTTGCCTTCTAGACATTCGGTTACAGATGTTGCCTTCCCGACGTGTAACATCCTGAATTTTATTTATAAAGAGTTCGTTGATTTTTACGTGTTTTGCACATATAATCTCATATGAATTTTCTGGAATATTATTTCTTTATAACATGAAACAATAATTATTTCAAGTCTTTCTCTTTATTTGTCTAAAAAGCCTACTTTTAAAAGCCTAATAAAATCCTAGGCCTGATTATCACTTTCTAGCCCACCCTAATTAATTAATTAATTAATTTATTAAGAGCTCATGGTTAATTGGCCCATTAGTGAGCCCATTTAACTTAATTCGTCTTTAATTAGTCTAACTTGTAATGTAGACCAATTTAGTACGAAATTAATTAAAACACATGAACAAACTTGCAAATGGGGATACTAGTTTTGCATATGCATTGCACTAGCACGTGCAAAGTGCACTTCTACGTGTAGGCCGGATTTCACCAAAGAAGAGAGGAGAGATGGGTGAAGTGGGGAGGTGGTTGCTCCATCATGGGTAGTTGCTACAACTCCCTAATTCATCTTGGCCTGTGATCCTTAACTATTTGGACTAATCCTAGCCTTTCATTTGCACTCAAAATTTGTATAAATACCCCCCCCCCCCCCCTACACTCTTCATTCTTGCACCTAGATTATTGAAAGAAAGAAAGAAAAGAAGAAACATTAGTGATATGGCTAAAAATGGGGTCAAATCGGAACCGTTCAGATTGGGCACGAATCTTGAGGTCTCAGGGACGAGATGGTAATTTCACCTACAAATGGGTCCGAATTGGGCGCCGGGTCTCTCCTCTTGGACCTGCTAGCCCATGGACGGATCTGATAGGCAGGGAACGGGTCACAACCCGTTAAGGGACCAGATCAACAAGATAGGAGCAGATCCTGGCCTGTCCCTATCTTAAGGGGATGGTTATAACCAACCCCAACCAGCCACACCGGGAAGTAGAGATTCACCCTTATCCTGAAAAGGATCTCCATGGCGACTATAAAAATCCGCCTACCTCCTATTGTTAGAGGTGATCACTTTTTACACACTTGAGCTCTTTCTCTTCACTTTTTCTGTGCATTGACTTGAGCGTTGGAGGGTTCGTCGCCGGGATCCATCTCGGTGTTTCGAACGGTTGTGCATGTCAGCAGGGAGCACTAAGGAGACAACACATCATCAAGGAAGAAGAAGGGTTCTGCTGGTTCGAGTTCCTCACGAACCTACAAATCTCATCTATTGCCCCCACACCAGAATCCTGCGGCAACAGATTGGCACCATCTATAGGAACTCACTCGACAAGCAATCTTGTCTTCCTTCTTCAACCCACGTTACTCCCAGCCATGCGTCCCAAGAAGAGACACGCAAACTCAAACCGAAGGACAACCACTTCTCATCCTCCTCCTCCTGCACAGGGGGATCTCCCTCCTCCCAACCAACCAACCCCTGCATCTCGATCCTCTGGCTCCGCAGTCTATCCAGCAGCCTGGGGGACCCCAGGCCATAGGGGGAATATTCTCGACGAAGCCGCCAAAAGCAACCTATCCATCATGTTCGAGTCTCCATCCACAATGCCGACATCGATTCCATGGCTTCCTATACTCCCCCCACTCCGAAGGATCTGCGGAACGTGATCAATAATCGACAGACCGAGCACGGACCCGACCTCCGTACCCATATGGATGAGAGGCAGGCCCAAGAGGCGAACCCTCGCCGCGAGCATGCCAAGGACCATTCGCCTTACCATCCAACCTGGGAGGGTTCAACTTTCCCAGCAGGCAAAGAGAGTCGCCCCCAACATCGCTCAAGACAAAGCTGCTCCCCGGCAGGCCGCCCTGCACCTCGAACCCATCATGAGCAGGAGGCCCCCGTCACAAGGGCAAAATTCTAGCAATTCCAGGAGGCAGTACTCCAGGCTCTCAATGCTGCCCCCAACAATGGCCGTAGGGCTCCCAGTCCTCCGCAAGCTCCTCACCATCCTCGCCGCTCACGAAGCCTTAGGCCTGGTGCGAGCCATTGCCGCCCCTCTCCCGAACACCACCACCGCTCCCGAAGTCCGCGTCTTACTCCCAATCACCCCCGTCGCTTAGTCAGTCCACCACCTACTCTGAGCCATCACCAGCGCAGCCCCAACCCTCCTCGACATGAAGATGAGTCTCGGGGCTCTGCCAGGTAAGACCGAAGGGAGGACTCAGTTTATTGCCGTCTCCATGAGATGGAGAGGCACCTCGGCCAGCTCGACCGAGACGAAGAGTGATGGGCAAGGGACCTTTGTCCAAGCAAGCCCCCATTCTCCCGCGCCATCATGGAGGCTCCAGTTCCTGACAACTTCAAGCCTCCACATTTTGAGACCTACACCGGGGAGTCGGACCTCGCAAGACCACATCGAGAGTTTTAAAACTCTCATGATGATCCACCATGCATCTGACTCCCTCCTTTGCAAGACCTTCCCGGCAATACTTAAGGGGCCAGCTCAGGGAATGGTACTCTCGGCTTGCACCGGCATCAATCTTCTCCTTTGACCAGTTCGAGGGTCTTTTCCTCATGCATTTGGTGAGCAGTCGCCGCGCTGAGAAGACAAGCGACACCCTACTGTTCCTCAGTCAAAAGAAGGGCAAACGACTGAGAGACTATGTCAAGTGCTTCACTGCTGAAGCCAGATCCATTGCTTCCTTGGAACCCTCGGTCGCCACCATCGCCTTCCAATCCAACGTCCTCAATGCCGATCTCAGGGCGTCCCTCGCCAAGAAGCCCCCTCGGGACTTCTCAGAGCTCCTGCTTCGGTGTGAGAAGTACATCCGAGTGGAAGAAGCTGTCCGCCACCCCACCTTCGAGGCCTCGTCTTCCACGAACAAGCGGAAGGGTGTAGAAGAAGGAGCTAAGAAGCTCCAAAAAGATAATGGGGGTCAGTGGCATCCTCCCCCTTAGTTTGAGAAGTTCACTCTGCTTAACGCGAGTGGATCGGCCATCCTCATGGAGATCGGGAATGATGGCCTCCAACCGCCTCCCCCAAAGATGAATACTTTGGGAAAGAAGAAGGACCGGAGTAAGTAGTGCTGTTTCCATCGGGACCACGGGCACGATACCGACGAATGTCGTGCCCTCAAAGATGAGATTGAGGCTCTCATCCAGAGAGGGCAGCTCTCCCGGTTCGTAAGGAGGGACCGAGCCGATCCGCCCCCACCGCCTAGGGGGCTAACAGGCAAAATGAGCAGTGCATGGAGACTCCAGAGGCCAAAGTAAAGGGCATCGTGCACCTGATTCACGGAGGCCCAATGGGGGGAGATTCCAACTCCTACTGAAAAGCCTTCATAAGGGAGGTTAACTCCGTACAAAGTCATCCTCCTGCAAAGGGCCTCGGAGTCCCAGTGACGTTCTCCGATAGGGACCTAGAGGGCGTCTGCATGCCCCACTGCGATGCCCTCATCATTAATCTCCGAATGGCAAACTTCGAAGTTCGTCGGGTCTTGGTAGACAACGGTAGCTCTGTCAACATCCTTTTCCTGGAGGCCTTCAAAGGCCTCCCACTATCGAGGGAACCGGCTCAAGCCCGCAGGCTACACGCTCCACGGGTTCACTGGGGTCCCGGTTATGGTCGAGGGAATTATAACTCTCGACGTAACGGCTGGAAAGATCCCGACAACTTGCATAGAGCCAATGGACTTCATGGTGGTCGACGTCAAGGTCGCCTATAATGTTATCCTGGGTAGACCAGGTTTGGCCGCGCTTCAGGCCATCTCTTCAGCCTACCATATGAAGATGAAGTTCCCCATGCCCTCAGGAGTGGGAGAGGTTAGGGGAAACCAAGAAGCGGCTCGGAAGTGCTATATGACCTCGATGGGGAGTCCTGTTCTCTCCTTGGAAGCGCTCGAACTGCCTCAGGAAGGTGGTCAGACTATTTCTAAGCCCGTGGACAAGTTAGAGGAAATGGCCTTCTCCGAAGAAGACACCACTAAGACGTTCCGCATCAGCAAGGCTCTCTCCCCCTCCATTAAGCAAGAAATCTCCCGGTGCATACGGGAGAATTGTAACCTCTTCGCCTGGACTGCAGCAGACATGCCCAGGATCTCAGAGGAACTCTCAATGCACCGTCTGAGTGTCGCCCTTGGATCAAGCCTATCCAACAGAAGAGGCGGAAGTTTGCCCCCGAGAGGCAACAGGCGATCAAGGAGGAGGTTGAGAAACTCCTCAATGCCCGCTTTATTCAAGAGGTGAACTACCCTGAGTGGCTCTCCAATGTAGTGATGGTCAAGAAGGCCAATGGGAGTTGGAGAATATACATTGACTTCACCGATCTCAACAAGGCATGCCTGAAGGATCCCTTTCCTCTTCCCAGCATCGACACCCTGATCGATGCGACCTCTGGGCACGAGCTCTTCAGTTTTATGGATGCCTTCTCAGGGTACAATCAAATTAGGATGTTCTCTCCCAACATCCTGAAGACCTTGTTTGTGACGGACCAAGGCCTCTATTGCTACCGTGTTATGCCATTCGGCTTGAAAAATGCGAGAGCTACCTATCAGCGCTTGGTGAATAGGGTCTTCGGAGACAAAATTGGCCGAAACATGGAGGTCTACATCGACGACATGCTGGTCAAAAGCACCCAAGGGCAAGAGCACACTCTCGACCTTCAGGAAGCCTTTGAGGTTCTCAGAAGACACAATATGAGGCTAAACCCGAACAAGTGTACGTTCGGTGTCTCATCGGGCAAATTTCTGGGGTTTATGGTCAGCCAGAGGGGCATAGAGGCCAACCCCGGGAAGATCCATGTCATTCTCAAAATGTTTCCCCCTCCAACGTCAATGTGGTGCAGAGACTCACAGGGTGCCTCGCCGTGATCAGGCGATTCCTCTCCAAGTTCGGGGAAAAGTGCCTCCCATTCTTCAAAGCCATCAGGGGGCCTAAAAGCTTTGAGTGGGGACAGCAGCAACAGGAGTCCTTTGACAAGCTCAAAAAGTATTTGGCCAACCCCCCGCTTCTGAGCAGGCCAGCACCTGGAGAGGTCCCGACCTCTATCTTGCAGCTTCGGACCAGACACTCAGCACAGTCCTCGTAAGGGAGGAGGAGAAGACATAGAAGACCATCTATTACATGAGTAAGGTGCTCCGCGATGCCGAACTCCGTTATCCGAAGCTAGAGAAGATGGCTCTCGCCCTGGTCATGGCGGCCCGAAATCTCCGCCCTTACTTACAATCCCATTCGGTGGTCGTCCTTACCGACCAACTGCTGAAACAAGTTCTCCACAAGCCTGAGACTTCCGGGCGGCTCATGAAGTGTTCCATCAAGCTGAGTCAGGACGACATCAGCTACTAGCCCAGGGCGGCAATAAAGCCCCAAGCTCTGGCCGAGTTCATCGTGGAGAACACCATCCCCGACTCATGTGGGTCGCCTGCCGACCCCTCCGTCTGGACCGTCTATGTGGACGGGTCCTCCTGTGCCGATGGAAGCGGGGCCGGTGTCATCCTAACCGGCTCCGACGCCTTTGTCCTCCAGTACTCCCTCCGTCTCAACTTTCCAGCATCAAACAATGAGGCAGAATATGAAGCCCTCATAGCGGGGCTCTGCTTGGCTCGCAAGGCTAGGGCCGAGCACGTAAGGGTCTTCAGCGACTCCCAGTTGGTGGTCAATCAGGTGTCCGGGGAGTACGAGGCGAGAGATGACCACATGGCTAGGTACTTGGCAAAGGCAGGGGAGGGCTTCTAGCTCTATTCAGAGATGTTCAACTCCAGTGGGTTCCCCGAGAGGAAAACGCGCAAGCGGATGCCCTTTCTAAGCTCACCTCCTCGTCTCTCCAAGGTCTAGAACAGACCGTTCTAATAGAAGTCCTTCTCAAACCAAGTATCGACGAAGATGGCTCAGAGCCAATGGAAGCCTACCCCCTAAGACTTGGGGAAATGTACAAATGCTCCTACACCCAGATCGATGGTCAGCCCTATCTGAGATGCCTCCCCCAGGAGGAAGCGCTCTACGCCCTAAAGGAGGTCCATGATGGTCTGTGTGGTGCGCACTTGGGAGCGAGATCACTTGCCCAGAAGCTTTTGAACTACGAGTATTTCTGGACCACACTACTAAGTGATTCCGAGGAGTACGTCCGCCAGTGCGACTCCTGCCAGAAGTTTGCCCCAATCCATCGCCTGCCCCAAGCACAACTTGCATCCTTGGAAAGTCCAATCCCCTTCGCAATATGGGGGATGGATTTGCTCGGACCTTTCCCTCCGGCACCAGGCCAGCTGAAGTTCTTGGTGGTAGCAATAGAATACTTCTCCAAATGGATAGAGACCGAACCTCTCTCAACGATCACTGAGAACAAGGTGCAGAAGTTCTTTTGGAAGAACATTGTCTGTCGGTTCGGGGTACCTCGCATTCTTGTAACCGACAACGGGACCCAATTTATGGGAGCAGCCTTCCACGACTTTTGTACTGACCTCGGGATTCAACAATGGTTCTCTTCACTGCCGCACCCCAGTCCAACGGCCAAGCGGAGAACGCGAGCCGACAAACCCTCTCAGGCTTGAAGAAGAGGCTTGACAAGTCCACCAAAGGGCTATGGGTCGAACAACTCTCCAATGTGGAGCTATCGCACTACCAAAAGAACTCCAATGGGAAAGTCCCCTTTCAACCTCACATACGGATCCAAAGCTCTTATCCCTTTAGAAGTGGGTCTACCTTCACCTCGACTCATAGCTTACAGCGAGGCACAGAATGAGAACCAGCTTCGCAACTGCCTAGACCTCATTGATGAGATCCACGAGAGAGCCACAATCTGCCAAGAGACCTACCGTCGTAGGATCACTCAAGCTTACAACAAGTGGGTACGACCCACCAACCTAAAGGAAGGGGACTTAGTGCTGAGAAAGCTGTCGATTTCCGATCTACGCAAGAGAGGCAAGCTGAAACCCAATTGGTGAGGACCATATAAGGTCTCCAGAGTTATACTCCCGGGTGCGTATCAACTCGAAGACCTGGGGGGCAGGAAGATGCCAAGGACTTGGAACGCTGAGCACCTGATGAAGTACCGAGAGGGTGTCTAAACACCACTCCAAGCAACTTCCCCAGGATCGTTCCAGAAGACTTGTCTCCAAAAAACCTTACTTGTATCTTCTTTTTAATCAAAGTGTAAAGGCGGCCTGCAACTTAGAAGCGGCCGCCCAGTTGTTTCAATAAAGAGAAACTTCTCTTCACAACTTCCCTATCTCTTGAGTAACCTAACTCTACCTAGCAAATTTTCTATTCTTGGGGTAGTCTAACTCTACTTGCAAAAAAATTCGCTCTCTAAACGACGAGTTCGGAGTCCAACACTTGGCTCGATTCCGCTTCGACTACTTGCTTATAAGCGAGTAAGAAGTGGTTCGCCATTCAGAATTGCTCCCACAACCATTGAGTCTCTCTTCAAATGACGAGTTCGGAGTCCAACACTTGGCTTGATTCTGCTTCGACTACTTGCTTATAAGTGAGTAAGAAGTGGTTTGCCATTCGGAATTGCTCCCACAACCGTTGAATCTCTCTTTAAACGACGAGTTCGAAGTCTAACACTTGGCTCGATTCCGCTTCGATTACTTGCTTATAAGCGAGTAAGAAGTGGTTCGCCATTCGGAATTGCTCCCACAACCGTTGACTCTGTCTTTAAACGACGAGTTAGGAGTCCAACACTTGGCTCGATTCTGCTTCGACTACTTGCTTATAAGCGAGTAAGAAGTGCTTCGCCATTCGGAATTGCTCCTACAACCGTTCTCTCTCTTTAAACGACGAGTTCGGAGTCCAACACTTGGCTCGATTCCGCTTCGGCTACTTGCTTATAAGCGAGTAAAAAGTGGTTCGCTATTTGGAATTGCTCCCACAACCGTTGATACACTTACAAAACATAAACGAGGCAGCAAGAACTTAGAAGAAGTCTTATATTATTTGATCAAAATTGTGACTACAAGCATCGTTCGACACGCAAGCTCTACAAAAGAAAGACAACTTCTATCAAAGGCCAAAATTCACACGGGGCAACACAAAACTACCAAAATTATCCTTAGTGTCTTCGGGCGATGGGAATGCTTCTCTTGAGCGATACACGAGGGCGACGAATATTGTGTTGTCATCGCCCCACCTCCACTGACGTCCCCAGGCTAGCGAATCGAGAAGCATCGTCTGGCCCCGACCTAACGGTGGCCCCAACGGATGTTCTGCTCGTCGAAGCGGCCACGCCACTTTGCACTTCTCCGGGACTTCGAGGTACAAGAGGCGAGCGAAGCATAGGTTCACGGAGCGACATCCCTCGAGTATGCTCCCCCGAGGCACAGGGAGAGGTCCTGACAATTCTTCTCTCAGATGATCGTCGCAAACGGGGATTCTCCTTCTCCAGCTCAGCAATTCGCTCCCTAAGCGAGAGATCTGTGACTTTTATCTCCAGGCATGGCAACCGCATCATGCCCACCCCACGAGAGGTGCGAAGATAGTCCGTCATAGATGACCGACCTCGATGCTCTTTTCTGCAACCACCTTCTCTAGTTTGTCCCTCTCCATGGTTGTCTGACATAGAGAGCGGCGGAGGTATGAGAGTCAAGCCAAGGTTGACGGCCATCGACGTACCCGTCTCCTCGCCTTTGGGCTCCGCTTCATGACGCCTCTTTTCCAACCGCTTCACTTCTAGGTTACGACGAGCAAGGATCAATTTCAGATGGCTAAGTTCAAATTTCGCTTTGCTAAGCCGATCCTGACTTCGAACTAACCCTAGCTTGACAACGCCAAGTTCAACACGAAGATGAGCCATGGTGCGATCCTGAGGAGAATGAAAGAAGTAAAATCTCTTAAAGTCAAGAAGCAAGCCCACAAGACAATACATTCAAGCTACAAGGCAACTCAGAGACCACACACTCCAACACTTAGCCAAAAAACAAAGGAGTCTTCTTTTTCATTCAAAAATGCTCACTGGTACATTGGGCGGTGGCCAATCTGCTACAAAGCCAACTTGCGAAAACAAAAGAACAAAATAAGAGACGAGGAACAAGGGGGATCAGGGGGCCACCTGGGTTGGAGACACCCCGGCAGCGGCGTCACCCCCGCCTTCTTCTTCTTCTTCTTCTTCTTCTTCCTCTTCTCCTCCTTCAGCATCCGCCGACCCCTCGGCGGTAGGAGCAGCATCCTCTTTGAAGGGGTTGTAAAGGCCGTACTCCGCACCGTCGAACCCGGGGACACAAACAGCTACGTGCTTTAGGGATCGCACGTAAGACTGCTCCATGTTGGTTCGCATGTGAGCCTTCGCTTCCTCTCTTACGGCATCCGAAGCTGCCTGCACCGCTGCCTCCCTCTCCCGAGCCGCATCCTCGGTGGCCTTCGCTGCCACCTCCCTCTCTTTGGCAACCAGCTCCTCTGCCTTATCCGCCCTATCTTTCTCCGAGGCGAGCTTTTCTTTCACGGAAAGCGAGGGCAGCCTCGAGGGCTTGGATGTCCGCCGCTTAGGACTCGGCCAAATGCCCTATCTGCCTCGAACATCTTTACGGCCTTGGCTCGTTCGGTGCGGTCCTTGTCGATCGCCATCATCAGTTCCTTCTCCTGCTCGGTGATTTGCTCCAGAATATGGCTGAAGTGGCAGGTCATCTGCGCGAAGTGCAGAACCATGTTAGCACTTAGAGAGAAACAAAAGTGGCGGAGTGAAAGGGAGATGGGTCGGAGCCAACTTACCGTCATCGAGGCCTTGGCAATCTCGAGGGCGTCGTCGCCAATCGTCCTCGCCTTCAGCACAGTCCGGTCCTTGGGGGTCGGCAGGTGCCGAATCACCTGCATACAGCTAATTGCGTCGCCGAGGAAGCCATCATGCCTCATGACTCACCACTCGGGGACGAAAACCTCTTGTGCTCCTCGGTGAGTATACTCTCCGCCGCTGCAGTCAGAGGGGGGCTTCGAGCGCCAAGACCTGGTCAAGCGATGTCCCTTCGGATGTCGTGGCGGGGGTAGTGGCAGGCGTCAGCAACTCCGGATCCAGAGTAATGACCGGGGTGGTCACGTCGACGCTCGATGCCATTACCACCGAGGCCTTGGGAACTTTAGTAGAAGAAGGGCCCGAAGAAGTTCTCTTCCTCTTCTTACCATCGGGGGCCTTATATGCCACCCTGGTCCAGTCAGAGAGCATCGCCTTGAAGTCCGTGCCTGGAGTCTCTGATTAAAAAAAAAGTGTTAGCTTATGAAGAAGTTGAAACTTTAACGTGAAAGCAAAGACAAAAATCTAAAGGCGAAGCATACTAGGGTCGATCGGAGTGAGAACCCCACCATAGAGGACTTCCTCGGTTACCTCCTTCCACCCAAGTGGATCCCGAGCCATAAGCTTGGCCACAGTATCTTCTTCCTCCGGAGTCAGGGCCGGGTCGACCTTTGTCCACTTCGGTACCTCCTCTCTCCATATGGTCGGGATCGTCCACGGGGCTTCGCCTCGAACCAAGAAGTACTTCTCCTTCCAAAATTTTATAGACTCCGGGTTCTCGATCAATTTCGCCCCATCTTCGGTGACAGATAGTACCAGTACTCGGTTCTGCTCTTTGGATAGATTCGGTACATACCCCAGAGAATGATGAGTTGGGGCACGGTGCCTATCGCCTGGCACTGGAGGATGAAGCCGGTGACATGTCACCACATGTTGGGCATGTATTGCACCAGACTCAGACCATTGAATTGTAGGATCTCCACGATGAACGAGTAAATAGGCAGAAGCAAACCGGTGAAGAAGGCGTCAAAGGGAAATATGCACGTGTCAGGAGACACCAGTGTGCATGCTTGGACACCTGAGCCCGGAAGAAGGAGCACGAAACCCTTCGGGATCTGAAAGCACCTTCGGATCCGGACCAGGTCCTTCTCCGTCAGCATGGAAGGAACGTCATCGACCTCGGTGACCTTCCTTACCCTGCCTTCTTCGTAGGTGGCGGACCTCCCATGAACCACCTTAGCTAGAAGCTCGGGAGTGTACTACCTCACTCCCCCAAGGTTTGACAAAGGGCCCGGGAGCCAACCTAATGCCCCAGCCCTACGCTCCGGTTCTACTATGGTCACCGACTTCACCGGTCTAACCACTGCCTTCCCCTTGTCTACACTCTGAACCGTAGCCAGGGACCGCTCCTCTTCATGCTCCGAAGTAGATGTCTCACTCCTTAAAGATACCCTAGACATTTTGCTAAGACTACGAAAGAGGGGATAACTTACCGTGATGTGACAACTACAGTCAGAATATCTCGCCGGAAAACCAACTCGCCTGGCCGTGATAGCTAGCAATACCGCTCGAGAGCAAAGACCTCCGCTAGTAGCGCCGCTCGAGAGTAAAAACTTCAGAAGAGTGAAAAGTGGGGAAGTGAAAAAATATGAGTGAAGTGAGGCAGATTTATAGCGCTGAGAGCGGTACCGTTTGGGCTTCTGGGACAAGTGGGCTGAGCAAACGACAAAAGCCCGGGAAGGCATAAAAACGATAGACCAAAGGGTGGAATCCCATGCGACGCTCAAGGGATCGCAAACTGGTCAACCACTCCAACTTTCGCACCTGATCCTCATCAGACGACACAGATGAAACCACGTCCCTCGGTGACCAAACACCGATCCACCGTGGCACCGAGCGGTGTATTGGAGAAAACCACTTTCTCCTCGTGATTTGCGCCTGATCCTCAATCAGACGGCTCAGATATTACCACGATGGCAGAAATCATTTTATTCTCATGATCCATGCCGTTTCCCTCATGATTCGCACCTAATTCTCAATCAGACGACCCAGGAAGCCACGTCCCTCGGTGACCTAACACCGATCCACTGTGGCACCGAGCGGCGTATTGGAGAAAAACCACTTTCTCCTCGTGATTCGTGCCTGATCCTCAATCAGACGTCTCAGATATTACCACGATGGCAGAAATCATTTTGTTCTCATGATCCACGTCATTCCCCTCGTGATTCACGCCTGATTCTCAATCAGATGACCCAGGTGAAGCCACGTCCCTCGGTGACCAAACACCGATCTAATGTGGCACCGAGCGGCATATTGGAGAAAACCACTTTCTCCTCGTGATTCGCGCCTGATCCTGAATCAGACGGCTCAGATATTACCACGACAGCAGAAATTGTTTTGTTCTCGTGATCCATGCCGCTCCCCTCGTGATTCGTGCCTGATTCTCAATCAGACGACCCAGGTGAAGCCACGTCCCTCAGTGACCAAACACCGATCCACCGTGGCACTGAGCAGCGTATTGGAGAAAAACCACTTTTTCCTCATGATCCGCGCCTGATCCTCATCAAACGCTCCGGATGAAGCCACGTCCCTCGGTGGTATTACACCGGTCCACCGTGGCACCGAGCGCATCATGTGGAGAAAAATCTCCACGCATCCTACCGACCATCCGATCCATCTAAGATTAGCGCCGGAGCAGATGAATGCCCCAGATGAAGCCACGTCCCTCGGTGGTATTACACCGGTCCACCGTGGCACCGAGCGCATCATGTGGAGAAAAAACCTCCATGCATCCTACCGACCGTCCGATCCATCTAAGATTTGCACCAAAGCAGATGGGCGCCTCAGATGAAGCCACGTCCCTCGGTGTATGGTCACCGATCCACCGTGGCACCGACCTTAAGGCGAGGAGAAAAAATGCCTCCAAGCTTCTCAAGCCGTCAGATCGCTCAGAATTTCGCGCCAAAGGCTGATAGACGGTCGAGATTGCGCCACGTCATAATTGGGTAATTAAAAATCAAATTTTATTTATTAATTCGAATTATTTATTCAAAAAATTGCGTAAAAATGATTAAAAATACGGGGGAAATAGTTAAAAATTCTAAAAAATATTTTTAAATTCAGGAGAACATTTTTGGACCCTTGGATAAATAAATATGGGTTAGAGTGTTTGATTGTTGCTCCCGAAAAGCAAATCATCGTTTGGCAAAATTGAATAAATGGTCCGAAAAAAGAATATAAAATTGGAAAAAATCACCAAAAAATCTAGAAGAGCCTGAAAGCAAACTTGGGCATGCTGCCCGCTCAGAAAATCACCATCACCCCCAGACGAGATTCCACCACCCCTTCGAAATTCCGATAAAACCCTATACGCCATCAAAACAACAAAACTACTCTCCAAAGGTCGTGACACACAGTCTTTGGGAGTGAGGGGCTCGTAATATGGCTAAAAATGGGGTTAAATTGGAACCATTCAGAGTGGGAACGAATCTTGAGGTCTCAAGGATGATATGGTAATTTCACCTACAAACGAGTCCGAATTGGGTGTCGGGTCTCTCCTCTTGGACCCGCTTGCCTATGGACGCATCTGATAGGCAGGGAATGGGTCACAACCCATTAGGGACCAGATCAACAGGATGGGAGCAGATCCTGGCATGTCCCTATCTTAAGCGGATGGTTATAACCAACTCTAACCAGCCACACCGGGAAGTAGGAATTCACCCTTATCCTGAAAAGGATCTCCATGGCAACTATAAAAACCCCCCTACCTCCTACTGTTAGATGTGATCACTCTTTTCACACTTGAGCTCTTTCTCTTTACTTTTTCTTTGTATTGACTTGAGCGTCAGAGGGTTCGTCGTCGGGATCCATCCCGGTGTTTCGAACGGTTGTGCAGGTCAGCGGGAGCACTATGGAAACAGCACATCATCAAGGAAGAAGAAGGGTTCCGCCTATTTAATTTCCTTATGAATCTACAAATCTCATCTATTCCCCCACACCAGAATCCAGCTGCAACAATTAGTAAGTCAAAAGATTGAGAGAATTATGAGTCTAAAAGATTGAGAGTTGAATTGTGTGTGTTCCCATCCCAAACTTGGCCGGCCTACCATTGGAGCAAGAAGAAGGAGTCCAACGCCATTCAAGTTAGGAGGAGAAGTCAAATTGGCGGCTCAAACTAGGAGGGAAGGCTTCCCTTGTTCATTCTAGGAGATCTTTAGGAGTTTTTGTTGTTTTCTCTCCATTAAAGGTGGGTGATTTTCTCGAACTTCTAATTAGACATCATGCTAGGGTATTGTTTGATAAAATTGAGAAGAAAACCCTATATAATTTAGCCATGTGTTGAGAAAATGAGACAAATTGCAATTGGTAGGAATGTGTGTTTAAAAGAATGTTAATTAATGCAAATTGTGATTGTTATCTTGAAAATTACCATGCTACCATGATTTATATGCTTGTTATGTGCTAAATTAAGAAAGCATGATTGTATGTTTAGTTAATTGAAATGAGAACCATGAAAAAAGTGATTTTGACTAATTACTTGTTAATGGCATGAAAAGGGAAAATTGTTGTTAAAATGATTGTGTAATAGTAATAAAAATAATAAAAATGATTTAGGAAATCTTTTAAGTGCAAATTGATAGAGAAACTATGCTTGTTTTCTAAAATTGGAAATGTAAGTAGAGAGTAAAATTATGATTTTTGTGTCAAAAATCAAGCTTTATTTTAGTGAAATACTGTAATTATATGGAAACTAAAATATGGAGTTTTTGAATTAAATTGGAGAAGAAAAAAATTTAAAATAGTTGTTTTTATAAAAATTCGAAGAGGACAAAGACTCACACTATAACCCCTAAAACCCCCAATCCATATAAGATTAGCCACTTGGACTATTTGGTTAACAAGGTGCATTTGGGTTTGCTTACTGTAGCGTGGGTTGGTCTTGGGTCTCGGGTTCGAAACTGGGCATTAGCCATTTTTATTTTCATTTTTTAAAATATCTGAAACCCGAGAGTTAATTCATATGGATTTAAACCCCTCTTCATAACGCGTGTGCGCTCTGGCCTTTCTGGTTAGCAACGGCGCCATAGTGCGCTGCACTGTAGCTCGCGGGTGGTCTTTGGTTGCGGGATCAATTCTTGAGTTTGGCACTTTAAACAATTTTTTGGGTTTTTTGCCTTTTAATTGATTTTTGGACTTTTAAAAATATAAAAAAAATATTATAATTATCCTTAATATGGATTTCATGAAAAATATCTCTACAATATTTGACTTAAATAAGAGTGGTTTAGAAGTAAAAAAATAATTGAGTAGAATTCCATGAAATTGACATTTTGGTGATTTATTCCATGAGAAAATTATACAAAGTTATAAAAGAGGATTTTAAATGAAGAAAAATTTAAGTGTGTTGTTTATGGACCTTCATTCACTAATTTGAGTATTATGTGCATTCGAAAGATAAATGAAGAACACAATTTGTGATTTTTGAATTAAGCAAAGAAAGGAAATAATAGAGTGAGAATCTAATGGATGTAGTGAAATTGATTTTTGAATGTGAAATGTATAGATTGAGAAATTGAACTTTATGTATGGGATTGATTAATAGAAAAAGAATGGAAATCATGTTAAAATGTGAAAAAGAACTTATGAGTATGAAAACTCAATTTGGTGATTATGAAGTGAAATTGAGAAGTAGAGTGTAGCTAAGCCTCATACCGGCATTGGAAAGAATTTGTTGAGATAATATTTGAAATGAAAAGACCAAGATTGGGCCGTGTTGTATAAATGGTTAAGACTGGTATAGTGGGAGTGCTAGCTCTAGAGGATTAATTTTATTCATGATTCAAATAAATTAAGGACTAGACACATAGTGGAGATGTGACGAAAGTAAGAGAAAAACACGACTATGAGGGCCTTGGAGCTACGGCGTGAGAATATTCACAGGCTGTCTACACGATGCGTCGTGTCATGATGTGGATATGTCTCCAGGAGTCCGTACCGCAGGCGACGCTTGTGGGGTGTTTGGTGACTGTGGGTGGTGTTATGTCCCATGGCGGAGGCTGAATTTTTCATAGGTTCTACACGATGCGTCGTGTCAGGATGTGGGATTCCCCTCCAGGCTATCTGGACATAAGCTCGTAACTCATAGAACATCTAGGATACTTATCGTAATTGCTGTAGTAGTTTAAGTTATGACGAGGGATTGAACCCTACAAGATGAAGACCGATTAAGGGCTTGCCCTCGGACTTATGTAGTATGGGATGCATAGAATCCGAACAAGTGCGCATTAGTGTCATGTAATATACATAACTGCATTAAGGACTAAGTGCACTGCACAACATGACATCAATAGGATAGTCCCCGTAGTTCTGTTTGTAACAAGGTTGTGTTTTCCATGTAAGAGAAAATTGATGTATTATATCCTAGCGTCAGTTGAATGAACTGATGTGCCTACGGTTTCTATGCAGGATAAAGTGATTGATAAGATTAAAGTATGCATGCTGCTTAAAGAATGATTCAAGTGTTATATATTTTTATTCATGTAATTGTTGTAAATTACTTCCGCTGTAAAAGTGTAATATAATGTAACTATGATGTAACAAAAGTTTTTAATTCCTTATAAAATTGTACAAAGAGAAGTGTAAAGATCCTGTGGAACTTCGAATTCAGTCTTATTTGGAATTCGGGGTGTTACACGACGTTCAGTTGCAGTTTGCCTCCATTGATGTCTAGTTGCAGATTTTCCCTCTCGACATCAGGTTGCACCAAAACGATGAATGGAATGATGTAATCTTCCATATGTACTTGGATATTGGATACTTAAAACAGTATGATGTCACATTTTGAAATTTACGATATAAAAATAGATGTAAAAGTTGGGATAGTAAGAGGGGAAAAGGAAGTAGAAAATTACCATGATAAAATATTAAAATAGAAGTATAGATTTTAAATTTCAAAAATATAAAATTAGTAGTAATGAAAAGGATTTATAACATTAAAAGTTGGGATAGTAAGAGGGGAAAAGGAAGTAGAAAATTACAATGATAAAATATTAAAATAGAAGTATAGATTTTAAATTCCGAAAATATAAAATTAGTAGTAATGAAAATGATTTATAACATTAAGACAAAAATAATGTAAAGTATATGCATGAGCTTAAATACATACGAGAAAATAATTATGTAGTGTAGTAAATTAGGATAATAAACATAAATAATTATATATAAAAAAATATAGTAATGTAGTAATTGGATAAGTGTAGAATGATATGTATAGTAAGTATGTTGAAATATATATATATATATATATATATATATATATATATATATATATATATATATATGAAATCAGTGGAAAACATATGTAGTAACCAAGAATGTAAAGATCATAAAAATTGAAATAAAGATAAAATATAAATAGTGAGGGTATGTATTATATTGGAGAAATGTAAAGCTACAAAATTAATAAGTTGCTATCAATTGTGAAAAGTAAATATAACAAAAGGTAGAAAATAATAAGTATAACAAAATAGTAATCAAAGGGAATCTTATTGTGTAGAGGTATATTGCATTTATATAAGTAAAAATATTACAGTCATGTTCAAATATACTGAAATAAATAAGGCAACATAAAATAATGGAAACATATAGTGTTGTGAAATCAAAGTATTGGTAAAGTGAATGTAAACATACAAAAATCAAAAATCAAAATCTAATAGAAATAATAACAAAAGAAAATGATAGTCTTAATAATAATTTAATAAGTAGTAATTCAAAACTGAATAGAATACGTAAAAATAATAGCAAAAATAAACAAGAAACGTAAAAGCGCATAAAAGTAAGGAGGATAAAATATCAAGAAAGAAAACGAGTAAGTCAAACTTAAAAGATTAAGACTAAGGGTTGTAGAAGAAATAATAAATATCAAAGTGAATTCATAGTATAGGAAAAGAAAATATTAAGTGTTAAAGATGAAAAGTACTATGCGGAAAATACACGAAGAAAATAAAAGAGAAAAGCTTAGTCTACGTATAAGGTATCATAAATGTAGTTCAACCAGCCCTAGCACTCGTGATACAAGAAAAAATATGTTCGCATACAATATCACATCAATGTATATAAGGAGAGTTTCATGAATGCAAGTTCAACAACTATATCATTCATGACTCCAAACTGACACTCACACTTCTAATTTCCACCCTAATGTATTGTCCTTGTAATTTTGTACTACTTATTACAGTCGGCTCTGATACCACTCTGTAATGCCCCGAATTCCAAATACAGGTAATTCGTAGCAAATACATGATCTTTTATTTCAGATTCATGCAAATTTATAAGGAACTTAAAACTTTTATTTACAATATCTTCTTTACAACAGCACAATAGAATTAAATGAAGACAATACAATCTACAATAATGAAAATCCTTCAATGTTGTAATCAACTAACATAGTGACCACAAGCTCATGCCAAGGCCAGACCTGCATCTGGGAAACTGTGGGCACGTCAGTTGTATACAACTGATGCAATGCTATAGTACAACGATTCTTCTACTTTAGCAATCACAAACTTGAATGCAAAAAAACTGTGAAAAGTGACTATCTCAAACATGTTAGTGTACGATATGACCTAATGCCTAATGCAAACAAACATATTTCGATGTAACTAATGCACACTATTCAGATTCTATGCATCCCATACTATATAGGTCCGAGGGCAAGCCCTTAACGTACTCCACAATATAGGGTTCAGTCCATCATTATGAAATCCTAGTACGGTGACAAAAACAAGATTTAGACATTCCACAAGTATTAGGTTCCAGTCCTAGAGTACATCCGACCGACCATACAGAACCCTTATCGCGCAAACATCCCGTAAGCGTCGCCCTAGCTCAGAACACTGGAGACTCGTCTCCCTTCAGCCCGACTATTCATAATCCCAGAATACATCCTCCCGATTATTCACAGTCCCGGAAGTAATTGAGACTCATCTCACACAAAACTCGCAGTCCCAGAATACATCCGCCCGACTGTAACCATAGTCCCGGAATACATCCGCCCGACTGTAACCGTAGTCCCGGAATACATCCGCCCGACTGTAACCGTAGTCCCGAATACATCCACCCGACTATAACTATAGTCCCGGAATACATCTGTCCGACTATATAGAACCATCCCACTCACATTTTCTTAAGCTTCATCACATCTCCTTTTCTAGTGCCTATCCTTAGGTTTAATTATAATTATTAAAGACCTAGAGCTAGCTTACCCACTGGAATTAAATCAAACACTGAGAATGTTAGTCCACAATGGCTACTTCTCAAAGAGAATGTTAACCCACACTGGCTACTTTTCAAATTCTATTTATCACAACTGCCGGTATTCTGTGTCCTGCTCACTCTTGAACAAACAGCCATATCAATGAGAGATCACATAGGTTACATCTAACCTCTTATAAAAATTTCCATTCATTAAACATTTTTTAACTTCTTTTATCTATTCTCTTATTGTTTATTATCAATCATGAAGTAACCAACTTCTTATAACAACATTGAATAATAATTGATGAGTTAAAACCCTTATAAACAGCACATGTTTAATATTCCAACTTCATCCTTTAATTACCTCTTAATTCTTCATAACGTACATCTTACTAACATTCCAATTTTAAATCCAATTTTATACTTTGTAAAAGTTTTAGGACAACTAGATAAAAGACATCAACAGAATGATATTGAAAAAATCAAATAAATTCCAATACTACTCCAAAAATAGATTTATTAGTTTCATAGGAATCATAAATGAGTCTAATAAAACTTTGTAGTTAAGTTCATCTAAAATCATCATCAATTACTTTGTCTAAATCCATTTGCAAAACAGTAGGTTTAAAATCTGAAAACTGCAGCTCATGCTACTTGTAAAAATCATCGAAAATTAAGTACTTCATAAAACTTTGTGTTTCTTAGATCAAATTAAAGGTGTACGAGACTACTATAACTTTATAGTTATAAGTTTCCCCAAAATATTATGTCTATAACCCTGAATTCTTCGAAATATACAGTAGGGTCGAAATGTTATATAGACTGCCACTGTTCAAACTTGTAAAATTCATTATAAATTCAATTCTTTATGAAAAAATGATTTCTTAGACTTACAGAAAGGTTAATGAGTCTACTTCAAGTTCTTGGTTTTGACTTTTCTCAAAATACTTCATCTAAAATGTTGAAATGATCAAAATCCGAAATGCATACAAATTTCCAACAACTAGCCATTTGCCAACCAGTCCTAAGTTGGGATTTTGTTAATATAGTAAATGACATCCAAATATAATGAAATTTTAAGGGGATGTTCTTGACATACACGAGATGCTTCTATAAAAATTTTGGCTCTAGATTCTATCTAGTTTAATATTTATGATTTTTTGAAGCACAACTAGCACTCAAAATAGAACCTTATGAAAATGTCCCCAAATCAAATACATAATAATTTCACACATTCAATCAACAATAAATAATCTAAACATTAATGTTAAATCTATATAAGTTATCATGCATCTAACAATTCACACATATCTAGCATTCTACTACTAAAACTATATTTAGAAAGTTCGAGAAACACCCACCTCAAATGTAGAATTCGTAGTAGTAGAACTCCTAGAAAATAATGCTCCAAATCTCCAAGCTCCCTCCAAAAAATGGCCGACCTTCCTCCAAGCACAACCCGCAAGCTCTTCTCCGTCTTTCTCTATTTTGTTTTTGTTTTTGTTTTGGTTCTAGTGTTTTTCATGACAAAATGGGTGATCTGTTTATAGAAAGAATGAGTGGTCAATATGACTCCCACTTCCCAAAATAACTCTCCGCTTCCCACTAACTCACACCACTCTCTCTCATTCTCAACCATGGTAAGAAACACGTGCACGTGTAATCATTGTGTGTGCACACTCTTCATACAAATATTATTATTATTATTATTGTGCAACCCCCATTTCCGCCAATAAGTATTTTTCGTGTATTTCCTATAATTTGATTTTTATAAACTTATTTTGTACTAAATTCGTTTAAGATCTTCTATTAAAATCTTTCCTAATCGAAATCTATAGTTATTTTGAATAGTGGTATATTTGAACTTGTTTTCTATTCCTAATTGATCAAATATTTATATTTTAGCCAAAATCTAATATGTTATTGCTATTTCAATTTTAATAAATTTGTTAACCTCAAATCCTATTTGGATGCATATAATTACTATTATTATTGTTATTGTTATTGTTATTGTTATTGTTATTGTTATTGTTATTATTGTTACTTGTTGTTATGGTTATTAGTACTATTATTATTGTTATTATTATAATTATCATTGTTGTTACCGTTATTATTATTATTGTTTTTATTTTCATTATTCTTATTATTATTTTTGTAAAGCCAGAACATACTCCATTATATATGTACTTCCTTATTTGATTTAATGTATGTATATATATATATATATATATATATATATATATATATATATGCATATTTTATAAACTTTATAATCCTATTGCAGTTATTTATTCTTTTATTGCCTAATGAATTTCAACCCTGAACCTTACAGCCTCTCTTATTGGATCCTACCCGAAACCCTATAAATACACTACCAAAACCCTAACCTACCATATACCCTAACCCGAGCCCCCATTAAACAGCCGCCTAACCTCTTACTATACCCCCCCCCATCCTGTACACCCTCTCCCCTTCCCCTGTTCTCCTTCAGAAACCCATCGCCCCGTTCACCTTTCTCCCCCACCGATCCCCATCCTGCCTCCTGTCGACGCACTACCCTCCTCCCGAGCGACCACCATTGCCAGTGCCATCATCGTTCTCCCCGACCACAGACGTCCATCATCGACCTTGACCTCCTCCTTACTCCCGCTCGACTCCACCGCCAGCCAGCCTCCTCCGTCATCTTCGATGTCGTTGGCCCATCTCCATCCGCATCCCGGCATCGTTAGCCACCTTGAATGCACCCTGCTCCTCTGCCCTCCTAGTCGCCGCCGTCTTCACCCCTGCATCGTCGAAACCCATCCCCTGCTCTCTGCCCTGTTGCTGTATTCGTAGACCCACCATCTCAGCACCGTCGAAGACCGTTGCCTTCCCTTGTGCAGTCAACCACCGCACTCGACGGCCGCCCCGCCTGCAGCCACCCTCACCTTTGCTCTGTTTTTCCCCAAAACAGAGCATCGCAACCGGAGCCCCTGTCCATCGCCAGTCTGTCTCCTGAGCCCTCCTTCGCTCAGTCGATCATTACCCTCCGTCCGATCACCACCCTAGCCCTGCCAGTACCGCCGCCGTAGCTCTCTCTCCCTTCCTTTCGTTGCCATTTGGTGTTTGGTAAGTAGGGGGAGTTTTTGGTGTATGCTATTTTTGTGTGGGGGGGTTGAGTTTTGCTATGTGCTATTCGTGTAGTAGAAGGGGGAGTCGTTCTTACTGTGTGCTGCCTTATGGAATATATTTGGATCCATTGTGGTTTGGAGTTGTGTTGGAGTTGCACGTAGAGCGCACGTGCTTCCGTTCGTGTTTCGTCGCCCGGGATTCTCATCCCGTTATTCTATATATCTGAAATTATCAGCTAACAGGAAAGTCACTGTTCTCTTTAATTGTTAATTGTATCAAATTCAAGTTTTGTTGAAACTCTTGCAAGGAGATCCCTTTGTTATCGTATTATACATTGCTCATCTCCTTCGTTGGGTCTATTGAGGGTTTACACGAGCTAACCCCAATATTTTTGACATCGTGCCACTTTGACTCCAAAAATATTGAATCTTGCATACATCATATAGTATTGATGATAGGAAATTTTCATGCATCTCATAACACGAATAAATTATTGTAGAGAGAATTGCTAGGTTGTATGTTGTTTGATCGATTGATGGTTAATTGATGATAAATTAGTATGTATGTGTTCTAATTTTATTTATCGTGTTTTGACACTCATCATGATGATTATATAATTTAATGACTAATAGAATTGATACCCATCATGTCTAATTAATTTAATTCATGAAAAATACCCTAAAACCGGTATCTTACGTGATAGCTGTATGTTGTCTGCTATTTTCGACCCAGTAAATGATCTTAAAATAAATTACTTTCTGAATAAGAATTGTAGCCTTATCTTTCCAGTTTCCAGAACATCTTGAATTTCTAAATTCCGAGTTTTATAGCAAAAGTTATGCATGTTTTACTATAGCTATGTTTTTAATTCCAGATTTTCAGATTCTTGTACATTTCATGTTTAAACAGTAGAAAGGCTGATCAAATGATAAAATTTTGCTCTGATAATTTCCAAATTATTACTTAACATGTTTAGGGGTTTAACCAATATTTCTTTTAATGAATTTAATATTGAGTTTTGCTGATTCTAAAAATAAAATAACATGGTGCCGAATTGCTGCCTGAACATAAAATCTGTAAAGAATGATCTAGTTGATCTAGCTACCGTGGTCAGATTTTGAACTTTAAATATGCGTTGGAACCGTGTGGAAGTTTAGTTTCTAGAACTTCTAATGGATTAATTTTTCAAGTTCTGAAACAGCAGGAAATTGCATTTTTGTACAGAATACTCTTGCTGTCCAAAATTTTATCTTCTAGTTTTTTAGAAATTAATTATTTCTATACCATAATATTGCATGAATTAAAGTGTGTATGTTGTATTGCATGATCCTAATGATTTATTGTCATTATTTACCATCCTATTGTTCCCTATTGTAATTATCGCTCATCTTATGTCTCAAATTGCAAATTATATTGTTGCACCACTACAAAACAAAACACCTATCCCGGCATTTATTTTTGCCTATCTCGGTGTTTATAAACGCCCAGATAGCTCGTAGCGGCATTTCCAAAAATGCCGCAAATAACGCCGCAAGAAGCTGCGTCGGGGTAGACAAATGGCCTATCCCGACGTTTTTACAAAATGCTGTTATAGGCCACCCTATCCCGGCGATTCGTCAACAAACGTCGTTATAGACAATCATCTATATCGGCATTTTTTGAAGAAATGCTGAGATAGGTACATATTGTTTCGCGTTAGTTATTAGCTTTATCCTGGCATTTTTTGGTAAAAATGCCGGGATAGAGCTGCCCTATACTGACGATTTTTTTTTAAATTTTTTTATAAAAATTTTTCTTTTAATGGATATCAAATCTAAACTAAACTATAATTCCCCTGCATTTTCACAAATAAATGAAAAATATAAACACATTTTCACAAATAAATTGAAAATATCAACTTCAGTCTCATACAAATTATCACAAAATATAAAATTGTGCCTACCAAATTCATCAGTCTTATTTCTATACACCAAATATAGATATAATACATTCCTTGAAAACTATTTCTAGTATGAAGCCCATAACCATGGGGATGGCAGTAAAAATACAAATGTGGACCCAGAACTGAGCATTTAAAGCAACATCTAATGAAGTGTTCCCCAATATTTTAGGCTGATCAGAAATTGCAGAATCAAGACCTAATAGAGGCTGCAAAACGCAATAGAGGCTGCAAATTAGTGAAGACAAGTTAGAATACACATGAGAAAGAAGTACCATTATAAGATGTAACAATTAGACAGTGAGTACATGAAGGAGTTTTCAACAGGAAAACTATGATATGGACCAAATGGAGCATAACCATAACCAAGATGAAACACATCCCCATAAACTCCCTGCAGCCAAAACATAGTACTCCAAATACATGAGTAATAGCCTCCGATCTCCAGAATAAAGTGCAACTAATCCTACTTGTACTTTTATAAGCAATCTTTATCTACGATGTTTGTTAGCTTGGTTGATGATTTTCTTGTCTAGAGCATTCGCATATGCTACACGATAAACATACGTCGAAAAAAATATACTAAACATAACAAAATGTAAAATCCTTTAAACACTTCAGAATCTTCTTCACAATTGGCCGACTCTTATAGTATAGTAATTAAAAACAACCGAAAATCTAGGATTAGATTGACATGAAAGGAGAAGTCAAAAGGTAAGAGTCAAATAGGCCATATTTTTTTTCATTGTATAGTGCAGATTCATCATAAACAAACATCTCCTGCAAGCTTCAAAAAAAAATCCTAATGGAACTTATCTTATATAATAATGATCTTAAAGCTGACTCACCGAAGTCATCTCCGCTCCTTCAAGATTCACGTATATGAGGTAATCCTCCCAATCATTCATCGAATCATAGGCTGAAAGAGAACCAAATTTCATTCATTCAATAGCAGGTAAACATAGAGAAAGGCAAGTTTTGAAATAGCAATATCATTAAAATATAATAAGTAAACATATCAGCATAAAACAAAACAAAACAAAAATGGCTGAAATAAGATGAGAGGTAATCAACATCACTAGATATAAAATTTGCAAAATGCACCAAACAAAATGTAATGGACCTCTCATAATATGCCTCTGTAAACCAACAATTCCATTGTTGTCCAATCCTGCAGTCATGTTAACAGTATCATCTGAAGTTTTGCTCTGTCCAAGTAGTTCTTCACTGTATTTGAAATTAATAGCTTATCAAAGGACATGGGTATGTATCATATGTGATTATGATTCAATTATGATTCAAACAGGCTTGCAGTATATGAAAGAATATCATTTTCTTTTTACGAAAAATATTACTATGTATCTAGAAACCACTTAGTTAATCACATAAACCAAAACTAAAAATGATACAGGATAACTCTTATAATTCTTCAGATTACAGTTCCATCAGATATTTATGATATATAAGCAAAAAGTTATATAAATAAATAGGATAAGATAGTATTTAAATACATCTACTGTTCCATCATAATTAGTAGTGAATTCTTTTTCCAGATCTAATGCATCTATTTACTTTTGAAAGAAAAAAAAATAGAGGTACTAACTACTAAGTTTGTAGTGAATTCTTTTTCCAGATCTAATGTTTTTTTCTTAAAAAAGTACACTACAAATTGCGACTGCAATGCCCTATTTGACTCCTATAAGTATTATTTCTAATTACTTTAAAAGGCATGCATTCAGAATTATTTTGAAAATGAAACACAGATTCAGAGATAATTATTTTGCATACCAGTAACTGAGGGACAGATACAAGAACCAACGAAATACGGTACACAATAACTGAAATTGCTACTCCAGCAATAAAATTGTGCAGTAACCGCTTGTTGTCTTTACTGGGGACGAAAGCTACCTTGAGAGTATTGGTCATCTCAAAAATCTAGTAGGATAACTGAAACAAGTATTAAATAAGATATATTATGTTTAGTCTCAGGAAATTTTTTTGGTTGATTAAGGTGAGATTTATTGAAGGAATATTGCATAAGTGAGAAATGCATACAAAGAGATAAATTGTTGTGGTAAGCATGAAATTGAGCAGTGGATAATCTGGGATAAAAGAAAGAAGCCACTTGGGCTGACCATTAGGCACGTTTGACCTGCACAGTTGTGATCGTGAACTTGTATTGTGGTCGTACAATTTGCTAAAAATGTAAAAAGAAGTAAAAAATTATATCTTTAACTGAGCTTTACATCCATCTTGATGGAATTATTAATTAGGACCTCAATAAAGACAAAGAAATGTTCTAGGCTGAGACCAAAGATTAAGTTTGAAGATTTGTTCTTCTTCTTGTTCTATAACAGTCTTGGTAAGAATGACAGCTAAATTCACTACATCATTTAGAACGATTTGTAGAAGCTAACTATTGCTTGAGATTTCCAAACAAAATAAAAAAGGATAAATATAGAATATGCAAAAATAGTTATGCAAACGCACCATAATCGAATATGTATCTGAGAGATATATGTCTCCAGAGAGACTTTGTCAAGCCAACTAGAAGGAGAGAAATGTATGTTAGAAGAGATGGTAATTTCAAAAAATAGACATGAAGATTTAATCAAATTAAATTCAGACTTATGAATGATATTGATATATAACTTACACAAACAAAGTCAAAGAGAAGGCGCGCAGCTGTTGCGTGCAATTATGCAGGCAAATGTAGACTCTGTGTGCATTAAAACCTAGATATTAGTCAGTCTTTACCAGCACAGACACCAACTGACTTTAATCTGAAACAAACTCCAAATAAATACGTGATGGGGATCCATGGTGTGTAAGGAGATATCAATGCTGATTTCATTTGTAATATGATTTTAGACCAGTACTTAGTTGAAGCACATAGCTCATTGTTACTATTCTTGCAGGACATGTCAATCATTTATATTAAGAGAAATAAAGGGTAATTGTGATATGAATTAAAAAATTCTGAATGGATGATCTACAAATTCAACTTATTTGTCTACATATACATCTCCTTGTTCTACTCGAAAAAAAATCAATCAATTTGCAAGCTACACAACATTTTCCTTAGAAGAGCATTATTTAACAATAATTGTCTCTAGAAGAAGGTTGGTTACACTCAGGATTTGCATAGATGAAAAAAGACGTGATGGCCAGAAACCAGAAGAACAAACTCACAAGCCCCCAATAATACTTTAATACTTCTAAAACAAATAAAGAACAAAACGAAGAAAAGCACACCAAGAAATCGCAGAAAAAAATATGAAGGTCAACAGATTATACCTCTCTTTGGCATCCATCTTTCCTCTTTCCCTCTTTCAAGCTTTTGTTTATCACGTTTAGATATAAATGACCATCAGGCACCTCCACTATTTTCTTTGGAGCTTCTTCATCCATCCCATCAAAAATGCAGGGCTATCTTCATAATCTAACAAATAAAACAACATTTCTATCTAAATATTAACTACAATCATATCATTCACCCTATCCATCTCAACTAAATCTTCAAAATCATTAACCCATATAAATTTAAGCAAAACAAGACAGAATAAATGTAAACTAAACCTAAATAGACTACTAGTTGCATATCAGATCTAAGGTTAATTATATACTTGCCAAGGACTTGAGTGAGGGTTTTGATGTAAGAATCGACGATGCCATGACGACGAGTCAGTGCTCGAAATTGCAGGCCATTGAGCAAGATCGTCTCCTTGGGTGGGCAATTGTTGAAGTTGGGAGACTGACCGTTCGGGGAGGAGACGGTGGGTGGCGGATGAGCTGGAGATGACATGGCTAACGGCGGTGGCGAAGGGGTGGAGGCGGTGGCCAAGACGGAGGAGGGAAGAAGATTGGAAGGGGAGAGGAGAAGGGAAGGTGGATGTAAGATGGAAGAGCTTTTTAGGGTTTGAGTGAGGGGTTTCCGATTTGGGGTTTTGAAAGAGACAAGGTGGGGGGGGGGGGGGGGGCCCCCAATGAAATTACAAATTGGGATTTTGGTGGGAATTGAAAGGGTTCTATCCCGGCATGTTTCAAAAAAATGCCGAGACAAACCTATCCATGCCGGTGGTTTTTTAAAATGCCGGTAAAAAATGCTGGAATAGACCCATTGGATTTTCATAGTGGTCTATCCCGGCGTTTCGCTAAAACGTCGGCGAAAAAGCATTGGGAAAACCCACTTTTGTTGTAGTATATTAATAAAATAATTAACAAGCCGGGGTTTAAGGGTTGACTTTAGTAGTGGACAATATAAGGACTGTACTAGGAGGAGTGGCCCGTGTTTCCCTATTTATCGGTATATCGGTCATTTCGGTCATATCGGTCATCGGTTGATTCTAGATTACTGATTATAGTATCTCGATCGATTCGGTCATCGGTCATTATTGAATATTGTTGTCGAGTACATGAACTATAAAATCCACCATTAAGTCTAAACGTGACTTATTTGTATGTAGAAACCATCTGGTAAATGAATGGGACGCATGAAGTGCTACATTAGTTAGGATTAAAATGATTAATAGACTTAAGGATTGACACCACATCGACATCGCATATTGTTCATCATTGTTTTTATTGATAAAGAATATTGGCTAAGTGTTATTGATATTGATAATTGATTATTGTTACCGAATAATGATTCATTGTTTATACCAAATTGCATCGATTACCGTGATATTGATTATTGTTATTGTCTCATGTTATTGAATCCTATTGATCCATTGAATTCATTGTTATACCGTTATTCCATTGTTCTTAGCTTTCTCTACTTGCTATCCATGACTTGCTCTAAGGACAATTTTTCTCCTCTTTCTAGATGAAGTGTTTACAGGTGTTTATGGAGAATTGCCTAATGGATTGGGAGAACAACATTGGTGAAGAATTGATAGCATCGCCGCTTAATAAATTATTGTTTTATCATGGAGATTTAATTATTGAACTATTGTTATTTCATTGTATTGTGGGCTTATGACCCGAATATTGCTATTATTGTTCCAGATATTTGATTGTTATTGTATTTGGATATTTTATATTGTTTCAATCCAAGTATTATTATTCATGAGATTATTATTATTGCATGCGCAATTGTTCTGTATTGATTATATTGTTGAGTTGATCAGATAAACAGCTTATGGGTGACGTTAGTCATTCGCTGGGCCAATGTCATGTACTCGTATTCCGTATTTTTGGAAAGCGGGGCGTGACATATTGTTTGTGTTACATATGGAAAGTGTACTAGACTTCAAATGTACATTTAAGTGCAAAAATAATCATGGGCTTTAAATTTGTAATTAATTTTTAGTGGGCTAATAAAGTGGATTTAGGCCTAATGGATTTAATTAAAACCAATCACAAAATTTTGACTAAAAAAATAAGAAGAAAAAATCCTATGACCCCAAAAAATTTTAGGAACCAATATATGCACTGCAAACACGTGCGTCGCACGTAAAAACAAATATTCAAATACGAAATGGATTTGATCAACGGGAAAATGTTTATTAATAATAGAAATACAACATACGAAAAATACATTTCATTAATTTTATATATATGATAATGTAATCAACACATACATAGAAAACACGTATAAAAATATATTCGAGTCAAAATATGAGAAAAATGAATTTCAGTTTATAAAACGAATTCGAGCAAGTTATAAAAATAAATAGTTGAAATACGTAGAAACATTACACGTAATGGTAATCATATCATGTTTTGAAAACACGTGCAATGCCCTTAAAAACACAAAGATTAAAATAAATGTTTGAGTTGGCTCAAAATAGGATAAAAATGAATTCTGAGATGACGAAAAACATATAATTAATTGAATAAAAAAATACGTGGGATATTTATATTAAATACGCTACGGATATTACCCTGTAACGGTATAAAATACATGTGCGTAACACCTGTGGGCAAAATTGTCATAACTCAATTTTGCAGGGGGTTACATATGTGTTCCAGTACTTAAAGATGAAAATTTTGAAATCTAAAGGTGTTTATTTTTAGTTTCAAAAGAGGTAAAATTTCAAATTTCTAGAACTAAAGAATTTCATATTTTATGGATGAGATTCTAGATAATAAAGAGACTTGTTTTAGTTTAAGTTAATTGGATTAAAGAGGAATTAATTGAGTTTCATGTATGTATGAAAAATTGTAGATTTAAAGGTTGAGTTTAAAGAATTTCTATGGAATGGATTTTATTTCCATATAAGAAAGAGTCTTTTATGGTAACAATGGTTTATTAAATCAAATGTGAATAATGAAGAGATGTGGATGTACAAAAGTTTTAAATTTTGGAATGAGATGTTACTGCTGGAGATTTTGAATCACAGCCATGGTGTTGTGTGAAAAGTTTTATTTTTCAGAAAAGAGTATATAAAGAGTATTTTGAATGACTGAACCAAGTGGTGTTTGGATTGCGATTAGGGTTATTGTGTGAATCCTGGGTGGACGCTTGAGGCATTGAGTTGGGAGCACTAGATATTGAGCGAACCCAAGAATATCGGCAATGGATATTTTGATAGTAGGAAATTAGCCTAAGGAACTAGTGTTCCTGGATTGGAAAGTGAAGACTGGTAGGGTAGAGCTCGTTCTAGGTGGCTCAGGTTGTCATTATTACAAATCTAAGAACGTGCACTAGATTGGGAGTTGTGACGGAATTTGGGCAATGTAAGTATGGGCTATGTTTTCAGTCAGGTGAATATATTTCAGGACTGTGTATTTGTTATGTCTCTCTAGTATGTTTGCGCATTGATGGTCGACAGATCTATTAGCAGAATGTCTAGAAGTGAGACGAATTTGGTATGTTTGTGCGTTGAGGGTGGGCAAGCCTATTCGCGGAATGTACGATATGTTTGCACATTGAGGGTCGACAGACCTATTCGCAGAATGTACGACAGGGAGGTGATTGTCCGGAGTTAGAGCGATGCTTGCAGGATGCTTGCATGTTTACACTTGTAGAGTTCGGCGGGATGCTTACCGGGGCTGGGGTCTATTCGCGGAATGTCTAATCTTGTCACTGTCACCGATGTAGTTTATTCTATGGCGAGGGATTGAACCCTAAAATGTGGTGAACGCTAAAGCCTTACCCTCGGACCTATGTAGTATGTGATGCATAGAATCCGAACAAGTATGCATTAGTGTGCATGGTGTGCATTGAGTTTTCTTGGATATTGTTTTATGCATTTTCCTTTGTTTCCTCGACACACTTATTCATTTAGTGTAGTTTCACTTGTTGATTTTATGAATCTTTTATCTTTTTTTATTTTATGTTGTGCCACAAGTTTGTGATTGTGAGACTTTGGAGGGTTACTATTATTATAGTATTGCATCAGTTGCATTCAACTTACGTATTATGGTCAGTTTTGCAAGATTTGCGAGTAAGCATTTTGGGCAAGGTTAGATCTTGGACCTTGAGATGACTAGAATTTAAATGTTGAGATGCGTTGTAATAAATGTGTTTAATTTTCTGCTGTGCATTGTAACAAAGAACTGTTGTAAAGAAAAGTTATATTTTCCCCTGTGTTTTATACTGTATTTCGATTACATTGAAGTAAAGATTCTTGAGTTATGTCTCTTGTTTCTATTAATGAAATTCGGGGTGCTACAGAATCATCATGTTTCATCATGTTTCATCCAGGGAATTGAAAAATTAATAAAATAATACATGATGTTTCATCCCATATAATATGAGAATTGTCAAATCCATTCTCAAATATATAAAGGAATTGTTCACAGAAATAGAAAATATGGCAAAAAAGCTGACGACTGCAGCAGCGTATTTGCCAAAAAATGGTAAAAATGGCAAAATACTAAACGACTGTGGATGCTCTAACACCTTTAGTAGCTACTTGTTTGAACAAGCAAGTGGTTAATTAACAATTATTAGGCAAGATCTATGCACTTAAATCCCATGTTTATTTAGTTTGTTAATAATTGCTATTGACAGCTTGGGATTTTGAATTGTATCGGCAAAACTTATCAAGGTTTTAAGTTGAAGAAACAATAGAGAAAGGAGAGCTGCAGCGTGAGAGGAGAGCACAACGCGACATTGCACGTGAGGACTTCCTGCTCAACTGCCAAGAGACTGAGGTTGGTGATCAATGAGGACTAGAGGAACGTTGTTAACATCGGGAACAACATTCCAAGTTTAGACAACCCCGGTTCGATTCAGGCATGATACACTTTTTATTTATTGGGAGAACCCAAGTACTCTCTTGTGGATCCATGAAACAACTCTCATAAATCTTTTTCCCTTTTGGAAGATACAGGAGCTTCAGGTAGCAGTGAAGCCAGAAATTATTCACAAAGAGGCAGAATGGAATGTGTGTGTGTGTGTGTGTGTGTGTGTGTATTTATTTATTTATTTTGAACTATATATATATAGTTCAAAATAAAACACTGCTAATGAACTTACTGTATACGACCAGCCTTCACTTGAAAATAATACAACTTATCTCATTATCCATAGTAGAACATAATGTATCGAATGACTTCAAAGAAAGCTATCAGCTTCTCTCTCTAAACTTTAGAGAGAGAAGCTCTAACAGCAACCCCAACTAAGAGATAAAGAGAGAAGCCCTGCACTCTGGGGAGGGGGAGGAATCCATCATCCTCTTCCTCCTCCCCTCCCTCACTACCCCACCACCTCACCTCCGGTGCGGTGATTTAATCGTCGGCAACCCCGACGAGAGGAATAAAAGAGGGTGGCCTCCTCTTTTTGGGAAAATTTTGTGCCCGTAAGTTGGGGCATGACTGGCCACCATTATGGTCCAGAGGGGTTACACGCTTTGGGTGGGTCATCATTTCAAGGGTAGAGAGTGCGTACGACATCACCATAGTTGATTGTGGGGGCTTCACAGGTGTTTTCACTAGATTATGTGTCGGAAAAAGCTGGAGGAACTTTGATATTGGTCATTGATGGTCGATGGCGTGCGAGTCGATCCAAATGGCCGGTCGGAGGAGGAGGATGCCATCGAGCTGTGAGAAGTTGATTTTTAGAGATTTCTCATGGTGTGGGGTTCCACCGTCTTTCGCTTCTTAACGGGACCTCGGCCACCCGAGTTCTGCCACCATGGTGTTGCTAGATTATCCCTCCACATTTTGTCGGTGTTTACGGAGGTGTGGGCTATTGTGTGGTTGTTGATGCGGGAGGATTGCGTGGCTATTGATGCGGAAGGCAATCGTGTGGTGGTGACATCGTGGGTGGAGATGTGTAGGGGTGGCATTAGGGCCAGACTAGCCCGGGACCGGCCTGGCCCGCCCAAAACCGAGCTGAACCCGGGCCAACCCGTCAAAATTGACGGTCTAGTCCGGTTCAGCAAAAACCCAAAAAGACCTGAATTCGGCCTGGCCCGTGGGCCGACCGTAGGGAATTTCTATAAAAAAAATTCCAGAATTTTATTTTAAATATTGTGTTTGTGTAATTACTAAAATACCCTCAACGGATGTATACTTGCTAGTTTTTTTTGGGTATTTTGGAAGATTCAAAAAAATCCATAATCTATATATACAACCTCATTTCATTCTATTCTTTTCACAAATTCACTCAACTCTCTCTACTATATCTCAGTTCTCTCAACAAAACAACAACAATCAACAATAATCGACAACAATCAAGTACTTTTGTCATGCCCTGCTTCCCAGAATACGGAAACACGACACGCAACTAAGGCCCAGCGAATGATATATTCACATCATTCATAAGCTGTTATAATCAACTCAACAATATAAAAATAAATACAACCACACATGCAAATTTTATAATCACATAAACATGGATAACATAATTAAATCATGCAATAGTCCATACATAACCAACATCCAGAAATAAATACTGCAAGACAATATGCCTGGAATACAGAGTTACAATAAACAAATATAATTGAAAGTAAAACATAAAGCAGTAAAGCAGAGTGGAGTCCATCTGCATCTTCAGAACACCTGATCACTGACTCCTTTTGACAGTTCGTCCACCTGTATATTTATTAAATCGAAATTGGGAAGAAGAACACCCGTTAAAGCAAGTAACGGGCCGCAAGTAGTATAAGCAATAGACAATAATAGGAATATAACAAGAGAAACAAGTATATAGAAAATGAATCATGTAACAGGAAGATATAACATATAAATGAGATCATGCAATTTTCAACTTATAAACACGAAACATGCAAACTGGTACTGAGTAGATAACATGTGAACAGGGATCATGAACTAGTAAACATGAATCATATACTTGTAACACGGATCATGTAAACCGGAATCATATAACTTGTAAACAGGACATGTAACAGGTAAACATGAATATTCATGTGCTCAGTGTTAATCTTAAGTTTATTTATTTAATCAATCCCAGCTAATGCACGTGATCATGCGTCCCATACCATAGGTCGGGTGCATACAAGTATATTATGTTTAGACTCTAGTGGTGTCTTATACAGGATCAAGTACTTGGGTCTTGCAGGAACATGAGCATGTAGTCAAGCAATGTGCACTAGAGGTAACCCCCGCAGGCACTAGAGGTAACCCCCGTCGACCCTTGACATGGCACTTAGTTCCATATAACTGCAACACATATCATGTAGAAGGAAAATCATGTAATCATGTGATGGGCACTAGAGCTAACCCCCGCAGGCACTAGAGTTAACCCCCGTCAAACCCTGACGTGGCACTTAGTTCTACATGTCACTTAGTTCTATATAACTTGTAATCGTGTATTATCATTACGAGAAATACGAGCTCCCTTCCGAGTACAATCTTCTATATACCCCACTATTATGTATTTCCCTCAATATCCCGGCTTGTGATTCTTTTATAGTAATTAAACATGATGCAACAATGGGGACAGAGTCGAGACATAATCAGGGAGGTACCGAGGGTTATGCAATATGTTTCAATTCATAAGTGCCAAAATAACATATTCATGTATAAGCAATTTCAAGTCACAAGTCTGGGCAGTCAGACGTTACTGCACAAAGATCAACTTTCCCAATTTCAAGTCACAATCTGGAAAGCAAATCTGGTTCCGTTAAGGATTCTAGAAACTAGACTCCTTGCCAGTTCTAATGCATATACACACGATATATACAAGTCACAAAGACTAGGTTCAAATTCTTATTCATTATAGATTACATGTTCAGGCAGCAGGTAAGAGTTAAATACTTATAAACAAAAGTAACTTGTAAAATCATTTAAAATTTCATAAAAATCATATTTGAACTCCTAACAGTGTTAAATATCAGTACAATTAATCTCAGATTTTAATACTTAAATTAATGTACTACTTCAGTTATTTAAGCAGGGTGATGTATATTTTAGACTGCATTCTGGAATTCAGATGTCACTGTACGAAAATGTGAATGATAATCAAGATTTCAGACACGGAGGGCTACAATTCTCATTCAATAAATTTTAATCAATGACAAATAGAGTCGAAAATGAGGTTCTTTACTGAACTAGCATGCAGGCAGCAAATCTAGAATCATTTTTGCATAAATATATTAAGTTAGAAAAATTATCAAATAATTCTACAAAAATTTAGGGTGACTCTTAATCATGTCTAGTCATGTCCAGATTAATATCGAGTCTAAATTTTACTGTTAACATCTATTTTAATCAATAATTCATTTCAATATTCTTGTAATCAGAAATCTGAAAATTTGCGACACAACAGTATTAAAAGTGTAATATCTTACAAATTACATATTGTATTCTAGATCCATCAAAAGTCTTGGAAAGTAGACTCATGGGGATACAGAAGCTATTCACAAGGTTTTATCAAATTCACATAGCAAGTGATTCAAACTTCAATGCAATATCAAATAGGCAGCATGCCAACAAGCAAATTCATGTTAATTGTCGACTATTTAAATATGCAAGTATATAATTCTAGGCTATTAATTTACATAAATTCTACTTGATTATTGGTATGAGATTTCTACAATTATGAGGCATTTCATGGTAGTTAGTTCCCAAAAATCACATGTAGTTAGAAGCATTCAATTCATCAAATTATTCGATCGCCTATTTATAAACATTAGAATATATGTTTTCAATTCTTGTGTTCGTGTAGTGAATATGATGTCAAAGAGTATTCATGATTGAATTACGAGTATTAAGATCAACAATAATCCAGGGGGATAATAAATGTTAACGGGTAATCAACAAGTGCAAGGGGTGAAAAACGAGATTATCTCACGACGGATCAATAAAAGGTCTACTTATGAGATTCAAAACAAAGCTTGTACGGGAAAAACAAGATGTAAAAGAGAATACTTGCCTTAATGTGAAGATGATACCGATTATAAGAATAACTGGATTAGGATCCCAGGTAACGAAGCACGTGCGAGTTACATGTGCGGAGACACATGCACAAGCGACAACAACACAACAATGATGACCAACAGCACACAGCAGCGATAGAAATGGCGACTGGCTTCGATGGTGGTGGGCTGGAAGAGCAGGCGGTAGGGCTTGGTGGTCGGGAGAGAGGACGAGAAAGCGAGACAGGGCGGAGGTTGCTGTGGTGCGGAGGCGGAAGACAAGGAGACAGTGATGGGTGCTTCGGCGGTGGGAGATCGATGGCAGAGGATGAGGATGATGGTGTAGGTGGTCGACAGAGTGTAGTCAAGGACAGGGGGCTAGGGTGGAGTGGTGCTGGAGGATCAGGGTGTAGTCGACTAGGAGGGATGATGGGTTCGATGAGGGCGAGGCTCGACAATGGTGGTCGAGTGGAGGATGAAGGCAGGGAGGCTGGCGATGGACGACGATGGGGATGAAGGGCGCAGGGCGATTGGAAGGAAGATGATGGGAGGGGGGATGCAGGCGGCTCAATGGCGGGGTGAAGGTAGGGGATGAAGGTCGTTGAGGATGGGGTGAGATCAGAGGAGGAAGATGAGGGGAATTGAGTTAGGGGGTTGAACAGTAAAGGGGCTAGGGTTGAATAGTAAAGGGGAGATGAAGGGGTTGGGGTTGATGCTGCATTAAGAAGAGAGAGAGAGAGAGAGAGAGAGAGAGAGAGAGAGAGAAGAGAAAGTGGGGAAGAGATGGGGAAGTTGGAGATACAGGGGATTGTGAGGAGTAAATCTGGGGTTGGCTGTTAGTGGAGATTAGCATATTTGTGGGTCAAGATCCAGATTGAGTGGGTTAATGGGTTTGATTAGGTATCCAAAATAGATCCAATAGTAGAATGGGCTTCAATAGATGGGCCCAAGATAAAATAAAAAAATAATACAAATATTGGCTGGGTTGGGCTTCACATGAAATTAAAATAGTCAATAAAATAATATGATCGTGTGGATTAGAATTAGGTTTCAATAAATCAAAGTAACATTTATAAGATGAGGGAAACAAGACTTGGTTTGGGCTTCAAAATAAATAAATAAAATAAGAGAAAATAAGATTATAGTCTAGAATATAAAATTGGGTTCTAAATGAATATTAAGATGGATTTCAATAGGAGATGTACAAGGAAATGAATTCAAATGAAAGAAAGAATTTACAAGGAGATTAAAATACAAGAATTCGGAGCAAGAAGGAATAAAATATGTACAACCGGGAACAAAATAATTTATAGATGATAAAATACAAGAATACAGAAGAATTCCGTATAAACGGAAATGGGGGTTACAACTTTCTTGGTTTGATTGACATCAACAACATCAGCAACATCCAACAACAATCAACAACATCAACAACAACACTACAAGCTCTCAACTCTCTCTACCTTCATTCTTCAATCTACATTCTACAATCATACGGTATTTTGGTATTTGTATAATTTTTAGAATTAGCATAATTGTTTGTTCTCATTTATTTCTCTTAATTAGATTGAATTTTGTTGTACTTCTTCTTATTCTTCTTTTTATATTTTTTTTTCTAATTTGGTATACATACACTAGTTATTTCAATTAATTGTTGTTGTTTGTTGAAACATTTCTTCTTTTTTTAAGATTTTGTTTATTAACATAAACCGATTAATAGTATTTCTTTTGTAGAATCATTTTCTATAACATATAGTAGTTTATGTATATGTATTTGTTTTATAGAATTCATTTTAAAACATACACTGGAATTAATTTTTAGAGCATACACTAGAAGTAATTTTTTAACATTTCAAACATACATACACTAGTCTAGATGACATCTAACTGTTCACGTGGTTGACATAGTAGCAAAGAGTCCACTAGTAGTCGTCGCATTCCTTCCATTCTAATTCCATATGTAGAGAGTGAAGAAACACTTATGAATTATGATAGTATTTTCGATTTTTATGAAACACACACGAATCAAGTAGAAGTAGAAAACATAGAAACACAACCATCGGAACAAGACCCTTCTCAATCCTGTAACACAGGAGGGAACACATCTAAAGTACACAAATATTTTGACTGTCCCTTCACAAAATAATAAGTGTGTAGGATTAAAAATTTGTGAAAAGTGTCAAACTCCCTATAAGTTTAAAATATGATCGGGAACGGGTTTACTTCAATGTCACTTAAATAAATGTCAACCCAAAATTTCTAAAGACAATCTCACACAACAAAAAATACACCCTAAGACCAGTCAAGTAGGTAGTCATAGATACGATCATGATATCGTTCTTAGGGAAATGACTAAGTTACTAATTATAGATGAATTTCCTTATTCGTTTGGTAAAAGTAGGAATGTAGAGACTTTTGCAAAAACCGCACTAAATCATCATTATAAAAAAATTGCGAGGAATGTAGTTAAGGGTGATTGTAAATTAGTTTACAATGAGGCTAAGGATTTTTTAGTAGCAACACTAACATCACTAAATACTAGAGTTTATTTTACACCGGATGGGTAGGTAGGAGTGAACGACGTACCAATGATGTGTGTAACATGTCATTGGATAGATTCCGATTGGCTACTTCAAAGAAGGATAATTTCATTCAAATTTGTTAAGTACCCATATAAGGGTGAAATAATTGCCATACACATCATGGAAGCATGTAATAATTTCGGTATTTTTGATAAAGTTTTTGCTATTGGTTTTGATAATGCCTCTAATAATACTAAGGCAATCGCTAGTTTCAAAATTACATTAAATCCTATAGAACAGAAAAATTTGTATGTTAGGTGTGTTTGTCATATTTTAAATCTTTGTGTACAAGATGCACTAAAATTTAGACACGATAAAATTGAGGCAATAAGAAATTGTGTTCATTTTATTACGTTGAGTGACCTAATATATCAAATTTTTCATGATTGATGTCAACTTAGGAAAATTGTATTTAAATGTTTTCCTAAATATGTTACACATCGGTGGAATTCTACTTATGATTTATTAGGTGTTGTTCTTCACTATCATTTTAATCTTAGAATTTGCAATGGGTATGCAAGATTGTATGTTAGATAATGATTTTTGATTTTTTGCCAATAGTTTGTATAAATTTTTAGAACCTTTAATGATGCTACTTTACAATTTTTAAAAACATATACATCTACATCTAGTGGTATTTTACTTGTAATTGTCACTATGATGACAACAATTAAATATTTGATAAATGGCTCTTTTATTGGAGAAATGGTTTATGCCGCTTATATTAAAATTTTAAAATATTTTCATCCATTTCCTATGTTTATATTGTGTTGCTAGCATAATGAATCTCATGATTAAGTTAGAGGGTACAAAAATTTAATTGAGATTTTTTATACTTATGCTCCACATGATGAAATACAAGATTTTGATCATGTTGTTTTCACTACAAATTTTGAGCATGTTTTGACTAGTTCATATGATAGTTACGATAGACTGTATTCATCTAACACTACACAAACACAAAATGTTAGTTCTTCTACTTCTTCTATATTATCAAAGGGAAAGGGTCTTGTAACTAGTAGTATTTTAAATCTCATAAAATCAAAAAACCAAGAACCAATTCACCAAATGAGTTGAATTGGTATGATGAACAACCTCCCATTGATGATGTAGTAGATGTGTTTTATTTTTGGAAAACCAGTGAAAATATTTTTACCATTTTTTTGTCATATGGCTAAAGATTTGTTAAATACACCAGTGTCAACCGTTGCATCAAAAAGTATTTTTTCTCTTGGTGGCAGGATTATGATCCAGAATAGGAACCGCTTGACATCAAAGATTATAGAGATGTTAGTATGCACCGAAAATTGGATGAAAGCGGAAGAGAGGACCCAAAATTTCCATGAAGCACACAAAGGCTCAACAAGTAGCGACGCATGAATATCTAGTACAATGAAGTTTAAATAATGTATTGTAAATAAATAAAAATTTTACGGGGATGAGATTCTATATTTAGGTTAAGTAGAAGTGCACGACAATGGTCCAATGCATTCTCTTCAATCTAAATAGAGACCATCTCGATTTCTAAATACAAATGTTTGACTCATATTATAATTTGATAAAATTTGTATGAAATGTTACTAATCTATTTGATTATATATTAAAATTTGTAATTAATAAAAAAAAATTCATTTAAGAATATCTCTTTTATCTATATGTTCTTGACAATTCTGAACATTTTTTCTTCTCCTTTGTCTTTGTAAAAATAAATAAAATAACATAAAATAAAATAAAATAAAAATCCACCCCGACCCGGCCCAGCCCCCGAGCCAGGGGCCAGGTCTGGGCCGGCATTTCTCCGCCATGGCCCGGCCCGGTCCAGCTCGCACCTCCTCCCAGCTGGCCCGCGAAAGACCGGCCTGGGTCAAAATCCACGGGGTTTCGACCCGGCCTGCTAGGCCCGAATGCCACCCCTAGAGATATGGGCTGTTGAGTTGCGCGTGCACAGCAGCGCGACATTGTGTGGCAGGTTGCGCCGGTGGGAAAAGTGAAGGTTGTGCATGTGAGATTTCACCGGGGGGGCATTTTGGTGATTTTGAAAAGGGCTTATCATTTTTGAAATTTGAATTTCAAATTAGATGTGTGTGCTTTTCGGCTTTGGGAGATTGGGATTTGAAGCGGGATTGGGTCTCAAATCTAAATTTATGCTCTCAAATATGTGGGCTCTTAAAAAAAATATGTGGTTTCATTTTGAGTTGCTCAAATTTGATTTCCATCAATCATTTTTGGTGAATGTGCGAATCCTCATCGTTGCGGTTGATGAACAAGGCATTGTCGTTATGGTAGATGTGCAAGCTGTCAACATGGTGGTTGATATACGAGCTGTGACTATTGAGACAAATATCCAAGTCATCGTGGTTGAGGTAGATGTGCGAGTCGTCACTATTTTGGGGAGATGTACTGTAGCGCCCCGAATTTCAATAATAGAAATAAGAGACACAACTCCAGAATCTTTACATCAATGTAATCCAAACACAGTATATAACACAGGGAATATTAAAACTTTTCTTTACAACAGTTCTTTATTACAATGCACAGCCGAAAATTAAACATATTTATTACACCACATCTCAACACTTAAACTTCTGTCATCTCAAATCCAAGCTTTAACTTTACTCAAGCCACTTACTTGCAAATCCTGCAAAACTGACAAAATGTGGGTACGTCAGTTGAATACAACCAACGAAATACTATAGCAACAGTAGCCTTCCAAAGTCTCACAATCACAATCTTGCCACATAACATAAAATAAAGCAACAATAAATGATTCAAAAATTGACAAGTACTACTAAACTTAAGAGAATGAGTGTGTGTCAAGGAAACAGAGAGAAATGCATAAAGCAATTTTCAAGAAAACACAATGCATACGATGCACACTAATGTGTACTTGTTCGGATTCTATGAATCTCATACTACATAGGTCTGAAGGCAAGCCCTTAGCGTCTTCCAAATTATTTAATCCTTCGCTATGCTAACTACTACCATGACTACTACGAGATTTAAACACTTTACAAGTATTGGCTCTCGCCTCAGAATACTGGAGACAATCCCACATCGCAGATTATTCTGGGGCCTCTTTCATCCCTCGTCCCGGAATACTGGGGATTTTCTCACTCCACAGGTCTTTCTGGAGCCCTCATTGCACAAATATCCCATGAGCGTCACTCTCGTCCTGGAATACTGGAGATCAATCTCACCCTGTAGTACATTCTGGGGCTTCTTTCATCCCTCGTCCTAGGATACTCGGGATTATCTCACTCCGCGGATCATCCTGAGTTTATAACTCACGTTTGCTCTTGTTTCATCATATCACCAACTAGTGTTTTTCCTTACAAAAAAAGTAACCTAAGCCGCCTAGAGCTAGCTCCACCCTACCAGACATAAATCCACAAACTAGGAACACTAGCCCTCCCTGACTAATTCCTATAATTCAAATAATAAACTGGCGGTAATCTTGGGTTCTGCTCAGCCTCTAATGCTCACAACTCAAAAATTCTTAACCATATCTTTCTAGGGTTCTCACAATGATCCTAACCTTTAGCACGAACAACCACTTGTTTCAATCAAACAAAATATTCTTTCTTTTACCCATCTTTGGGAACCACAAACATCTCAATCAAGATTTTCTCAATCCAAATACAAACATTCATTTATTCACAATCGTTCTATCATAACTCACTCATCATTTAATACACATTTTACTTCCATAAAGACCCCCTTTGTTTATAGAAAAAAATAATTTAATTATACTTATTCAAAATTGAGTCACAATACTCCTTTCTATACTGTAAAATACACTGAAATTTCTGGAAGATTTATTGACTTCAAAACTGAAATAAGTCTTTGAAAATTTGAAATAATTATCCTTCAAAACTGAAATAAGTCTTTGAAAATTTGTAATAATTATCCTTCAAAACTGAAACGTGAACTCCCTTCAAAACTGAGAATCTCTTCCATAAAGTTATTTTTTTATATATTCGAAATCACAACTCAAATTTTTCAAAAACTGAAAAAAACTCATTTCTCCTCAAATCTAAAATTTATGCTTTCTTACCCTTAAAAACAGTCCATTCAAAAATAAATATTTAATTCTGAAAAATTGAGTTTGTATTTGCTCCATAAACGTAGGTTACATCGCCAAATTTATAATCCATTTGCACAAAAATAGAACCTCTAAATCATCAATAAACTGAAACTAGATATTTAATAAAATCTGAAACTTGCAACTTTAATTCATGATAAACAAATCACTCAAAACTTCACATTGTTTCCAAATATAAGTATATACATACACTCCCATGTCCACCCTAGGGTTTGCAACTCTAGTGCACCTTCAAAACCCTCGCACAAATACCCAAGCATCCCCCCAATAGTGATGGCCGAAACTAGCATTGTGCAAAACCGCACTCTGGGGTTTGCACAGTGCTCGGGTTCGGCATTGTGCAACCTCGGGGGTTGCACTTGAAACCCTAACCCCTAGGGTTAACCTCCAAACCCTAACCCTAGTTGCCGAACCCTAGCTCTTTCCATATTTAATCCATTTCAATTCAACTACACAATATTTCATGCTCGAATCAATGTAAATTAATTTAGAAAAATTTTACTCAATAAAAACAGTAAATTGAACATAAAGATCTCATCTTTAATTGATCACATGAATATTTAGAACATATGACAAGTTCTAACCATCTACAATAATTATAGGTTCATTATGTTAGTGTAGGTGCCCTAGAGGCAATACAATGATATTATGTAATCAGTATTATTGACATTATGTTCTATTTGATTATATTAATAATTTATTATGCTTCGTATTTACTGCGCTATAAATGTTAGCATGATAAATGTTCTTAGATTATTAATAAGAACTATATGAACATGAGATTATATATAGTATAATAATCTTAAATGTCCCTAGTCAAGTATTATTATTATTAGGACAGTAATAATACATTGAGACTAGTATGTTGATTGATTGATGACCACCTCTCATGGGTCATTAGTATAGAGATACTAAAATCAATACATAGGTAAATGTAAGAGTACATTGTACTGGACAGACCCACTGTGAGATTCAACCATGGAATAAATAAATAAGTGTCATAAGTAATCTCACTGTGATAATGGTGTAATGGTCCTCTGACCTGAAATCATTATATTTCTACACGAGAATTAATGTACTTTGATTCTATCAAAAGTTATCTTTAATCGGGTAATGATAAAGATAGTATTGGGTTCATTATGAATCGTGTGAGAAATGTGAATGATCTAGATGGAATTTAACCCTCCTAATTTTAGGAGCGATATTATCGGCCTCTTGTTTGAGTGAGACTATGAAATGCATGGCCATGCTCAAATATTGATTTGTTTGAATAGTCTACTCATCGATCAAGAAAATAAAGATTAAATTATTAAGAGGATGACACGAACCATGCCTCTAGTTTAATCTATAATATCAAGGTTAAAAGGATTATATTACACGGAGACATTAGTCACGAAAGGTTTAATTGAATCACCAATTATTATTATTACTTGGGTAGCAATGATGTATTACTAGATGCCGCTCATTGTTTATAATTTTATTATTAGATAATAAAATTATTGCCAACGTAATAATAACCTAAAGGGTCACACACTTAGAACGTTTAAAAGGAGTTTTAATTTAAAATTCGGAATTTAAATTAAATGATTATAAATTCGAAATTAGTTATTTAATTAATTGAGTTGGACTTGATTAATTAAAGTGTAATTCGAATTTAAATCTTTAAACCGAATCAGTTTGGTTTAGTAGAAGCCCAAACCGATTACGGTTACGCCCACCTCATTCTCTCTTATAAATACATAGAGATGTATTGGTTTAGGGTTCATCTTTTGGCAAATTCGTTTTCCACAAAAACCCTAGCCGCTCCAACTGTTGAGAGGCAAGAGAGAGAGAGAGAGATAGAGGCAAGCATCATCGGCTAGTACCGGCTCCCTTGATCGTTGGACGATCGGACGTTCGTGTGGACTGCTTTAGAGACGTGGATCTTGCTACAAGGGTTGCGTGGTGATTGTATAACAGGACCTCCATCTTTCAGCCTTCGTAAAGCTCTTAAAAGGTAAAATTTCGTTTCTCCATAATCAACCATGTCTTGTACACGGATCCTAGGGTTAGGGTTTCGGATTTTATGGTTTTACGACTGTTTTTTTTTTCGCTGCGTTTGTGCCCCGAAATCCTTCACATTAAATCCAATTTTATGGGCAAAGAAGTGATCTTTCACACTCAATAATACTCATAATTTAAAAATAGATCAAACAAGTATATCACTAGATCAAGATTTGATTTTTATCACATTAATGGGAAATCATTATCTAACAATCCATCTCTACAATCATCTTATAAACAAAACTTTATATTCATACTACTATGATCATAATCTCACAGGATATAAACTCTAGCATGATTCTGTATTGTTCATAAGAAATAAAACACATCAAGAGAGATGAAAGTTACCCACCTCAAGAAGAATTTTGTTGCAAACTAGAAACCTTCTCATCCAAGCATAGATCCACTCCAAAATGCCAAGAAAATCACAAAAAAATATCCAAAGAGAGGGGAGGCCAAAATTTGCTGCTCACTAAATAGGCCGGGGTGCATATTAGGGTCTATAGAGACATTTTACAAATAAAACCCCCTGGCAGTCCAAAGTTTAATATTCACCTAATCAAATCAAATCAAATTAAAATAAAATAAAATAGATAAAATCTCATCCCCTAAATCACTCCTCTGTAAACCAGCCCCTAAATGCTGCCCAATAAAATTTTGAATTCAAATTTTGCCTCCAAAATCTTTTTACAAAAAAGTCATCTTCTTTTGAAATATTTACAAAAGCAGTTTCTCTTATACAGAAAAGTCCCAAAAATTCAAATATATCCAATTATATATAAGAGAATTTATTTAGCAACTCAAAATTTAAAACTTTCATTTCAAAAATATTTGCACGTGTAAACGACAATTTCTCAAAAATTCAATAAAATTAAATAATTAAATTAAAATTTTAGTTATTAATTCAAAATATGAATTAAAATTTTTTGGGGCATTACATGTACAAGTTTTTGCCGTGGGAGAGATGTGTGAGCTGTTACAGATGTTGGTGTATGCCCTAGAGGCCAGTTGTGTATTGATATTACTAATTTACATTATATCATGACATTTATATTCTATTGTGGTATTTTATTTATTGTGAATTAAATGAGAATAATAAAGTTCTTAAAATACTAAGTTCAATGTCATGTGATATCAAGTGGATGACTTGATTGTGAGATCATATTGGCTGAAATTAAAACATTATTCTTAAATATCCCTAGTCAAGTATTGTTGTGAATTTGGACAACGATAATACATAGAGACTAATGTGTGCGTCCCTAGTCAAGTATTATTGTGAATTAGGACAATGATAATACATAGAGACTAGTGTGTGCATAGACTGATGTCCATTCTCACGGGTCATGGATATGGGATATCAAGTCTTCACATTGATACATATTAGAGTAATAATGTAGTGGACTGACCCACCAAGAGAATATTGCATGGATCGTTACGTGAGTTTAATAAGTAGTTCTCATAGTTACCATGGTGTACGTAGTCCTTTGACTTGAAGTCACTACGGTTTCCTACATGAGAAGTTATACATTTTAATGTGTCAAACACTGCCTGTAATAAGGTGATTATAAAGTCGACTATTGAATATACTACAAATCATGCGGAGGGATGTGAGTGAGTGAGATAGGATTGTCCATCCTACATAACATGAACGATATCTACAGGCCCCTTGATTAACTTAGATAGCAAAATGCATGGTCGTGCTCAAATGAGTTAATATGAGATATTGAGCTCATTTGTTTTAGCAAGTCTACTTGGACATCAAGAAACCAAAAATTGAATTATACAAGGGTGACACACTCTATGCCTTATGGTCAATTAAGAGGTCTGGACAAAAGTAATAGAATACATGGTAACATTGGTCACAGATAGGCGAAAAGTGAGGACATTGTCAGTTTCTCTCTCTAGAAAAGACTAGAAAGAGAAACTAACCCCAAAAAACCTCCAAAAGAAACCCTAGATCTGATTTTGGTCGGGGGCGACTGCTAGGCCTCGTCGCTGCCACCCCGACGCGATCATAACCGTTATCCCTCCCTTCCGTTGCCTTCTTCCCTATCATGCTCCTTCTCCACGTACCCCCAACATCCCAGACAGGACAAGCTTCGACGGGGAGATCGTGGCGACGTCATTCCCCAGAAACACCGCCACTGCCATCGACTTCGTTCCCCAGAATCGTCGATTTCGGGACCTGCTTCGATAGGGAGATGCGGCGACGTCGTTCCCCAGGAGATCGTGGAGACGTCATTCCCCAGAATCACCGTCATCGTCATTTCCAGATCTGATCGACGGGGGGCGGTGCACCAGTTTCAGGAGGCGCACCGCTCATCTTGCTGGCACCTCCGACCAGCCAGCTTCGACACCTCTTCTTCGGCGACGGGTGGTATTCGATGCCGCACCCATCGTCGCTGTTTCCCTGCTGTCGTCCACCCTCCTCTTTGGCGCCAGAAATGGCATCATCATCGCTGCCACCATGTCCACACTCTCGAGGCCAAGCATGGTGATCTTGCTATGATTTGGATCTCGAGGGTTGGTTGTGCGTGCGAAGAAGTCGGGGTTTGTGATGATGGCAGAGCCAAAGAACGAGGTTGAAGTTGGGGAGTGAGAGGGGCGGTGGCACCATTCGGGTTACTTCACCCAATGTCCACAGTCGTCGGGGCATCACTGCCTCTACACCCTCATCATTGAATCTGATGCCCAATGCCATCGCCCAATGTGGCGAGAGGGGAAGGTGATACTTCCGCAAGTTGGGATTCGTCTTGGTTTTTTTGATTGAGAGAGAGAATGAGAGAGTGGGTGAGTGAAGATGTTGCTCATCACTATTCTATGTTGGTGTTGGTCTGTATTTGTGAGAAATCACTGGAGAGAGCAAGGGCGTGAGAGAGGCGAAGGTATCCTCTTCACGGCTCTCTCTTTGACTACGGTTTTTGTTGGGGGAGTGATATTTGCAAGTGTGTGGGAGGTTAGAAGGAGTAGACTGAGCTCAGTGGTTGTCAAAACTATGCCTGCGGGGCTTGGGCCCAAAGATGGGGTCCACCCAATGAGTAGTCGGAGCTCGGCGGTTGTCAAAATTCTGCCTGCGGGGCTTGGGCCCAAAGACGGGGTCCTCCCAGGGAGGAGAAGGCAGGGCTCAACGGGTGATAAAATCCTGTCAGACTAGTTTCAGGTGGGTGTGCACGTGCTGTGAAGGCAGTGTTCGAAGAAAATTGACGTACATACAATTTTTCTGGACCGAGCTTGTTTGTCGGCCCACCCTCCAGGGTTTTTGGAGGGATTTGTTGTTTGTAAGGATCATGTGGCTTCATGTTTTATTTTCATGTTGGTAGGTTGTATGTTTTGTTAATTTCTGATTAATGAAACAGGGTGGCCATATTCCACCTTTTCCTTCAAAAAAAAAACATTGGTCACGGATAGGTCATGTCAAATCACTGACATTCTCGTTACTTGAGTAACAGTGATGTATTGCTAGATATCACTCACTGTTTGTAATAATAGAATATAATTTTAGTATTACTGTCAACGTAATGGGAATGTATATGGTCACACACATAGAATGGATCGAAATTATGATTTAAATTCATAAGATGAATTTAATTGAGAATCCAAGTAAGACTTGGACTCCTGACATTGGTTGGACATTTAATTAGATTAAATGGGCTGACTAAAGTTAGAAGGTCCACACACGAATCTGACGCTCAGGTCAGATTGTGAGTCCAACTGCCTCACCACTCTCTTAGGGTTGATTTTCTTCACACACACACACACACACACATATGATATATTTTTCTGGAAAAGAGACATGAGAAAACCCTAACCGTCACATAAACTGTGAGAGAGAGATATCGTGAGGAACATCTCCTTCCTGCAGGTAGCACCGTGGCCTGAGGGAGAGCTTGATTTGATCCATTTGTATGGATATAGTAGAGGCACCACAACCTTTGCAGTGCTGTGATTGGCATATTTTGGAGACACCAGATCCATCTTTAAGGTATAACTCTTAAACACGATTTATCCTTTTCACATGGATTCATGGCTAGGTATCGATATTTTGTAATTTTTCCACTGTGTATATAATCTGTGATTGCCCTCAAAACCTAACAACAGATTGAATGATGCAAGCTGTCGCTGGGGTGGCATTCGTGTGAATCATCATCGATGTGGTGAACGGACAAGCTGTTGCTTTGGTGGTGAACGGGCATGTCGTTACCGGAGTATAGAAGGGGCAAGTCGTCGTCGGAAGGGCGTATAGGCAAGACATCGTCTGAGTAGTGATCGGGCAAGTTATATGTAGAATATTGTACGAGCGAGGCACCGTTGAATGGAATATGGGGAGTCTAGAGTGGTGGACGGATAAGTCGTTGCCAAGAGGTGAATTGATGAGTCGTAACTATTATGGTTAATCAATGAGTCATCACTAAAGCGATTGATAGTGCTTTCGTGTGTGCGGAAAACATGTTGCAAGGTTCTTTAATTACAACTTTATCTTAGGGAGGGACAAATAAAATATATAGATTTTGTTTGTAATTATGTTTTCCGATAATTTTTTTATTAAGATACAGCTTTGATGTAATTCGTTTCATTCTATATAATAATGGAACATGGAGGATAATTGCATCCTTTTTACTCAAAAAACATAATGTATAGAACTGGTCATTCATTGATTTCCTATTAATAATCATGAACAACCACAATATTAGGGGAAAACAAACATCGAGTATTAAATATCTTTAGAAATATGTGCAAGTTGGCAATATTAAAGTCAAGGAAAATAGTAGAATTCCAACATTCAAATTCAAAAGGATATTACATCAAAAAAATTCAAAAGGATATGTCACGTAATTCTTAAAATAAGCAAACAATACACAATGTGTACCTTCTGTATTTCCATATCGAGCTACATGATCTAATAGGTGTACTTTTTTTGATGTAAACGTATAGAGTCGGGCGACTCCAGCCATATCAAAAAATATATTAATAAACAAAAGTACAAAGAAGTTTTACAAGACATAAAACCCACTCCAAAAACGTGACAAATGACCAAGGGAAGAAAAGATAAAAAGAACTATACAGGGACTAGGACACAACTCAATGCGAAAAACACCACAATAATAACAGCGGATGAGAACGAAGATAGAGCGAGCGCCAAATAAATGGGATGGAAACTGGAAACCCCGGGATAACCAGTGCTAAACCAACGCGGGGAAGAAACCACACCGCAGAAAGGCTAACGTCGGGCCGCGAACAGGACATGCTGATAACACAGACGGCGTCTCTAGAGAGAGGCCGACGATAAAACAAAGGCCGCCCTCCAAAGTCAGCACCACAGCAATTGATCCACCAGGGGCCGCAAACAGCAAGAGATGCCGCACACGACACAGAGACAGAAAGAGCCCGCCACTTGGACCCACCGAGAGAAAATACGCTGCGGAGCTACCAGAGAGCCACCGCGAGGTGACCCGGGGAAGGGCACCAAGCACACAACCAAGAAGAAACTCATCAAAAAAGAAGCTTAGACTAGAAAAAATACCACAACGACGAACAAACACCAACCAGAAAAAACCACACCAGCAGCCAAACCAACAGAAGAGAAGGCCGAGAGCTCAATACCAAAACGAAATCAGGGAAACAAAAATGCTAAGAACAAGCACACCAGGGACCATAATGCACTCATCCATATATGACAGAAAAACTAATGGAAAAGACTAGATAAAACGAAACAAGATCCACTAAACCCATTCATCCACATCCAGCAAAAGGTCAGCAAGAACAAAACCCTCTAAACCCATACCATAAGAGCCAGATACCACAACAAGACCACCATAGTCCAGCCTGGACCCAAAAAACTGCCTAACAGCCTGACTCCAAAAAGAAACCCGCCGACTAGCAAAGCAAAAACACAACAAACACAGGAGAGAGAGCACAGTCGGCCGAAATGAACAAAATAACAGGCCAAGGGGTACAAAAGAGGGAGAGAGAAATATACAATAGTCACTGAGATGGAGCTTAGCTGAACACAGAAAAAACAAACAGTAAAAACATAAAGAGGAGGCGTCACTGTAGAGAGAAGCCAGCACCAACATCAGACCTGCAAGAACGAAAGTTATAAGCACCATGCCGAAAATAGAAGATCATAACGCATTAAGAGAGCTAAGGCAAAGAAAAGATTCATCTAATCGGTGACAATTGAGTGAAACTCTGGCTTCGGTTATTTACATTCGAAGACCATAATTTAAAAAGAAATAAAACTCCTCTATAAGATAACAGATAGTCGAAGCGCTATGCGTGAATAGCCTTCGATTTCTTTCCAACCACACAATCCAAATAATGATATGAACCGAAAGGTTCCACCCTTTGCAAAAAAATTTATGCAAAGACGGAGAAGATCAACACAAGAATAAGCTGGAGGGAATGGAAGGGTTTTCCCAAGCCAGAGAGACAATCTTCCATAGTGTAGAGATGAAGGAACATCGAACAAAAAGGTGGTTAACATCTTCGGAGACTTCCGAGCACAGGGGACAGAGTTGTCCCCACGCTAAATTCCTTTTGTTAAGAACTTCGACCGTTAGCAATTTGTTGTTTAAAGCTAGCCAAGAGGTGATCTTAACCTTAAGGGGAGCGCAAGAATTCCAGATGAATTTAGCGACTGGGGAATGAATCCCTCTAAAGGTGAGAAAGTTATAAAAAGATTTAACCGAGAAAATCCTGGCCGAGTTCCATCGCCAAGCGATATCTTCAACAGGCTGCCACTCGAAGTGATTCAAAGAAGAAATGAGCTCATTAAAAGCAGAGTACGAGCGGGAAGACAGATCTTCAGAGAATGGGATGATCCAGTGCCTGATAGAATTAACCATGGTGAAAGACTCCGCCACAGAGGCGTCGGGATTGGAAGCCAGACGGAAAAGATGCGGATAAGCCGAGGAAAGTTTGGTGTTGCCTATCCAAATATCGGTCTAGAATTTGGTTCTGGAACCGTCAGCACATATACGGGAAATACCGCATTGGAAGGCTGCAGCCACTTTCCAGACTCCTTTCCAGTACGGGGAAGCAAAGCGATGAATAGTGGGGGGAAATACCACCAGTGGTTAGAAGCAAAATAAAACTCTTTGATACATTGAACCCACGGTAAGTGATCATGTTTAAAAAATCTCCAGAGCCATTTACCTAACAGAGCGATGTTATGGTTCCAGAGATTTAAAACCCCCAAACCCCCGCTAGCTTTAGAGGAGCAGATATGGTTCCAGTTGCAAAGGTGAGAACCTTGCTTAAAATTGAAGGAACCAGTCCAAAAGAAATTACATCTGATTTGGTCTAACCTCTTGAGCACGCAGGAGGGGACATAATAGAAAGACATCATATAAAGAGGGATAGCGGAGAGAACGGAGTTAAGAAGAACTAATCTACCTCCGCGGGAAAGCAATTTACCGGACCACACATTGAGTCTGGCTTCAATTTTATCAATGAGAGGAAACCAGTCAGATTTTAGCAACTTGCCCCATCGAAGGGGAAAGATGCGATAGGGCAGTTAAAAAGTTGGAAACCTCGGTTTGACGATTGGGATCACCACTCAGCCAGAGGACTGAGGATTTTTGAAAATTGATGGAGAGGCCCGAAGCCAAGTCAAAGTAATAAAGGAGGAGTTTGAGGTTACGCATGGAGTGACTATGCGGTTTAGTGAAAATAATAGTATCATCAGCGTATTGCAAGTTAAGAACACCATCAAAGCGTTGTGGGCGCCCGAGGCCTTCGATGACTTGCGATTCGCGAGCGTTGTGAAGCAGCTTACTGAAAATGTCTGCAACCAGGGAAAAGAAAAGGGAGGAAAGGGAGTCCCCTTGGCGGAGACCACACTTAATCTTAAATTTGTGGCCTTCCGAGCCATTGATAAAGATAGAGGAGGTTCCGGAGAAAATGCTGGATTTAATCCATGCAACCCATTTAGGGCCGAAGCCCCCGATGAAGGAAAATATCAAAAAGGAAATCCCAACTCACATTGTCGTAAGCTTTTTAAAAATCAAGTTTGAGGAGGATGCCTTCGGAACGGGAGTGGTGGCAGAGGGAAATAATCTCTTGAGCTGACGCAACGCTATCAAGGATAAAGCGGTCCTTGATAAAGCCTGATTGAGCAGGATCAATGAGGGGACAAATGACCATGCTTAACCTAGCGGCTAGAACTTTCATAATGATTTTGAAGGTAGTGTTGATCAAGCTGATAGGTCTAAAGTTCGCCAACACATGCGCTCCCGCCATTTTGGGAATGAGAACAATGTGCGCATAGTTAATACGGTCAAAAGAAAAGGAGCCCTAGTGCAGGTCCTTGAACAAATTAAGAAGGTCATTCTTAAGCCAGGGCCAGAATTTTTGAAAGAAAAAGGCTAGAAAACCATCCGGCCCAGGCGCTGAGTCGCTTTTCAAAGCGAAGACAGTTGATTTGATCTCTTCCAGGGAGAAGGGAGATTCGAGAGAGGACAGGTCGAGGGTTAGGGAACCGTAGAGTTGATGCCAATCAAGGGAAATTAACCGCGGTTTATGAGAACCGATAAGATTTTTATAGAAAGAAAGAAATGCTAGATGAATATCTGATCTAGTATGGAGATCCACCCCGTTGTCATTGATCAAAGAGATATGGTTACAACGTTGCCTATAAGACGCAAAGTTATGGAAGAAGGCGGTGTTGCCATCACCTTCCTTCAGCCATTTGACTCTGGCTCTTTGAGACCATTTAATATGGTCCTGAAGGAGGATGTCGGCATACTCGAGCTTGCAAGCTCGCCGCTCGTTGCGAAAAGAATCTGACAAGGGACCTTGCTCCTCCATTTTGTCAAAATAGTCAATGGAAAAAAGGAGAAAGCTTTTAAGGAAGTTGGTGTTGTGTTGTCTTTCCCGACGCCAGATCTTGCATCCATGTTTAATGGCGTGGAGCTTGAGAAGGAGGTTGCCATGACCGGAAGAACCGGTAATAAAAGCAAGGCATTCCTCAACCAGGTTGACAAAAAGCTGGTCTAGAAGCCAAAATTTTTCGAAATGGAATTTGTGTGATGAGGGAACTGAAAGTTTGAGTAGTGAGTGATGGGCACATGATCGGAGGACGGGTTGGGTAAGGTCTTGGCGAATGAGTTCTGGAACTGGGAGATCCAAACATGAGAAACGAGGAAACGGTCAAGTTTGGCCAACGTCAGAGGATACGCTGGTTAGACCAGGTGAAGGATCACCCATTAATTGGCAGGTCGATTAACTGGAGATCCCTGATGCAGTCATTAAAGCTACAGGATTGGGAGAACGAGACCACCGGGTTCGACCTTTCGGAAGCGAACCTGGTAACATTGAAGTTTCCGCAAAGAAAACAGAGACCGTTAATGAAATGGTGTAAAGAATGGAATTTGGTCTAAAAAAGAGGCCGTTTCTGGGACGAGGAAGGCCCGTAAACCGAAATCACTGTCAAGGCACAATTGAGTATCGTCCAGTGCAGTTGGACGAACAAGAAAAAATTAAGACGGTGAATCGCGATCAGAGAGAAAACCGATTCCTTGTAACCCAGGAGGATGCCTCCCTTAGAGCCTATAGCGTCAAGAGAGATCCATTTAGAGATGGAGGAGCCTCCTAACGAACAAAAAAGGCAGGGCGAGGGAGAATCGATTTTCGATTCCTGGATGGCAATGAGGTCGCAATGGGAGGAAGCAATTAAATCAAAGATCGCTCTCTTTTTAATGGGGCAATTGAGTCCCCGAATATTCCATGAGATACTAATCATTAAAGAGATTGTGCTCCCAGACTCTATTACGTTCATTCTGTCTAAGGATATTGAGAGGAAGCGAATCGCCGGATGCAATCAGGAAACCCAAATCCTGAGCAAGGGACACCAACTCAATATCCGAAATCGATTCGAACTGAGAGTGAAAGATGAATCCTAAAAGATCAGGAGGAGGAGACGAGTTGGAAATTGGAGTATGCAGACCGATGGGAGGAACAGGGGAGGAATGAAATGGTTTTTTAGCCATAAGACGAGCACTCGATCTAATAATACGATTAGAGCACCGGCCAGACGAGGAAGACCTAAGAGTAGAGGACGTAACTTCCTCAACATGGGAGGAAAGGGGAGACACTTCACATTTCTTGAAAGAGCAAACCGAGGGAGAAGAGATAAGAGAAATAGCGGGGGGGATAGATAGCTCCGAGGCTCTTAGATTCGATGGAGAGGGGAGAGCACCGGAAGTAGGGACCTTCTGACTACCTCGAACCCGGTCTACCAAATCTGGAGATAACCACCCGTGGGCCAAAGAAGAAGAAAACAGCGGGAAATTGGCCAGGCGAGTTACTCGGGGAGCAAAAAAATACATAGGAGCAGAGAAATTAACAAAGAAAAGTTGCCAAAAACAATCAATAGTAATGCAACTAGAACACAGCGATGTATCGGGAATAATATAAAAAGATACCTGTTTGGTAAAGTGCTCTTTGTTCAGATCGGCTTCTTCTTCTAGAAGCAAAGCATCTTGATCAACCCATCCCAGAGCTTTAGAAGGAGGGGATTGCTTGGCAATGTTGGAGAGCGGGAGAGGAGGAGGAACACTTGAGGTAGGGAAATGCGCTTGTTGTTGAAATTTCTCCCAATCGGATGCGAAGGAGAGATTAACATCCCAAGAAGGCCACTGATCAGCGACCGCGAAAGAGGGAGCGGGAGAGGAGGGAATAGCCTGAGAGCTCTTGCCAGTAGATGATGCCTTCGGGGGGATCAAGGGAGGAGACAGCAGGGTCGCGAGGGAGGGGGCAGAAGACGAACCCCTTGGCGCCTGCTGAGAAGAGCGCTCAGGATTGATCCAAACCAAATTTGGCGCCTTAGACAGCGAAATCTTCGAGATGCTTGGAGAAGCGAAGGGTTTGTGTCATGGTGGAAGCTTCCTCCTGGCGGGAGGGTTAAGGGAAACTTTCACAACCCCCGGATCTGACTTCGACATCGAAGATGAGCCAGGATGAAATTGAGGGGAAGAGTCAGGTTTAAAGGATGACTGAGAGGTCCCAGAGGAAGGCAGAATAGCATCATGGTATTGAACAGAAATGGTGAAGGCGGAGATCCCATCTCTCAAGAAAAAAGCCTCAATGCGCTCCTTTTTCTGAGGACAACAAAAAAGGGCTTCTACCTGAAGGCTACCGGAGGCAAGCCTAGCAGAGGAAGCAATGCTAACAATCTCACCAATACACTCGCCATGAAACCAACCAGGCACAGTGAATCACAAAAGGGGGGAAGACCCACTAGAGAGACCTTAGTAGGCGCGGGACATAGAACCAGAGAAGGTGAATTAATCTAAACCCATTTGCGAATGGAGAGGAAGATGGTTCCAATCGAGAGGGAAGCATTTGCACAAAGTTCCTCAAGGATCTTGGGAGAGGGGCATCGGATCACTACGTCTCCGTTAGAGCAAATGTAGAGCACCCAGTCCCAATCTTTAACGTTATAGGAGTTGTAAAGAAATGAATTTAAAGTGAAGAAAGGAATTGAACCTCTGAGGAAGGAGATGGCCCCATAAGTGCCAAAAAACTTCAATCTATCAGTAAGCTCCGTACTCGGAATGAATACTTGAGTCACAACCGGCCCTACAGGAAGAAGAGAAGGGGCGGATGGAGCAGGAGACTCAGTAGGAGCACTAACAGGGAGACGAGAGGCAGATAGGGGGGTACGGAGAAGAGGCGACCTAGTCGAAACTTTTTGTTTCTTAGGCTTAGCCGAAGGCAGGTCTGCCAGCTTCCGTTGAAGCGTGGGAAAGTCTAGAGCGGCTAGCACCTGGTCTGCAATTGGAACCCCCACAAAAAGACCCAAAAGTTTTTGGAGGGCAAAGCAGCGGTGACGCGCATGGCCATCCTTAAGGCAGAACAAACATTTCATCTTCAAATTGCAAAACTGCTTCAAGTGACCCGGCTGAAGGCACCGGAAGCAGGTGAGCGGTATGCAGTGAGAATAAGAGCGATGGGGAGTGGCAAATGAAGAGATAGAGGAGGCGAAGAGGCGGAAGAATGGAGGATAAGAAGCCTCTGGAGAACACAAGCGACTGGGCCTAAAGGACCCGGGATCAGGAGGCCCAACACCGGGTTTAGGCCCCTCAACAAAATGACCAGACTTAGGCTTTTTCTTCTTATTCACTACTTCAACCCAAGAAAGCTCCATGGGCCCGATGAGAGAAGGCTCACGAAGGGCAGAGAGAGTACAAGAGGAGAAGGAGAAACTCTGATGCTGAAAGATAGCACAGCCACAAGAAGACCTCATGCTCGAGTTGTTGAAGGGAGGGAAAATCACGAGGAGGAAAGGGGGGAGAAGAATTAGAGCTTAGGGGGAGAAGAACTGTAATGAGAAAGAAATAAAGGTGGAGGAGAGGAGAGAGGTCTAGAAACAGATCGTCCGACAGGAAAACAATCCGCCAAAAAAAACGACCACCAAAACACTACCGAAGTGCTAGCAAAGACCACAGCCGCCGAAACACAATAAAGAACATAAAAGAAAATTTACAGTGAATGGATGAGGCTGAGCTAGCTAACTGGAACAAACCAATCTTGACAGTACCTGCTTTAGAAGGATGGAGCGGCCAGGGCGGGAAAAGGGCTGAGGGAAAGTGACTGCTACACACTAGCGAGGTAGGAGACCACCGAAGCCTGTACTCGATAGCCTGAAGAAGATGGGGGGAACAACACCAGGAAGGGGAAAAGAGGCACGATAGCAATACGAACGAACTCACGGAGGGGGAAGCTTCGGAGGGTGTAGGCACAACACCAGGAACCACCGGGGGAAGCACCTGGGGACAGCGGAACGAAGGAGCACACCGGGAGGAGAGGAAATGGGAGAAGGCGAAAGTGGGGGTGGGGGGGAGAGGGCAAAACGAAAAGGGTCTGAGGAGAAGGAGCAGACGAACAACTTTAAAGAAACGAGATCAGGGTGAAGAGGAGCCGGATCGCCGGATCTGAGCACTTAGGAGGAGGATGAACAAATTTGAACTTTTTCGGTATGATCTGCTTTGTATGTCAAAAGTTACTGTGGTGGACTCAATAAATGGAGCGGACATGAATTATGATGTGAGTACTATGAAATCTTAAATGATTACCATATAGCTTCTGTAACAGTAGAATTAAGATTATTTTGAATTAAAATTTTCATTAATTGAGGATAAGGTTTTTTTTTAGGAAAAGATGGAGTCTGGCCACCCTGTTTCATTAATCAGAGATTAATAAACAAAGCTCAGGGTACTGAGCATACAACAAAATCCTAGAAAGAAAACAGAAAAACATACTCCACCCCAAACATGGGGGATAGGACAAAGTACAGACAGAGAATAAAGTAGCCAAAAGTAATACATCATTCTCCCCAACAATCCCTGGGGTGGTGGGTATCAATTTCCATCAGAGCTCGTGTTTCAGTCAACCATCGGGCCAATCTCGATCTCCTCGTCGTCAAACTCCTGTACCTGTAAGATTGTGGTGATCCTGTCCCTGGGACCTGCTGCTGCCACATTAGTCCAAAATGAAATTAGATGCATAATATGATTGAGATTGCCAGAAATAGTATTGCAAGTTCTACGAAATTAAAGATTATTTCTGTCTAGCCATAGCACCTAGGTCATTGCGGTAATCATGATAAACCACGCCTCTCTCATAGCACCTCTCTCCATCGCGAATTTAGTTCCTACCCACAGGTTGTCATATGAATTAGGGTATTGCGATGTCCCTAGCGCACTGAGAACCTCTACAATAACCGCTTTGCTCCTAGGACAATGAAGGAACAGATGGTCTCTAGCTTCCAGGTTGGCTTGGCAGAACCCACATTGAGAATTCAAATTTGGTTGGCGCTTAGCTAGGTTTTCTCTAGTCAGGATCGCATCATTCAGCACCAACCATAGGAAAACTTTGATTTTAAGGGGTGCTTTCGTTTTCCAGACAATGGCCGACCATTTTGGTGAGCATCCCTTATAATGGATGCAGTTGTACATTGATCGAACCGTGAACTTGCCATTTTTCTCCAGATCCCAGGTTTTCTTATCGGGCCTCTGAGTACATCCTATTCCAGCATTGGAGATGTAGGTCTGAAGTTCCGTCAGTCTGCGTTGGGAGTCTATGTCAAGAGGATGTTTGAACGCTAGATTCCATGTGCCTCTTTTTCATGCTGCTGCCACCGTGCAGTGTGGTTGAGTCGCTTGCTCGTATAAGTCTGGGAACATGGACCTGAGTGTGTGGTCAGCACACCACTTATCCCACCAAAATCTAGTAAGTCTTCCATTACCTATGGTTGATTTAAAATAGTTGTTGAAGGGATCGTAAGCCTTGGCAATCCCTTTCCAGAAGCAGGATACTCTAGGGCCAATCCTGAAGCCTAGATTCCTAGTTCCATTCCCATGCATGTATCCCTGAACAAACTGCTGCCACCCTTCTCCATTAGGGTGGAAAACTTTCCACCACCATTTGCCCAGTAGTGCCAAGTTCATGTCTCGAAGATCAATTATACCCAGGCCTCCATGAGTCTTTTTCATACATGCCTTCTCCCATCTAATGAGATGATATCCTCCTCTGTCTGGGTCTGCCCCTTTCCAAAGGAAACACTTCCTGGTCCGGTCAATTCTTTGTATTACCCATCGTGGCATCTCAAAGAAAGAGAGGTAGTAGGTAGGAAGGTTTGAGAGGACTGCATTGATGAGCGTGACTCTCCCTCCCATGGAGAGTGCTTTCCCTTTCCATCCTGCTAGCCATTTCTCGACCCTATCTATGATGGGTAGCCAATCCGCTTTTTTGAGACTTCTGGGTCTTAGCAGCAATCCCAGGTATTGAATGGGGAACCTCTCGATGGAGCAATTGAGGATTGTGGCATGATCCAGCGTCTCTTCTGGGGTCAGAGCAATGGGAATCAGAGCACTTTTGTGGAAATTAACTCTGAGTCCCGACCAGGCTTCGAAGCAATATAGAATTTCTTTGAAGACAGTAGTTTCCCCTGGGTTTCCATTGCCGAATAAGAGAGTGTCGTCTGCATATTGTAGTATAGAGCAACCTTGACGTTGTACCCCTTTTGCCACTGGTACAATCCAGCCTGCTCTACTGCACCTAGTCATCATGGATCTAAGCACATCTGCCACGATGGTGAAGAGGAGGGGTGATAGCGGATCTCATTGTCTGAGCCCCCGTTTGTAGGAGAATGGGTGACCTACAGTCCTATTGAGCAAAATAGTCGTCTTGCTAGTGGTAAGACATGTATGGATCCATCTGATCCATCTGTCCCCGAACCCCCATCTAGCAAGCGCTTCCAGTAAGCAGTCCCATTCCATGGAATCATAGGCTTTCTCAAAATCCAGCTTCAGGAGGTAGCTCTTTGCGTTGGAAGCGTGGCACTGATGGATAGTCTCTTCAGCTGTAGCGATGCTGTCCTGAATGCATCTTCCCTTAATGAAGCCCGTCTGGTCGTGACTAATAAGACCATCCATTACCTTTCCCAGTCTGTTCGCGAGAGTCTTAGTAATAATCTTAACCGAACAGTTTAGGAGGCTTATGGGACGGAAGTCACCGACACGTCGTGATTCTTCTTGTTTGGGGATGAGCACTACCTCTGCATAATTGAGTCTCCCCAATTTGAGTTTATGCTCATAGAGGTCTTTGAACAGCTTCAGCAGGTCACCTTTTATTTCCTCCCAGAATATCTGGTAGAACATGATCGGGTGACCATCTGGACCTAGGGCTTTATCTTTACCCAATTGTTCGACTGCCTTCCAGACCTCCTTTTCAGTGAAGGGTGCTTCGATGGATTGCAAACCAAGATCTGGAGTGCCTGCTCGGTCTTTCCAGAAGTCATGTTGGAGAGGGGTTCTGAAATCTGCTTTGTGCCCAAAGAGGCGCTTGTAATGCGATTGGAAGGCCTGCTGAATGGCATCCTCGCCTTGTATTAATCCAGACTCTGAGTTGATAGAGTGGATGAGGTTAGTTCTACACCGGGCACTGGCAACTCGGTGAAAAAATACTGTATTCGCGTCTCCCTCTTTGAGCCATGTAATTCTCGAACGTTGTTGCCATCTGATTTCCTCCAACCTGTAGAGCTGGTTAATTTCCTGTCTGAGTTGGAGCAATCGATTCCGTTCTTCCTGAAGAAGGTCCCTAGCCTCTTCCGTCTTTTCAAGTTCCTCAATTCCTTCCAGAAGGGACTCCTTTGCTCTCCATATTAGTGCAAATCTGGTCTGGTTCCACTTCCTCAGCTTGCCCCTGAGCCTACTAATTTTTTCACACCATATAGCGGTCGCCTCAGTGCCCTTGGTTGGGCGAGACCAGCTCTCATTGACCATATGGTGAAAACCTTGGATTTCTAACCAAGTTTTCTCGAACTGAAATCTTGATGGCCTTCTGGGTTGGTCCTCCCCCGAAGATAAGAAAATAGGCACGTGATCCGAGGTAGGTTTAGGGAGTGATTTGGCTGAAGCTAAAGGGAATTTGGTCTCCCAATCCGTGGTGACCAAGATCCTATCTAACTTAGCTAAAATGGGCATTGCCTGCATGTTTGACAAGGTGAATAGTCTATCCGAGACAGGGATATCAACCAATTCCAGGTCTGTGATGACCTCATTAAATGCTTCTCTTTCTAGGTCACTAACACCTCTGCCTCTGTGCTCTGAAGCTTAAAGTCTCCCCCCACCACCCACGGGTGTGGCCAGTGTGCCTGGATAGCTCGAAGTTCCACCTAGAAGTCCGTTCTAGCGGGGGACGTGTGTGGTCCATACACCACCGTAACCAGTTGGACCCATTGGTCAGACTTTCGCTGTAGCAATACCGATAAAGTGAATTGCCCTTGTAGTACGTCCACACAGCCGAAGATGCTGGGGTTGAAACCTATAGTGATACACCCAGACGCCCCATCTGAAGGTAACATCCTCCATTCGGAGATTCGGCTACCCCCCACTCTCCTAACTCTAGACAAATGAGACAGTTTGGTCTCCTGGAGACCCACTATGTTAGCCTTAGATCTGGCTACGACTTCCTTAACCATTTCTCGTTTACCCCGCCCGCCAAGAACTCTAACATTCCAGAATAAGGCTTCAATTAAATACTATTAGGGGGTACGTAACTCGTATTTACGTTCGAGTCCAAAATAAGACTAACCCTATCAGTCTCCCACCCTCTAATTTGATTTAGGAATCAAGCGTTTCTGTCAATATCGTTAACCGTAAGACCCCAGGTTTCGGCTAGATAAAAAATTTCAGTATCGGTCATGAAATTAAAAACTGAAGCTAGGAAAGAGCCTGTACCTCCGACGCTTGTTTTAGCCACTTTAGAGGCTTCTGCAATCTCCAAATAGTCATCTAAGGACTCCTCTATAGCCCTCTTGTGAAACCTGAGACCTGTATCACTTTGAGACGCGCTTGTGCCGGTTGCTTGTGTTGGTGGGAAAGTGCATGGTACCAGATCTGGTGATTGAATTGGGAGCTCTTCCGCCTCTTCTTCTGAGCCCAACAACTCTTCCTCTGAGTAAACACAGTCATCCTCAAGATTAAGCCTATCCTCTCGGTCATCTTCATAGAGAGGTGGGTTTGGGACGCACTCGTTTGCGCCTACTAAATTGTTTGGACTCAAGACACCACCCTCTACTCCTTGGTTGGGCCCCTCTTTGGGCCCATATAAATACCCCACACCGCCGTCTACTTCTTCAAAAAAATCCCTCGCTCATTGGTTCACAATAGTTAAAGTTGTGCTGCCGATGCATCTCACCCACCGTTCTGAGGTCTTCGCCATCTGTCACGCACAGAGCGCCACATGTCATGCTCTGAGCGCTGCGCGTGAGTAACGAGACATTGGGGGCATTAAACGAGGCGTTGAAAACAACTTTCGATGCATGCGTCTCTTTAACAGTGATCTCCTTACCCCTTTCTTCTTCATTTGTGATTTCTTTACCCCTTTCAAACTTCCTCTTTCCCTGAGCATGGAGCCCTCTTTTGGCTTCGTTCTCTTTTGGGACCTCCTCTCCACCTACGAGCCCCTGCTTGCTCGTCTTCTTCCCCAAAAAAGCCTCTGCCTTTTCCAGATCTCTACCCACCGTATACACTTTTTGCTTTTTTGGAGACCCAGATTGCTTTAGTACCCACTCCTTGGTCAGAAGCGACGCTTCTTTCGTCGTCTTCCCCTCAGCGTTATTGCCCTCTACCAACTCCTGCTCCAAAGCTAGTGCCTTTATCCCTTTTTCCGGGGTACTCTACATGAGGTTTTTTTCATTTCTAGGGCCTGTAGGCTCTGGATCCCCTCTCTGTGCCGCTTTTTGCCTCTCCTCACCAAATTGCAGAGCTTGATTTCCATTTTGAATTATCTGTTGCCCCCCCTTTTTTCTGGCTTACCGCTGACTCTGAGAAATTAACCAAATCTGGAGATGGGTCATCTTGGCCATTAGATCCTTTGGTCAAGCTTCGTACTCGACCACCGGCGTCCCGCCCAGATGCATGCCACTCTGATCCCTCCGCCACAGGCTCCCGGTGAGCTTCCATCCCTCTCGCCGCCTTGATCAACTCTCTATGGGCTCGCTCCACTTCATGGGTCCCGTCTATGGTGAGACCCCAGGTTGGTGAAGCAACTTGTTTGTAGGTCCGGCCATCTCTGAGGGAGGATGGAGGTGTGGGGAACATGATGGGGGTGAGTTCTGTCTCTGTATCTGTGCGCTTGTCGAGTACGAAGCGGGTGAGATAGGACTCCTCATAAGAGAAGACTTTTGCAAATCTTGGCATTAAGGAAATGTCCCCACTCCTGATCAGTATCCTCACCGATACGATCTCCGAGCGGCGGACAGTCTTCTCGTCGACGTCTTCCACTGAGCCGAAGTCGGAGACAATCTCTTGCAAAGCCTCCTTTTTCCAAAAATATAAGGGTACATTATGGATCCATATCCAATATTTCTCTCCCTGAGGTCGCTCTGCACCAAAGCTCGGTGACCGAGCTTTGAACTCCATCTTGAAGTGCCCAAACTCCACCATTTCCATATCGGTGACCTCAATCATCTTCTGTGGTGAGGGGAATGATATAAGGAACTGGAGGTGACACATTTTCTTAACAACCCAATCTCAGTGTGCCTTCATTGGCCACCTCGTGTTTAAGGCTTGGAGAAGATGGACCTCCGACGGCCTTCTTGATTTCACCCATGCCACTGCACACCACTGGCTCAGCCATTTTTCCTCATTCTTTATCGTATCGAGGCTGTTCGCAAGTTTGATCATCGTTGGGTTGTCAGGCGACCTACCCCTACACACCTGCCGCTCGTCGTCATTGTTGGAAGTGATGACATTTGTGCAGTTGTATGACATGTGGCCCCACATCATACACCTCAGGCACCGCACTTCCGTGGTGCACTCCGTCCGGTAGTGTCCCAACTCTCCGCAGTTGAAGCACAGCACTGGTTTGTGCTTTCCTTTTCTGTGGTTTTTCCTGTTATCCAGTTGGGTTGGGGTTGGGGAGTCGGTTTTTCTTTTTCCATTAACTTCTTGTCAATTCTCCGATGCTACCTCAATCGGAGCGAGCTCCTCCTTCTCTTTAGGTTCATCATTTGGACCCCTCTGTAGGGCCCATACAACGATGGAGTTTAGAGGAGCGTGGACCTCCTCCTTTGACGGTGATTGGTGGGGGTTGTGTGAAGAGGAGGGTGCAAGAGGGTGATACTGGTTGTGACTGTTGGGTTTCTTTGGGGGTGTGGTAGCAGTTGAAGAGAGGTGGTGGTTCGAAGGGTATGTTGGCTGTGGTGGGGTGACTGATCGGTGGTGTTGTCTTTCTTGTTGAATTTGTTCTCTGTAATGATGGGGATGATGGTGAGTTGCACTACGGAGTTGTCTTGCCTGTTGACCTTGCTCCCTGTCATTGTGTTGTTGTCTTGCTTGTTGAAGTTGTTCTCTGTGGTGAGAGTTGTGAGTTGCCTTACGGTAGCCCCTTTTATCTTGCATTGCTTGCCCTATAATTATACTTGTGGTGCACGTCTGTGCTGTAACGCCGATCATAAAGCTTCCTCTGAGTATGACGCTGGACCACGGGGGGGGGGGGGGTCTTTTACGCCGGTAATGGCTTGTAGAAGGACCCCCTCTGTGGGCCCGTCCTCTCGACTCCAGCACCTCTAATTAGAGATGATGATCCATGCCTCTCCCCTCTCACCGATGAAGTGCATCTCGATGTTCCCGCGGAGGGCAGAGTGCACTTCTGAGCCCAGAGGGTATACCCTCAGTTTGGTCAGGTTGCAAGTTATGACTTTGTTTTGGGATAGGGAGTTGGGGTGTAGGTGTCGGAGGTTCTGAAGGTTGAGGAGGTGGCAGTGGTGCATTGGAGGTTGGGGGGAGGTGCAGGGATGGTAGGAGTGTGGCAGACCCTCTCGTTGGATCCGCACCCACTCAGTTCCAACTCCGACAACATATGGAATGGAGCCTTTGGTCCGAATAGCAGGTTGGTCATGCTGGGGAGAGTTGAGATGTTGCAGAACTAGAGGAAGAAGAGGAGAGGGAAAGTAGGCTTCGGTGGGAAGACCTACTTGGTAGACGGAAGGGAGGGGGTGAGGAGCTTAATTGAGGATAAGGTTGGAAAGGGTCTTAAAGAGATTGGAGGGACAATTAGTTATCTATAAGAGAGGAATAATATGTTAGGAACAAGTGACGCTCTGATACAATTTGTTAGAAAATTATTTCCTCTAGAGGATCTTGTTGAGCCTTCAATACGATCAATATAAACCACCAAGCAAATACTAGATCACATCAATCACACAAAGCACATAAGAATTGTCCCGATTGGGGCTTTCGCCTTAATCCGGAGGGAAAGAATCGAGATGTTATTCAACTAGAGAAGATACAAAAATATTACAATTCTCACAACGACCCTCTCTCAAGACTAACTAAAATTACTTGATATTTATAATGGACAAATCTCTCCCCTCTCAGATTAAGTACTATCTTCTCCTATTCGGCACTCAATAGAATAATATCGTTCTTGGAGCCGTTACAATGAATATATATCTAGAGAAAACCCTAGTTTAGATATCTGGATACAATAACCATCCGATGTATACTGAAGAGATAACTATACGTTGAGAACGTATGATCTAACTTAAAGACGAAGTTGGACTTCACACAAATCTCCAAGACCCGACCCAAAAACTGCTTCAGCTGCGCAAGACGGTCGACTGCACAAGTTACGATCGACCGCTGAGGGGGTGACACTTGACCGCACAGTCGATCGTCTTCTTCTCTGTTCCTTTTGTTGTTGTTGACTGCTTTCTTCTTTATCTTCAACTATTAGCTTTGATTCCATCTCATCGTTTTATCATCTTCTCATCGAACATGTGTATGTAAGACATATAAACCCAACAATCTCTACCTTGGATTGCATACTTATGAATCCACACCTGTGTGATTTAAACTCTGTAGACATTTCATCTTCACTTTGTAAATAACACGGCTCTATAACTTCTTCTGCTTGTTGAATCTACCTCCACCTGTTTTCCTCCAATCGTATGCCCGCTTTAAGGGCACACCCCATTAGATGTTATCATAGAGGTACCACCCTCCACACAAACTACACCTACCACAAGGCTCTCTCCACCTTCCAATGGTATTCAAATGTTACAGTCTCGCTTTGGTGATTCTAGTGACGATCTACTAAATAATACTTTAGGAATTATGAGCTTCCAAACACTCAGCTGAGTTTTTCCGCTCCCACAAAGCTGGTAGAGGTTGTGTTGACCCTGCCCAGTCTCCCTCTTACCCTTCATCACCTTACGACAACTCTCCCAAACTGTGAAAACTCTACCTCGAGCTGTGTACCTGTAGCCCCGAGAATCAAGGGTCTCAAATACCCCAGGTTCCGTTTTATTGAAAGAATATGCATGACCTCTTTTAGTGTGAACACTTAATCATCCGAAGTCTCTAATTCAACTGTTCCCTCACCCACCACTTCACAAATCTCCCCAATCGTCGTTCTCACACTACGACTTGTTGACAACTTGTAAGTAGAAAATATCTTCCTCTTGGAGAAAATATGAGAAAAACTTCTCGAATCAAGATACCTACTTGAATCCACATATGAAGAACTTGAAACAATAATACATAAATCAAATTACCAGAATTGCCAGAATCATTTGCACTAGCTATGTTGGCTTGATCACCTCCTATAGTAGCATCCTTCTAATTCAGCAACTTGTGACAGTCTCTCTTGTAATACCCAACCTCTCTACAATGATGGGAATAGATTTTACCCTCGTGTGCCTTATCCCTTAGAATTGAATTATCACCATCCAATGCCGAACAACCTACAGAAGATGATCCCCCTGTATGAGTCTCCTACCTAAGTTCATCTCCTTTCAGATCCTTAATCACTCCGACTACTGTAAGTCTCTCCTGGGATGATTTCCCGTGTAACATGATAGTTATCAAGTGATCATAAGAAATATGCAATGAATATATCAAGTTAAAAGTTTTATCTTCTTCGCTAAAATCAACAGCGTTAATAGCCTTCAGTTCAGATATTACCTTACTGAACTCTACAATTTGATCTTGACGATGGGTACATTCCTTCATTGAGAAATGAAACAACTTCCTCTTCTAGTACATCCGATCCAACAACGATAATCCCGAGTAGTCATATTTGAGTTTATCCCATAGACTCGCCACACTTTTCTTCTTAAGAATATTACACTTGACTTCGTCCACCAATTGCAGCCAGATAAAACTCAAGGCCTTCAAACAAATCTCATCTCACTTCTCCTGCTTCATGTCGGTTGACTTCTTCTCTTCTAGGGCAAGGTGCAAGTCCTTTTAAACCAATACATCGTACATATCCACTTTTCATAGATTGAAGTTGATCTTCCCGTCAAACTGCTTGATTTTCATCTTTTGAACTTTCATATTGTCCAAGGAACTCGAATAAACCCACAAACTTAATGCTTTGATGCCACTTGTTAGGAACACGTGACGCTCTGATACCACTTGTTAGGAAATTATCCCCTCTAGAGGATCTTGTTGAGACTTTGACATGATCAATTCAAAACACCAAGTAAATACTAGATCACACAATCACACAACGCACACAAGAATTGTTCCGATTGGGGCTTTCGCCTTAATCCGGGGGAGAAAGAACCAAGATGTTATTCAACTAGAGAAGATACAAGAATATTACAATTCTCACCACGGTCCTCTCTTAAGCTTAACTGGAACTACTTGTTGTTTACAATGGAGAAGTCTCTCACCTCTCAGATGAAGTAATCTCTTCTCCTATTCAGCACTCAATAGAATCATATTATTCTTGAAGTTTTTACAATGAATATATAGATCTACAGAAAACCATAATTTAGATATCTTGATACAATAACCATCCGATGTATACTGAAGAGATAACCATATGTTGAGAGCCGTACGATCTAACTTGAAGACGAAGTTGGGCTTCACATGAATCTCCAAGATCCGACCCAAAACTGCTTTAGCCGCACTAGACAATCAAATGCACAAGTTGTGGCACCCGAGGGAGTGACAGTCGACCACACAGTTGACTGTCCCCTTCTCTGTTCTTTTGTCGCTGCTGACTGCCTTCTTTTCTATCTTTAACTATTTGCTTCGATTCCATATCACCGTTTCATCATCTTCTCATCGAATATGTATATGCAAGACATATAAACCCAACATAATATACGCGAGTGGGAGTTATAAGAGGGGCATAATATATAAGTGAGAGTTATAAGGACTAGGTGACCCAAATGAGATATAAGGTTTTGTTCTAAATTAAGTAGGTAGTTGCCCCCCTCAGGTTGAACTTGGCTCCGCCACTGCCTGAAGGAAATGATGTTGCAATGCTGGGGAGAAACAGTTAGAGACGATAATGTTGTATCTTGTAGAATTTGGAGAATTCAAGAGGAAGGAGGAGATTGCAAGCTAGATTGAAACTTAGGAGAAGACTAAAGTGTATTTTCAAATTTTTTTCAAGATACGAACAATAAATAATATAATACTTTTGAAAGTGTACCTATACGTAAAATTATGGCTAAATTTAAAAAAGTTACACTAAGTTTTGGGCTAGTATAGAAAAAAACCGCACTAAGTTTTTTTTATTAAAAAATGACACAAAATTTCAAAAAACTCCACTGGGTTAGTTAGGGTTAAGGTTAGTTCGGGGGGGGTTATTTATACATCTGTTTAGTTAAGTGATGTTTTTTTTAAACACAAATGAAAGATAAATGTGGTTTTCTTAAATACAAATGAAAGATGAAAGTGGTTTTTTTAAACCCTACACTAACCCAACCCTAACCCTAATCCTAACCCTAACTAACCCAGTGGAATTTTTTGAAATTTTGTGTCCTTTTAAAATTACAAAAAAAACTTAGCACGGTTTTTTTAAACTGGCCTAAAACTTAGTGTAGTTTTTTTAAATTTAGCCTAAAATTATTGACAAACGTAGGCACAAGAAGCTACATGTAAAAGGATGAGAACATACAAATAGTGAAAGTAAAAGTAATGACATTCTAATAGCTCTTTGTAATATGCTCTATAGTATTTTGGAGGAAAAGTGCAGTATGGAGTATGTTAGGGAGTTTCATAATTTGTGCACACTACCTTAAAATTAGTGATGGATGGATGTGTATCATGATTCAAGTAACTCCAACAAAGATTAAGGATTAGGGAATTGAGTTAAATCTCAAGGTTTCAACAAGGAAACAATGAGAGGAATAAACAGTTAGAGAAGACAGACTCGAGAAAGCGACTAACAAAAGTAGGTAACAAATTCTAACCTCTAGTTTAATCATCATATTTTACATATATGACTTGTATTTATGTAGTTAATGTGAATGCATAGTTGAATTGTGTATGTACATACACATATTTGCGTATTTAAGGTGGGTTTATGAGAACAAACAGTTTCACATGAGGTGTTTGATAATATGTGTGCCCTATGTATATGGGAATGAGAAAATCTAGTAGAAGACATGATTATGAGAAATAAGACTTCTTGATAATATGTGTAATATTAAGAGAATAAGGAATCAACACTGGCACGGTCACTTATTGACATACCCCCCCCCCCCCCCCCCCCCCCCTCTCCCTCTCTCCAACCAAAATGCAAGCAAGATCCAAACCGTTCAACGTATTCTACATGTCGAGGTTTGAACATGTCTTGATCATGTATCAAACCATCTCATTTATTCTCCGTTGAAAAACTTTTTATTGAAAAATCGTTTATTCTTTAAGTACATGATGAATGTACAACACATGTCCAAATATCGTGATATTGCATATGTAAAGATATTATGACATGTAGATCACACTGAATGGTGTTGATCATGCGTTTGGTAGAGAAAAGCATGTCGAATGGATGACATTGCCATTGTAGGTTCCTTATTCTCAAATAATAATATGAGGTGCCCGATAATACTTGTGTGAATGTATGTTTTATGTATATGTGAATGAGAAAAGCTAATAGACGACATGAATATGAGAGGTGTTTGATAATATGTGAATGCAAGTTGGTATATATACGTGTATAAGATAATTTAGTGTTTAAAACAATTATAATAAGTGTGACTGTCTATGAGATGTTTGATGAAAGGTGTATGCTTGTATATGTATATGTATACGATAGCTAATGTGGTGGATGGTTGTGACAAACATGGTTGAATATGATGAATTTGTCAATATGAATGACTGGAGATATAAATGAATATGCAAAACTTCAGTGACCTTCAGTGTGAACCTTAGATAGTTGTCATTAAATTCAAGGTATCGTTCAATGACCCCGGACTCTGAGCGAGTTGGCACTGAAGTAGATGTACCAGTGGCCTCCAATATGGACCGGGCAAGGCGACATTCGATATTGTATAGTTCAATGAATGATTTATAATGCGTCCATAGGTGTATGGCATGACACTATCCAACATAACACGATTTTATCGTAAGTACTTATATGTGTACCAGATGACACAACAATTACACCACACACAGAGGAATGCCTACCCCGTATCCCTTATCATCATTTATACTTATGAGTATATTATAATTAAATAGTTGAAAAGCTGAGTCAGTTATGGGTAGGCAGAGTATGTAATCATAGTTTTTTAATAGTGATTAGAGTATATTTGCATATCAGCCGATGATTTGGCTTACATACCTACTTGTTGTAGTGCAGATATTGCAGGGTAAGTCATGACCAGGTTGAAGGAGAGAAAGGAGTAGAGGTCGTATATCGAAAGAGCCAAGAAGTTACGAAAACAGTTTACGAAAACAGTTTATTAATGAAATAGTATAATTGTTTGGAGCTGAAAGATATTTAATAATGTAAAAATATTTGTGTAAAACACAAAAGTATTAATTATCGCTAATTTGTACTTTTGTATTGTTCTGAAAGTGAGATATTGAGAGTGTGTGCACGTATTTTGAGGTATCTGGTTGCGGGGCATTACATGATGAGACCACAGACTTGATAGCAGGGGAGTTCGAGCAACTTTGTAATAAGATAGAGGAATTGACAAGCTGGGTGCAATTGGAGGAGGGATGTTGGAAGCAGAGATCAAGAGATCAATGGGAGAAAGAGAAAGAGAGAGAGAGAGAGAGGGGGGGGGGGGTTAAGAAATTTTGAGGATCTTGTTGAGTCTTTGACACAATCAACACAAAACCACCAAGTAAGACTAGATCACATAAAACACACAAAACACACAAGAGTTGTCCCGGTTAGGGCTTTTACCTTAATCCGGGGGAGGAAGAACCGAGATATTATTCAACTAGAGAAAATACAAAAATATTACAATTCTCACCACGACCCTCTCTCAAACCTAATGGAACTTGATGCTGCTTACAATGGAGAAACTCTCTCACCCTCTTAGATGAATTACTCTCTTCTTCTATTTAGCACTCGATAGAATCATCATCGATCTATGAGCCGTTACAATTTTTTATATAGATCTAAAGATAAACCCTAAGTTGATATCTTATTACAATAGCCATTGGATAGTACATAAGAGATAACCCTATGATAGGAGCCACACGATCTAACTTGAGAAGCAAGTTGGGCTTCTTACGAATCACCAAGACCCGACCCAAATATCCATCAGCGTCGCGACCGGTCGACCGCCTCCCAGGTTCAGTCGACCGTCCCCCTCTCAGGGACTTCTGCACCCTATGACCGGTCTACCGCACCCTATGACCGGTCGACCGTAACTTCTGCAACTACAGCTGCTGACTGTTTCCTTACCTCCACTCCGTTTCCGATCGCCTTTGTCTGTCCATCGTCTTATCGTCTTCTTATCCAATCTCGTATGCAAGATATAAACCCAACAATCTCCACCTTGGATTGCATACTCATGAATCAATACCTATGTGATTTAAAACTCTTCTAGATCTTTCTTCTCCGCTTTGTAATCAACATGTTTCAATGACTTCTCCTACTAGTTGAACAAACCTCCACCTGTTTTCCTCTAGCTATATGCCCCCCTCAAGGGCACACCCATGTAGATGTAATCATGGAGGTGCCACCCTCCACACGAACTCCACCTACATCAAGGCTCTTACCACCTTCCAACGGTATTCGAACATTGCAGTCTCGCATCAGTAATTCTAGTGACGACTTACTAGATAATACTTTAGGAACAATGGGCTTCCATACACTCGGCCGAATTTTTCTGCTCCCACAAAGCTGGTAGAGGTTGTGCTGAACCTGCCCAATCTCCCTCTTACCTTTCATTACCTTATGATGACTATCCCAAACAGTCAAAACTCCACCTCGAGCTATTACCTGCAGCCACGAGCATCAAGAGTACTCAAGGATATAAGATTCTTCTATATCGAAGGAATATGCATGACCTCTTCTAGTGTGAACCCTTTACCATCTGGCATCTCCAAATCAACAGTTCCCTCACCCACCACTTCACAAACCTCACCACTCTCCGTTTTCACACTATGACATGTTGATGACTTGTAAGTAGAAAATATCTCACTCTCGGAGCAAATATGAGAAGAACTTCCCGAATCAAGATACCAACTTGAATCCACATCTGAAGAACTTGAAACAAGAAGACAACAATCAACATTATTACTTGACTCAGTTGCGCTGACTATATGGGCTTGTTCCCCTTCTTTAGTAGCACTCTTCTGACTCAACCACTTGTGACAGTCTCTCTTGTAATGCTCAACTCCTTTGCAGTAATGGCAACGAATCTTATCCTTGTGTGCCACATCCCTTCCAATTGAAGTATCACCATTCACCGCAAAACACCCTACAGAAATAGATCCTCCTTTATGAGTCTCCTTTCTTAGTTCATCTCCCTTCAGACCCTTAATCACCATGGCTACAGTAAGTGTCTCCTTGGCCGATTTTCCATGTAGCACGGTAGTTATCAAGTGATCAAAAGAAGTAGGTAGTGAATATATAATGTTGAAACCTTTATCCTCTTCGCTAAGATCATCAGCGTTAATCGCCTTCAGTTCAGATATTACCTTATTAAACTCCACAATATGATCTTGAAGATGGGTACCTTTCTTCATTGAGAACCTAAACAGCTTCCTCTTCCAATACATCCGATCTAGCAACGACGATCCCGAGTAGTCAGTTTTGAGTCTCGCCCATAGACTCGCCGCACTTTTCTCCTCAAGGATATTACACTTGACTTCGTCCACCAATTGCAACCGGATTAAACTCAAGGCCTTCAAACAAATCTCATCCCACTTCTCTTGCTGCATGTCGGTTTGCTTTTTCTCTTCTAGGGCAAGTTGCAAGTCCTTCTGAACCAAAACATCATACATGTCCACCTTCCATAGATTTAAGTTGATCTTACCGTCAAACCGCTTGATATTCGTCTTTTGATCTGCCATCTCCAAGGAACTCGAACAAACCCATGAATCCTGATTGCTCTGATATCACTTGTTAGGAAATTATGAGGATCTTGTTGAGTCTTTGACACAATCAATACAAAACCACCAAGCAAGACTAAATCACACAAAACACATAAAACGCACAAGAGTTGTCACGGTTGGGGCTTTCACCTTAATCCGGGGGAGAAAGAACCGAGATATTATTCAACTAGAGAAGATACAAGAATATTATAATTCTCACCACGACCCTTTCTCAAGCCTAATGGATGCTGCTTACAATGGAGAAACTCTCTCACCATCTCAGATGAAGTACTCTCTTCTTCTATTTGGCCCTCGATAGAATCATCATCGATCTATGAGTTGTTACAATTGTTTATATAGATCTAGAGATAAACTCTAAGTTGATATCTTGTTACAATAGCCATTGAATAGTACATAAGAGATAACCCTACGATAGAAGCCGCACGATCTAACTTGAGGAGCAAGTTGGCTTCTCACGAATCACCAAGATCCGACCCAAATATCCATCAGCGCCGCGACCGGTCGACCGCCACCTTGGTTCGGTCGACCGCCACCTTGGTTCGGTCGACCGTCCCCCTCTCGGGGACTTCTGCACCCTATGACCGATCGACCGTACCCTATGACCGATTGACTGCAAGAAGAAGAGAGAGAGCCTCGCAATCAGCCAGCAGATTTGGGTCTTCGATCGCAGGGAGAGAGAAAGAGACCACTGCGCGCAGCGGATTTGGGGCTAGGGCAACTCGTCGAAGAGAGTGGCGGGATCCATGAAATCAGCCAACGGATTGGGGGCTAGGGTTTCAGTCGAAGAAGGAGAGCGCGGGAGAAAGATAAGGAGAGGGGGCTAGGGTTTTCTACAGATCGTAAGAGAGAGCGGGATCTGAATTAGGTTCATGCCGCTCAAGATAAGGAGATGGGGTAAATGACCAATTCACCCTCAACAAAAAGGATGGAGAACGGGAACCCATCTCAGCCATTCGATCTGAATCAATTCAGATCAGATGGCTGTGAGCTCCCGCTCAAGATAAGGAGTGAATTGGGTTCATGCCGCTCAAGATAAGGAGATGGGGTAAATGACCAATTCACCCTCAACAAAAAGGATGGAGAACGGGATCCCATCTCAGCCATTCGATCTGAATCAATTCAGATCAGATGGCTGTGAGCTCCCGCTCAATTATAATTATATATATATATATAATTATATATATATATAATTATATATATATAATTCACTAGTGAATTATATATATATATATATATATATATATATATATATATATATATATATAATTCAAAAAAATTTAAAAAAAAAATTTGAAAACTAAAAAATTTAAAAATTTAAAAACTTTTAAAATAATTCAAAAAAATCAAAAACTTATAAAATATTTTTTTGAAATATATATATATATATATATATATATATATATATATATAAATATTTAAAAATTTTAAATTTTTAAAAAAACTGCATTTTTGAAATTTTAGAAAATTTAAAAATTTTGAAAATTTAGGAAAAAATATTTTTTTTTTGAAAACTTAAATGTTTAAAAAAAAATTAAATTAAAAAATTTTAAATTTTGAGAATTTGAAAATTTTTAAATTTTTAAATTTTGAAATTTTGAAAATCTCAAAGCAAATCCAAATCCAAATTCAATATCAAACCCCAATCAAGAGCTCGTCGCCAATATCTGATCTGCTGTTGATTCCATATCGATGACTCCCCTCCACCAAATCGAGTGCGAATATCAAGCGACTCCGTATCGGCGCCTCTCATCCACCGAATCGAGAGCCTCTATCTGCGATGCGACGACTCTAATTTCATTTCATTAACCGAATTCTCATTCTAATTTTTTATTTTTTGTGTGCGGGGGATTACTCAGTTTTTCACTGACTCGAATTTTGTGTGTGCATGGGATTTAAGTTCAGAGATGCATGATTATTTTATTTTTTGGTTTAAAATTTTTTAATTTGGTGATTTATTTGATGAGTTTTTATTGGTTTTGATTTAAGGTGCACGCAAGTGAGAGATGGATTATTTGGTGGCCTCAATTTGGGCTTCCAAACCATAGCAGGACAGGTAACCTGACTAACAACATAAAATAACTTGGCAAATATGCAACATTAATTTTTTTACTACAAGAGAAAATATTTATCGTGAAGTGTTCCCTTCACTGGTTATTAGAAACCATGGATAACATAACATATAAGAATTTTTAGTGTATGTATGGATATATAGGATTGGGATGACTGGAGTTTACCAGTGAAGGGTGCAAACTCTCCACTCAAGAAATACTGCTAAAGTAAATTTGTTATTTATCCATTTTGATTTTGTTTTTATAAATGTGCAATGGTAAGACAAAGTGGAGATAAAAGAAATGATTAGGTTGAATTAGAGTTTTGAGAACTTCATGTATTTCATTTTGGTTGAAATAATTATAAGAGGTATTTCAATTGCAAACTGAATCTCAGACAAACAAATATTTAGATTATTGATATTGTAGATACCTTCACACATGCATTTGCATTACCATTATATTTAGATATGCTCATAGTGGTTATGAGATTAGAGTAAGCTCTATAAAACCTATATGATAATTTCCTTGCATAACTATTACAAGTATCTAAAAGTGATGCTGAAGTTAAAAAAAACTCCATGCAGTGTTTCTAACAAACTATATGCATTTCAGGTAAGTTCAAGCTAATGATCAAGATGTCGATGGTTGAGCTTAAAGGTAAATATACTGCTTTCTCATATAATATGTTTGCTACTTCAATTAATTTGCTGGATCTCCAAAACTATTTTATATAATCAAACCAGGTGCACCGTTCCGAAGACGTACCGTAGGCACGTGTCAACGGGCAAACATAGTCTATATAATAAAACACAAAGAAAGCTATCAAGTGGCTCTCCTTCAATCCCCCCAAAATCAAAAGCCCATATCTAACCTCACAAAACACTTCCCCCCCCCCCCCCCCAAAAAAAAGTTTTCCCCCAAACTCAAATTCAAATCCATCCCAAAACAACTCCTTTATTTATTTAATTCTCTCTTTCTCTCCCCCCCCCCCCCCCCTCTCTCTCTCTCTCTCTCTCTCTATATATATATATATATATATATATATTTATTTATTTATTTATTTATAAAATATACTTATGGAAACATGGACTTTTATACCCCAATTTATAATTATTTGTCAACATATACTAATGAAAACATGGACTTTCATTTACAACCAATTATTGTCATACTATTCAAACTTGAGCTATATAATTGTTGATTTACTGTTTACAATGCTTTTCATATGCTGTATCGTTCTGAAGACGTGCCGTAGGTACGTGCCCACGGGCAAATCTAGTATATATATAGGAAAATCTTCCATTGAGCACTCATTTTCGTGAGCACTCGCCCTTCTAGCCATCGTATAGATGATCCAAACCGTTCACATTAATCTGAACGTCTACATTAGTCTAAATACGTAAAATCAAGTCATTTGAAATTCATTTGCTCATTCATTGAAGTGTTGCAAAAATTGTATGGCCGAATATCGTTTTTTTTATAGTCACATGATGAATGGGCAAATGAATTTCAAATGATTTGATTTTACATATTTAGACTAATTTAGATGTGTAGATCAATGTGAACGGTTCGGATCGTTGATACGAAGGCGGGAATGAAGAGTGGTGCACAATGGAAGATTTTCATATATATATATATATATATATATATATATATATATATATATACACACACACACACAAAAACTTCATTTCCGCTTTCCTTAACAAAATAAACTATTTTGTTCATTCACCATATCTCTAACCTGTAAATGGGAAAGATATATATATATATATATATATATATATATATATATATATATATATATATATATATATATATATATATATGTATACACTTCATTAACGCTTTCCTTAACAAAATAAACTATTTTGTTCATTCACCATATCTCTAACAAAATAATCTTCCTTAGTTTACTTCAGTAACTCTAATGCAAAACTACAAGCATTCGCACATATCCTTGGTTGCAAACAAGATACTCTTCCCACAAAGTATCTCGGTATGCCGCTGTCCAAAGGTAAACTCAAGAGGCGAGATTCGCAACCATTAATCCTTAAGATAGAAAGACGTCTGGCAACTTGGAAGGGGCGACTTCTATCCAGAGGTGGGAGACTTATTCTCATCAATTCGGTCCTCAGTGCACTTCCTACTTACTTCGCATCATTCTTCAAACTCCCCCAATGGGTTCTCGCCAGGATTGACCAAATTAGAAGCAGATTCTTCTGGACTGGAGGGGACTCGAAGGCATCTGGAGCCTATTGTTCTTGGAAGCATATGTGTCAACCCAAGATACAGGGTGGCCTAGGGATTCTAAATCTGAGCCAATTCAATAATGCTCTTCTCTTGAAGTGGTGGTGGAAGATTCACACAGAGCAATCCCTTTGCACGAAGGTCCTCAAGTCTCTTTATTTCCAGCCATCACAAAACTCTTTCATTTGCCCGACCAAATCCTCTGATTTTTGGAAGAGCATATACAGACTTAACGAACAGTTTGATTTATGTACTTCTTGGACACTCGGCAATGGGCAGTCTATCAAGTTCTGGACCTCAAGATGGATGGAGGGGCACAGTATAGCCACGCTATTCCCTGCCTTATTCAATGCTGCTTGGAACACGGATGCATGCTTGAATACCCAGTTTGTAAACTTAAGACTCTGTTATTTTTATAATATATTTTTGTGAGGTAGGATAACTCCTACCTTTTGCCAGTCCAAAAAAAAAACCTGTAAATGGGAAAGAAAAGTTGTCAATGTGTAAATAATTTATAAAACTGATGAGAGGAAAAAGAAACAAAGAGTTGCAAGTTAATAACCTTTAGCTAAAATATAGCACTTTCTATGCAGGTATTTTAGTACTTATCAATAAGGCAATAAAAAGTACATACCACTCACTCTTTTAAAAAAAATTGCCCTTTTCTATATTGTAGCTATGATTATTGAGAACTAAAGAACTAGGTATTTTAGTACATCCTCTTTCTTTTTTACGCTCCTTTTTTTTTTTTGATGAAACGGATAGAGTCAATCGACTCCAGCCTGGCAATCAATAAATAATAATTAACATTACAAGAAGGATTTTACCAGAAGTAAAACAAAAAAAGACCAAGAAAAGCCCTAATACAGAGAATGAAGAAATAAACGTCAAAACCATGCCTAGACATATAAACAAAAATAGCGCTTAACAAAAGAGGTCCAAGAAACGGCTTCAGCGGGAAAAGAAAAGAGCTCCGGCGATTGGAACGTGCTCCTCGAGGTGGATCAGCTGGCTAAGCCTGAGACCGGAAAGAGAGCGCGCAACGGGCACTCCCTACGCGGCATCACTCAGGAAGAAACACGGGAGAAGTCTCGCAACTGAAAATACGGTATCTGAATTCAACCCAATGGAGCTGGCTCGCTGGAAGAAGGGATCGCCGCCGAAGAAAGAACAACAAAAGAAACTGGAGAAGGGATGCGATCGCATGACCTGGCACCTACAGCAAAGTCAAGCCGCTACAACAACAGAGGGAAGGAGGCTATACAAGGCAAACAGCCAGCTCTCTCCCAAACCATCACACATACCATACATATTTGAAGAAAACATGCACCAAACAGCAGTAAGATAAAGTTCATGGACCTGCGGTATGGTTCGGGAGCAAGAACGCGTGATAAAGCAAATCTCCTCCCTATTAGAAATCCACAGGCCCATAACCTCCAAAAGCACTGCTCATTAAGCGCAGTGGAACAAAAGATATACCGCGATGAATCTCGCGAGAAATTTTTTACGCTCCTTTTGAATTTTGTTATGTGGAGTTGTCTATTTTTGTAAAATTACTAGGTTTGCCCGTTGACACGTCTTTGGAACGATGCACCTTGTTTGATCATAAAAAATAGTTTTGGAGGTTCAGCTAATTAATTAAAGTAGCAAACATAGAGCAAAAAACATATTATATGGTTTTTTTTTTTTTTTTAATTATTTTTAAAGTTTTTAAATTTTAAATTTTTAAAATTTTAAAATTTTAAAATTTTTTTTAAAATTAATTTCTTAATTTTGTAACATTATATAGAAGAGGGAGGGAGAGAGAGAAAAAAAAAATTTAAATAAATATAGGAGTTGTTTTGGGTGGGAGATTTGAATTTGAGTTTTGGGGAGAATTTTTGGGGGAAAAATATATTTTGTAAGATTAGATCTGGGCCTTTGATTTTTGGGAGGATTGAAGGAGAGCCACTTGATAGCTTTCTTTGTGTTTTATTATATAGATTGAGCAAGGGGCTACAATTAAGCATGAAGTTTGATTATAGCAAATCACATCGGGTTCTGCATTTACAAAGAAATATTATTCTGTTATTTGAAGGTCGGTGGATCAAACTTATCCTGATATAGCCACAAATATAAAATGATGAGCTCAATGTAACTTTTTTGTGATGATTATCTTTCTTCGGCTTTTAGAGTTTGCCTGTGGTCTAGAGGTCAGATATAGTTTTGTAGTGCAAAATTTTCATCTTTCCCCTAGGGAAATTGGTCCGAATCTAACTCGGGCCCGGCTAGGTCCGACCAAGTTTTTTTCGGGCTTGGACCCATTATTTACAAATTTGGGCCAGGTACGGGCTCAACCTTTTAGGCCCGAATAAAATTCGAGCTAAGTTCGGGCTCGAACTCAAGTATCTAGGTCCGAAGAGCCCGAATTAGATTTGCGCATTTGTGCGTCTAAACATCCATGTATATATATCACTACACATATTTGTATGCATATGCATATTTATGTTAATATTATGTACGGTCAGAATTATTTTGAAAAATCATTTTTATTTATTTGTATATATTTTTTTTGTATAAGTTGAAATGAGGGAAGGGAACTGCAACTTGTTCTCGAAATCATCCGCTTCTTACAAATCCCGAATATCAACAGTCCCAAGGGAGGTCTAAGACTTGGATTTTTCCCCAAATGACCCACTTTTTGAAAGTATTTACCAAACCAACCCACTTTCAAAACTAATTACCAAAATAACCCGCTCACTATCTTAGATAGCGAGTTTAGTGTAAACTTCATCGCTCTCTGAGATAGCGAGTGTATGGTGAGGTATTTCTCCATCACTTGGAGAAAAATTAAAGAAAATACAAAGTTTATACTTGCTATCTTAGATAGCGAGTGTGTGTACCACACTCGCTAACTGAGATAGTGAGTGTCGATAGGGGAGTTTTTTAAACAGTTGTTGTTTCTCTATCTCTCTCACTTCTCTCTTTCCATTCTACTCTTCACTTATCTCTCTCTACACTCTCTCTCCCAACTCTGAAACCCTAACTTCCAAATTCGTGTGCTCACCTACAATGACTCTTCAAATCTCACGGGATCATCTTCATCTCTTCACATTCCTCTCTCCTCCCTCTCTCAAAAACGTAAACCCATCATCCAAGATCCCCAATTAAGTTGAATTAGGGATAGTATAAAGAGGATTGGTTTGGAAGCAAGTTCTCCATGTCGTCTTCTGCACGCTCATAATTTCTCAATCTTCCCGATCATTGATTTAAAAGTATGATTTGTATAACATTTTATCGTATACACTTGGGTTGCTTAGATAATGACTCTCATTTTTGTATAAATATGTATAAGTATGGATTACAATATTCCTATTTCGATTTATTTTGGTGGTGAAACTATTCGTGATGCAAAGCTAGGTTGTTGTTATAGTGTGTATCGAAGTTTCACGAATAATTTTACCACCAAAATAAATCCAAATAAGAAGTAATCCATACCTATACATATTTATAAAAAAATGAGATTCATTATCTAATCAACCCAAGTATACACGATAAAAGATTATACAAATCATACCTTCAAATCAATGCTCGAGAAGATTGAGCAATTATGAACGTGGTGAAGACGACATAGAGAACTTGCTTCCAAACCAATCCTCTTTATACTATCCCTAATTCAACTTAATTGGGGATCTTGGATAATGGGTTTAGGGTTTTGAGAGTGTGAGGAGAGAGGAATGTAAGAGGATGAAGATGATCCCTTGAGATTTGGAGAGTCTTTGTAGGTGAGAGCACGAATTTGAAAGCTAGAGTTTCGGAGTTGGGAGAGAGAGTGGAGAGAGAGATAAGTGAAGAGGAGATGGAAAGAGATAAGTGTGAGAGATAGCAAAACAACGACTGTTTAAAAAACTCTTCAATCGACCATCGTTATCTCAGTTAGTGAGTGTGGTACAAACACACTCGCTATCTGAGATAGAGAATATAAACTTGGTATTTTTCTTCAAGACCATTATAATATCCCAAACGAATATTATATTGTATAAATTATTATTATTATTATTATTATTATTATTATTATTATTATTATTATTATTATTATTATTATTATTATTATTATTATTATTATTATTATTATTTATTTAATTATTTTTTTTCTTTTCATGTTTGAGTTATCCCTTTGGTCATGACAACCTAATTAGATGATTAGGTTTTGTTTGAAAGATTAAACCTAGGATCTAGGATTGATTAAGGAGTTATCTTCTAGAAGCTCTCTCTTCCACCTCACCCTTCACCATGCTACACCATACCTCCACCTCACCCTCCCCCATCTCTTGAGTATGGCCGACCACTACTACCCCAAGGGGGGTTTTGCATTTGTGCTAGTGTTTTTACACTTCCCCCTTATCTTCCACCCTATAAATACCCCTTCCCCTCATCTCTTGTCTCGTTTTACAAGAACCAAAAATTGGGAGGAAAAGAAAGAGAGAAAAATCCCTAACTAAGAGAGTTTTCATTTGTAGGTTTTCTTAAGGGCTTTTTCATAGGAGCTAGGGGAAGGAGAAGGTGCTTGGCTAGTTCTTCCTGCTTGAAAGACAAGGTGGGGGTTTCTCCATTCTTCTGGTTCTCTTTTATTTGAGTTTTGTTCTTTTGAGTTGTTGTTTTCTTTTGTGGTGTGTTGTTGTGTTGTTGTTCTTTTGGTTATGTATGTTTGTTGTATTCCTTAAGAAACAAACTTGGACTCACTCTTGTGCATAAGAATGGTTGTGAACCAAAGATGATCACTTGAAAGAAAGTGAATGGTAGAATTAAATAAAAACATAAAGATGGAGTCTAATAATTGCTATGGTTAATTGTTGTTATTGTTGTTATTTTGGCTAGTAAAAACTAACAACTTGGACTAAAGAACTTGTGCATATGAATGGTGGCATGACCACATGAGAGGGATGGATGGTAGAATCTTGATTATGTTGTTAAAAATATAAAACTTGGACTAAATTGGCATAAGCATATGAAGATTGTATTTACATACCCATTTTGGGTTGTAGAACTCCACAAGGACTATTTGACATAAGCACATGAAAGTTGTAAAGTAGAATTATTACATACCCATTTTGGGTTGTAGAACTCAATAAAAATGAGTCTTTATTTATTTATTGCTCTCTACTTGGTTAACTATCAAATCTTACTAACATTTGTTTATAAAAAGAAAGTGTAAATTTGTTGTATGTAGGAACTAAGTGGTTAAAGAAAAGAATGTTGTAATAAGTAGGACTTGTAATTTTGTTGTATGTAATTTGTAGTTCATAAGTTAGATTGTTGTAATAATTTCAAGACTTGTAAATTGTAAAGAGAAATAATCTTTGTAATAGCTAGTAAGTAGATATCTATGCTTAATTAATATTCATGCTTAAGTAGTTTACTAACATTCATGTTTAAGTAACATCCATGCTTAAAGTAGTAAGTAGATATTCATGTTAAGTTGTAGTAACATCTATGTTTAAAGTAGTAAGTAGATACTCATTCTTCAGTATTAATAAAGATCCATGCTTAGTAGTTGGTATCCATGCTTAAGGTCTAGTAGATACTCATGCTTGAGTTATAGTGATCATACCATGCTTGGATTATTATTGGAAAGTTGTATACCATGCTTAGATTATTGTAGGAAAATTATATACCATGCTTAGATTATTGTAGGAAAGTTATATACCATGCTTAGATTATTATAGAAAAATTATATACCATGCTTAGATTGTTGTAGGAAAGTTGTATACCTTGTAGGGAAGTTGTATATCCATGCTTAAAATTGTAGTAAATATCCATGCTAAATTAAGTAGATATTAATGTTAAGTTGTAGTAATATACATGCTTAAGTTGTAGTAACCATTTATGCTTAAGTTGTAGCTCATGCTTAAATTATAGTAAAGCTTTATGCTTAGATTGTAGTAATTATTCATGCTTAAGATTGTTGTAAGTACATGCTTAAGTTGTATTCATACTTAAGAATGTTGTAGGTTGATATTTAAGTTATATACCATGCTCTTAAGACCATTGTAGATTCGTGCTTAAGTAATAGAAAAGAACCATGCTTTAAGTAGTAGTAGATATTTATGCTTGAGTTGTAGTGACTATCCATGCTTAAGTAGTAAAGATCCATGCTTAAAGTGGTAGTAAATACTCATGCTTAAGATGTACACCATACTTGAGTTATATGTCACGCCCCGCTTCCCAAAAATACGGAATACGTGCGCGTAACATTGGCCCAGCGAATGATTTTCATCATCCAGAAGTTGTTCAGGAATCTTTACAGTATCTCACAAAGTAATCATAGTCGGAAGCAATATCAACCACACATGCATAATTGAATCAATATACCAACAGAATTTACTTGAAACAAAATGTATTAATCTCAAATAAATCAGATCTGAACAAGTCAAAAATTCTGGGTTATACTGCCCAAACACAAAGAATACAAGTAATAGATACATTGTTCAAAATGAGCAACAGGAAATAAATGAAGATAGCAAAAGCTCCAGCCAACTAGAACTTTAGATCACATATTCTATCGGGTAGCTAATCACCAAAATCTGCAATTAATAATTACAGGAGAAGGAAAGGGAAAATAAGTACCCGTCAGTTGCAAGTTACGGGCCACTTATAAGGTAGGATACAAGCACATGGGAAAACTAACAAATAGCATGGAATAATGCATCAACATTGATAACTAGCATGAATCAGTAAAACAAAGTTGATTAGCATGGTATACTAACAGTACAGGTGTTTGTGTCAAATGCAGTGTCATATGGCAACTAACAGTGTCCAGTAACAATAATCTCAGTATATCAGTGTAACAGTATAACAGTATCAGTCCAACAGTATCAGTTTAACAGTATCAGTTTTATGTTCTTACAGTCTTATGTGTATTACTAGCTAAGTAGCACTTCATGCGCTCCAAAAACATAACACATGCTTGCTATAAGAAACAGTTTCGCTTTTAGATTTCATAGTGGACCATAATGGGGCAGTGTACTCAGGGATCAGTAACAGTAGCAGTAGTAGTAAAGTAACAGTAATAGTAGCAGAAAAGTAACAGTAACAGTAGCAGAAAAGTAAAGTAACAGTAGCAGTATGGAACACTAGTTCCCTTTCAAGTACACGTTTCCATATTTTCCACTACTAGATCTTCCCTTAAGAAACCCGACTTGGTTACTTTTATTGTGGTCATCAACAGGCATGAATGTGTAAGAAATAGTGTCAAACCAACATGATATAATCAGTATTAGGTTCAGGAAAACAAATAAACATGCATAGATGATATACGGTCACATAAACGAGCAAAACAGTGTATGTTCATATTCAGGACAGCATGACAGTACAGTACTAAAACAGTGATTTCTGTTACTACAGAAATCCAAATATAAATCCGTCAAAGAATCTGGAAAATAGACTTCCACACGATTCCAGCGATTATAAATAAGCCATATAGTATTTCACAAAATCATAACTCGAAACTGATTTGAATCTAGGAAATACGTTCAGTTAGAAATCAGTAAAACGAATTCTCAGTCAGAAAAATAGCATTAAAACCACTCAAATAAATCCAGGAAAAATCTGGGGTAATTCCCTACATGTCTAGTATCAAAATATATAATTTCATAATATTCCAGTAAAAATAGTTTAGTCAACAAAAATCGGAAAACCTCAAGAAACGATAGTTTAGTAAATCTGGAATTCCCAACACAGCTGTACAAAAACTGAAATATCTCGCAAACCGTGAAACGAAATCCAAATCCGCCAAAGGGAGGTAAAATTAGACAAAATAATCTAACTTTCATATTTCATAAATATTTTCCATATAGTAGAAGAAAATAGGGTGAAAATACGATTCTTTACAGAACAGTGAGCAAAATACAGCAAGTATAACTTTCATAAACAAGCATGAAACGACGTATAAAGCTCATCAATAAAATCCACCAAAATTCTGGATAATCCCTAAATAGATATAGAAGTACTGAACAAAGTTTTAAATCAAAATAATATGTGTAGAACAAGTATCAAAATAATTTAATCATCAAAATTATCAAGAAATGAAATCTGGAATTGATCTACATCTCTGTACTAAAACAGTCATATCTCACACATACGAAAACGAAATCGAGCAAGGTCAGAGGGGTTGGAAAGAAGACGAATTTCTCTAAAACTCATGTTTTATACTGAAATTAAGATTCTGACATTAATATGGTCTAAATTACTGATCAAGACAGATTATCGGTAAAATACAAAATTTTTTCAAAAACCAAAATCAACATAATTCAACCGAAACTTGATCCAAACACAACCAAACATGAAATCAAGTCTACCAAGTGTCCAAACATCATGAAATAGGGTAATTAACATATCCAAAGCAAGTCTATCACATGGATCTCAACAACTGCTCAAATTCTAACAAAAATCTCACATACATGATCAAATCAAGAACGGAGAAAACATAAGTTATTTCATGTTAATTTTGTGCGTGAATCAACTATGGTCAAATAGCACTATAGAAACAAAACCCATCAAATCAAACATGCACACGAGTTGTCTCTTGAACCCAACTACACTATAAGAGGTATTTTTGACTTGTATCATACAAAGAAATTGGAGTACAAGTTACTTGCCTGAGAGACGACGACAGAACGAAGCAAAGAGCGAGAATAACGGGAACGGATTCCCGGGCATGAACATAAGGAATCAACAGATCGCGAACACGATCGGACGGATGAGATCAAGAGATCAAAAGATCAAGGTGATCGGATCAGATCAGACAACTCTGATCGAAGATCAAGATCGAGATCAAGATGTGATCAGTATCTTGATGATGAGGATGATGATGAGGATGATGATCGAATCAGATCGACGATCGGACGACCACCAATCAAAATGATCCAAGAACTCCCAGGTGATGATAATGCGATCAACGACCCATGATTAAGGAAGACCAAAACCCAAGAACAAAACAGAGCATGGAAGGACTGCTCAGGATGAACAAGATCAAAACTCATGATGAAAACAACCCGCTTGATCAGAGCCAATACCAACAGCAACGGCACCAGCAATGGTGGACGACGATAGGGGTAGTTGACGACGGCGAGACGACCAGGGGGCAGCGACGAAAGGTCACGGCACAGGGCTATTGGTTGTTGTTGCGGTTGGGCAGCACAGGGAGGCAGCGCTGTGGAGTTGTTGTGCTGTCGTTGGTCGACACAAGGAAGCTGCGCTGGCATCAGAGGGTGATCGCGATGCAGGGGAGGATGACGGGAAGGAGCGACGCTGGCCTGGGCTATCGGAGGGAGACAGGGGTAAAGGGCACTGCGGATGGGTGCTGTTGCATCGCTGCAGGCACTGGTGGAGATGCTGCAGTGCTGCAGGGGCGACGGGGTGGTCTAGGAGAGGGTGATCGGGGCTGGAGTAGGTGGCACAGAGGGTGAGGGATGAAGAAGGAGAACATGGGCCGATGAAGAGGAAAGCGGCTAGGTTTAGGGTAGGGAAGATGAAAAGGCACAGTGTTATATATATAGGGTTAGGGATATAATGGGTTTCGGATCTGGGCATAATGGGTTTGGGGATTTAAAACAGATATTGAGTTTTTTTATAAAAAAGGTTTTATAAACGGGTCTTAAGATTTAAATAAGATAGGGGTTTAAAAATCAATAGGAATAGGATTTATTTGAAATAAGTACAAATATAATTAATACATAGAAATGGGCTTTTAAATTAACAAACCAAGATAATAAAAAGAAAACAAATAAAAATAACAATAATAATAATGCAACCGATAACTATAATAATAATAATAAAAAGATTTGTATATGAGAAAAATAATCATTGGGAACTAGTTATAAACAAAATTTATTGATTAAAAATAGATTTTAACAAAAGATCTAATAATACATTTGATCAAAAAGAATTTGAAAGTGGAAAAATGATTTACAAAGATTTTAAATACAGAAAATTCACAAAAATATACAGATTTGGGAAAACAGGGGTTACATTATATGTAGAATTCATGCTTGATCACGTTTAGTAAAGAACCATCATGTTGTAATTATAGTATTAGTAAAGAAACTATCATATTGTAGTTGTAGTGTTAACTATCTTGTTTTAGTTAGTGTAAGTAAAGAGCCCATATATGCTTAAATGGTAGTGTAACATTCTAGTTAAAAGAGTCATGCTTGAATTATATATGGTAGTATTGTAGTGAAAGATTAAAAAGAACCCATGAACCCATGCTTAAGCTAGGTGTTCTAGTTAAACTGATGAAATGAACCTATGTTCTATGTTGTTCTAGTCAACTTAAAGAGAAACCCATGAAACTAGCACTACGGTAGTTCTAGCTCAATTGATAAGAGAATCCATGCATTTAGTTCTAGGTGATTCTAGCTCAAACTTGAGATAGAACCCAAGAATCTAGTTGCATGTAGTTATAGTTTAATTGGAAAAGAAACCATGGATTCTAGTTGTATAGGGTTCTAATTAAAGTTAGACCATATCACGTGAACATTCTTCATCTTCATGGGTAATAAGGATTGGGAAGATCACTAATAATTGTTAGCTTGACAAAAGTTTTTATGTCGCTTTGGGCTTCTCATTGGTAGAATGCCTATTTTAGACTGTTAGTAGATTCTTCTGTTGGTTCTAATTATAGAAGAACAAATTTTGCTAGCAAGCACGTGTGTCGCTTGTAGGTTGATTTATAGTATGGTTGTTTGTATATAGTTGTCTCACACATGGCTCACCTGGCCCGTATGTAACGGCTGGTCTCGTAAGTAGCTTATTTGGCGCGTACGTAGGTATTGTTTTGAATAAGTAGGCTGCGAGTGAATCCGATGAGATCTTGCGAAGTCTAGATTAAGACTTGGTTAATTGTGTCAACAAATTGTTGCACTTTCTAGAAGAGGGACACGTACGGTGCTTTTTCATGCCAAGTTGGAAGCACAGTAGCATGTCTCACTTGTTTGGTTAGAATAGAGACACGTACGGTGCTTTTCATGCCAAGTTGGAAGTACAGTTGCATGTCTCAGTTGTTTGGTTAGAGAAGGGATACGGGTGGTACTTTTTCATGATAAGTTGGAAGCACAGTGGCATGTCTCGCTTGTTGGTTAGGGTTAGTGACATTGTTAGGATAGTAACTTGTTACTTAACTATTTTATATCTATAAATTGCCAAAGGGTGAGAGTTGGTGTTAGGGGTGATACCATATAATTCAACCTCTCCTATAGGCTGACACTAGGTGTGTTATTGGGATGTATTCCCCTATCAAAGGGATACGGGCGGTGCTTTTTCGTGATACGTTGGGAGCACGGGTTTTGTATCTTGATTGTTAATTCCTGAATGTGCCATGATAAGAACGGGAGGTTTTCCTAGGGAAATAAACTCTATGATTCCGTTAGGTTCTATGCCTTCTCATGATAAGTTGAGGGCACGGAAGAAGGTTGACAAGTATCTTGTAGTTCGTGTTGGTTTTTGAGCGACCGGGCAATAGTGGCAAACAAGGACACCACTATTGACTGCAGTAACAGAACTTGACTGTACCTGCAAATTTACCAGTCATGTAGTATTATGTAAGGAACAGGATGGGTACAAAAGTAGAATATATGGCGCAGGTTCAAATCCCCATATATGGAAAAACGGCCTGATATGGGGCGTATGTAGTATGAGCTGCATACAACATACTGTTTTAGAGTCTTGCTTGTATTAGTATAGGAGCATCCTAGCCTTAGTTGACATTACATTGGGTTCTAGTCATAGCACTCACGAACACTTAAACTACACTGACACATTTACCATGTTTTTATATATTTGTTTTTGGAGATTTGCTGCTAGTCATCAGCCTTTAAGCGTCAGTATATATACTGACATCCCCACTTTAATAGGTTGTGGATACATGATCACCAAACCGGGAGGACTCTAGTCAAGGCATGGTCTACAAGTGAAGAACCCGATGTTATCATTTTATTCATGTATACTCTGATGTAAAGTATTGAATCAGTGGAAAACACTCGGCCTGTAATATTGGATTAATAAAAGTTTTAAATTTTCCTGTTTTCTTTGTATTGTGACTAATTGAACGTAAAGGTTCTGGCTCGTATCTCAAATTCTCTACATCGGAAGTTCAGGGCGTTACACCATATACTCGCTATCTCAGTTCGCGAGTGTAGTACAAATACACGTGTTATCTGAGACAACGAGTCTAAACTTTGTATTTCCTTCAATTTTTCTCCAAATGATGGAGAAACACCTCACCATGCACTCGCTATCATAGATAGCGATGAAGTTTACACTAAACTTGCTATCTGAGATATCGAGTGGGTCGTTTTGATAATTAGTTTTAAAAGTGGGTTGGCTTGGTAAATACTTTCAAAAAGTGGGCCATTTTGGAAAATAATTCTAAGACTTGTGCGAGGGATTGGCAAGCTTAATTCACTTATTGATAAAGATGTGAGGTAGTCGTGGAATATTATTATAGCTGCTTCCTTGTGGACCATTTGGTTGGAACGTAATAATTTCTTCTTCAATTATGTCATTAGAAATAATTTATCTATTGATATAGGTAAAAATAGAACTAAATCGGGACATTCGAATCGGGCACGAATCTTAAAGCTTTCAGGGGTAAACGATAATTTCACCTGTAAACGAGTCCGAAAAAGAGAACTGGGTCTTTTCCAAGCCTAATAACCCAAAAAAGAATTGGTCCCACTGGGTCAGAGTGACAGTCCATTATGAACTAATCTAGGATATTAAAGAGTAATTCAAATTCATGATTATCTCTAAGAGATGGTTTAAACCAAATTTCTTATCATGAAACGATTTAAACTCTGTTTCTTATCCAAAAACACCGGAAAGTAGAGATGAATAATCATCTCGAAACTGTTTCCAAAGGCAACTATAAATACCCCTCTACCTCCACCATAAAAAAAGTAATCAGTATTTTTTTTTCCACAAATGCTTTTTCATAATCTCCTTGATTACTGACTTGAGCGTCGGATGGTTCGTCGCCGGGATCCATCCCGGTGTTTCGAACTTTTTGCAGGTCACCAGCAGGGTTGAGAACAGTCAACGCCGGCAAGAAGTTAGCAGGTTTGCTTTTATTGTTTCTAGAAGAATTCACAAATTATTTGTTTGCTCCCACACCGAAATTAGCAGCAACATAATGGCGCCATCTGTGGAAAAAAGAAAAAGCAACTCGGCCATATTTCACCGGTGAAAGTAGTTTCCAGCCACGCCTCCGAAGGAAAGAGGGAAGGCGGCGGCGTCTAGCCGAAAAGCCACCCATCTTTCTTCACCTCCTCCACTTGAGGATACCCCCCATCAACAAGATGAACAAGTTCAACAGCCTCAATTTGAGAAACCGCCTCGCAAATAGGATCGCCCTATGCCCAGAGGGGCTGCGCTGGGGGGCTCCTATCGAAGCCATCAAGATCAGCATCCTCTTCATGACCATATCTCGGTCCACAATCCTTCCACCGATTCGATGGCCTCGCAAGGTCCTCAGGGGTCAAGAGAACTCCGTCAAATCATCATCAACCGTTAACAAGGGATCGACCTCCGAACCCGCTTGAATGAGGACGAGCCCGTGACAAGGTCCTTCATCCAGAATGCCAGAGAAGTTAGAGGTGCTGTTCTCCCCGAAGGTCGAGATCCAGAAGGTCCGCCTCCCCAAGGGGGTGAAGAGGGTCTCCTCTCTGTCGACAGGGAAGGAGCCACACCGATGTGAGCCAATCACCACCTAGGGTTCCCTATGATGGAGAGGCACCAGTCACCCAGGCAGAATTCTGAAACTTCAAAGATGACATCCTGCGAGATCTTAACATTGTCCCAATCACGACCGACAAGCACACAGCCCTCGCCAAGCCACCACTCAAGGAGGAGAGTTCCGAGGGTCAACTAGATCCGACCAAAGGAATGACTCGGTTCACCGTCACCTTGGAGAGATGGAAAGGCGCCTCAGTAAAATCAATCCTGAAGAAGAACAACAAACCAATAAGTTCCGCCCAAGTAGACCCCCTTTTCCAGGGCCATCATGGAAGCTCCGGTCCCCCAAACCTTTAAGCCGCCCCGCTTTGAATCCTACAATGGGGAGTCAAACTCGGCCGATCATATCGAGAGTTTTAAAACTCTCATGATTATTCATCAAGCCTCGGACACGCTCCTCTGCAATGCATTCCCAACAACGTAGAGGGGACCAGCACGAGAGTGGTACTCCTGTCTATCCCCAGCCTCCATATTCTCATTTGACCTGTTTGAGAAGCTCTTCCTCACCCACTTCGTTAGCAGTCGCCGAGCCGAGAAAACAATACATCTTTGCTAGCCTTTAGCCAAAGAAATGGTGAATGCCTCAGAGATTACGTCCAGCGCTTTATTGCCGAAGCCCGATCCATTGTCTCTCTCAACCAATCAGCAGCCTCTGCAGCAATCAGGCACAACGTCCGCCGACCTCAAGGCGTCCCTTGCCAAGAAGCCTCATCGGGACTTCTTGGAAGCCCAAGCCCTCCTAGCCCCTATTTTCATAGCTGGAGATTCGACATTTTCATAGCTGGACTTCTTGATAGCACATGTCCTGCTTAGGAGTGAGAAGTACATCCCAGCGGAAAAGGCTATCAACCCCCCCAGTCGAGAGGAGTCATCTTTTGGGAACAAACGGAAGAATACAAGCGAAGAAGGGTCCCATAAATTCCAGAAAGATGACAATTGTCAGCACCGCTCAACTCCTCGTTTTAAGAAGTTCACCCCCCTCAATGCTGGTATATCAGCAGTTCTTATGGAGGTGGATAAGGAAGGGCAACTCCGTGCTCTCCCTAGAATGAATACTCTAGCAAAAAGGAGGAACATAGAAAAGTGGTGTCACTTTCATAGGGACCACGGCCACGACATACATGATTTTTGGGCTCTCAAGGAGGAAATCGAAGAACTCATACAATGAGGATATCTGGCCAAGTTCGTCAGGAAGGACGGGGCTGACCCTCCACCCTGAGGAGAAAACAAGCGAACCGAAAGGCCCGCTGAGTTCCAAGACTCCGAACTTGGGGCCATCCTCCACCTTATCCATGGAGGTCCAATGGGGGGAGTATCAAACTCCGACCGAAAGGCCTTCACCCGAGAGGTGAGTTCGGTCCAAAACTTCCCCCGACTAAGAACCCTGTGGTCTCGGTGACATTCTCAGACAAAGACCTAGAAGGCATCCGAACGCTCCACTGTGATGCGTTCGTAATTAGTCTCCACATGGCCAACCACGAGGTGTGCCAAATCCTTGTCGACAATGGCAGTTCCGTCAATATCCACTTCCTGGAAGCCTTCCAAGGCCTCAAACTTTCTCGAGATCATCTCAAGCCTGCCGAATACAAACTCCACGAGTTCTCTAGGGTTCCAGTCCCAATTGAAGGAATAGTCACTCTTGTGACCGCAAGAAAAATCCTGACTACCCGGATAGAGGCAATGGACTTCATGGTCGTCGATGTGAAGGCTACTTACCATGCTATCCTGGGTCGACTAGGCCTAGCAATAATTCATGTCATACCCTCAGTCTTTCACATGAAAATGAAGTTTCCAACATCTGCAGGGGTAGGAGAAGTCAAAGAAAACCAAGAGACAGCTCGGAGGTGCTACACAACAACAATGGGGGGCTCGGTCCTCCCACTTGAAGCATTAGAGCTCCCCAACGGAACAGTCAAGTCCTTTCCGAACTAGTTAATGAACTCAAGGAGATTCCCCTCCTCGGGAAAAGCGAACTTGGAATACTGAGCATCAAATAAAGTTCCACGAGGGTGCCTAACACCCTCTCATAGAAATATGTTTTCAGTTTTCAATAAGGCCGTCACTAGCGATATGGCCAAAGCATGTAATAAAGGCTCGCACCATTGATGCAGCCACTTAGTTTATTTCAATAAAAATTAGCTTTTTTCTTTTAAAAATCATTGAATTGGCCTCATGTCTTTCTCCCTGAATCACATCTACGACTCGCTAAACGGTAAGTTTGGAGTCCAGCTTGTCCCCCAGGGCTACTCCCACAACTTGCTAGGATCAAAAGACGAGTTTGGAGTCCAACACTTGGTTCGACGCTACTTTAGCCACTTGCAAACAACCAAGTTTCGAGTAGCTCACCATTTGGAATTGCTCCTACAACTCGTTGAAACCCCCAAAAGGCGAGTTTGGAGTCCAACACTTGGTTCGACGTTGCTTTTGTCGCTTGCAAACAAGCAAGTGCGGAGCAGCTCACCATTCGGAATTGCTCCCACAACTCGTTGAAACCCCCAAACAATATGTTTGGAGTCCAACACTTGGTTTGACGCCGCTTTAGCCGCTTGCAAAAAAGCAAGTGCGGCGCAACAAACCATTCGGAATTGCTCCTACAACTCGTTGAAACCCCCAAAAGGAGAGTACGGAGTCCAACACTTGGTTCAACGTCGCTTGCACATAAGCAAGTGCAGAGCAGCTCACCATTCGGAATGGCTCCAACAACTCGTTGAAACTCCCAAACAAAAAGTTTGGAGTCCAACACTTGGTTCGACGCCTCTTTAGCCACATGTAAATAAGTAAGTGCGAAGCAGCTCACCATTCGGAACTGCTCTTACAGCTCGTTGATAACTCCGAAACAACTAGTTTGAAGTTCACAATAATAGTTCGAAATTGCCCTCACAGCTTGCAAATGTGCGGTTTTGGGGCTCGGAGCGACCATTCATACTACTCACACTATTGGTTAAATTTTGCAACAAGCAAGTTCAAAGATCAGCTCTTTCCCAGGGGTATCTCCAAAATTTTACTCGAACATACTAATTCTAGGGCCTAGCTCGCCCCTGGAGCTGCTCCTTCGGCTAGACAACTCTCATCAATGAGTTCTGTGCTTAGCTCCTCTTCCGAGCCATACCAGCAACTCCCTAACTCTAAGCAATGGTGTTGGAGCCCAGCTCTTCCGAAGAGCTTCTCATGCAACCGATTCAGCTTCAAGCATTAGATATGGCATCAACCCCCTCCTCGGGTTTCTTCTACAAATTTGCCTGGCTCAAAAGTCAAGTTCGGAGCTCAACTCTCCCCTAGAGTTGCTCCTCAAACTCGCCCCCCGAACGGCTCTCTCCTGGAGCCTGGTGATGCTCTTCGCTCCGCTTGCATCCTGAGCGGCCTTCTTCCAAGCAAGTTCTGTAGTGCCCCGAGTTTTCATTATGATTTCTCAGAAATACGTGGCACAATTTTTGGCATCTACCTCAATGTAATAATAAACATAGCCAAACACAGAAAAAAATTTCAACTTTTATTACAAAATTTCTTTACAACGCACAACGGAAAATAAACACCTTGAATTACAATTTCTTTCTTTTACAACACATTCTTTTACAGATTTCATAAGCTACATTATCATTCTACTACATGCATCTAAATTCCAAGCTATAGGTACCTACCTGTAAAACATGAGGCTAGAGATAACCCTAACCCCCAAAACTACAAGGGTCGGCCATAATGGTGTGAGTGACATCGAAAGAAATACATTTTAAATAAAACATAAATGATAAATTCGTAATCAACACATACCAACAGTAGTAACGAATGGAAATGAAATAACAATGAATAAAGCATGAAAACATCAAGTGAAACTAGACTAAATGTCAAGTGTAGGTAAACATGAAATAAACATACATAAAACCAAGTCAAAAAAACACAAATGCAGTATGATGACTCTCTAATGCATACTTGTCAGATTCTATGCATTCCATACTATATAGGTCCGGTGCAAGCCCTTATCGTTCTTCATTTAATAGGGTTAGATCCCTCGTTATGCAACTAATCCTACAACGATGACTACTATGAGATTTAGATAAACTGTGAGTATCTGTCCCATGCCTTGATAATTCTGGAGGTCAATATCTATCCACAGATAATTTCGGAGACTATTTCACTCACACCTGGGAATTTTTTAGAATACCCCACACCGCAAGCTATGGCGCCTCATCACAGGAATACCCTATGAGCGTTGCCTCGTCCCCGATAATTCCGGAGATCAATCCCACACCGCAGGTAATTCCGGAGGCTATTTCACTCATACCTCGATAATTTCAAGGATTATCTCACACCGCAGATCATACTGAGGTCCATAACCCATGTTTCCACTCTTTTCATCATATCACCATCTAGTGCCCGTCCTTATCTTATTAAGTCAATTAATTAATTATAAATCTCCTAGAGTTGGTGTACCCTACCGAACTTAGCTCAACTGATCAACAATCAAGACCACAACTAGCCAAACCACAAAATCTCAACTGCCGGTGACTAGGGTCTCACTCACCCTGTAAAGACTCACAACTCAACTATTCAAACAACTCTTTCATTTAAAACTTTTAATTTCATTATCAATTCGTTCATGATTAGAAAACTTCTTAAACATCAATTAATCCAAATCCATCCGGAAACCAACAAATTTCCAGAACTGAAATAAGGTATTAAATGCATTAAATAACTGAGAATCATATTTTTAAGTCGTAGAAAATCACATAACATCAATTCCTTCGAAAACCGTATATATTTTACTTTATAAAGCCATGGAAATAAAATTTAAATCCTATTATAATCAAAATATAACTTCCTGTAAAATACTATAATCTATAGCAAAAACTTCATCTAAAATAGTAGATCAATATCCATAAGTTCAAAGAAATAGTCGTTCGAGAAAACAACAGGAAACTCAACAAAATACTCAACACAACAGCTGACGGTCGACTGTCAAAATAGTTCAAAAAATGATGGTCGAATGTCAAGATCAATTTAAAAAACCCAAGAACTGCCAGTCGACCGTCACCCACAGTTCAAAACAGGGCAATCGACCGACATGTTCGAAAATTTGCAGCTTTAATATTCGTGCATTTTTTAACTGATACTTCGTTAACCTTTGTAAAATCATAAATTTGTAAAACAAAATTCCTGAGATGATCAAATACAATTTGTCTAACATACTGGAGTTTATAAATCATATCAAAACCTTATCAATTTCACAAAAGAGCCATTTTTCATTAAAAACTTCTTCAACATCAGAACTATGTGTGTGTGTGTGTGTGTGTGTGTGTGTGTGTGTGTGTGTGTTCATGCATTAGTTAAGGTATTAAAGTCCATCAAATCTGAGTAGTATAATGTTTATTTAAATCTCAGTATGAAAATAAATCAAAACCCAATCAAAAACTTCACAAAATACAAAAAATCAAGTTTCGGCTATACATCAACATACCCGAAATCAAAAACCCCCTTTTCACTTCAAGATTTGATCTTTTGATTCTAAAAACCTCTTTGCAACTTGTTATACACATACCCCAACTGATTACATTAGTTTACCCCTTGATTACTGGCATCTACAACACTTTTTCTTCAAGTTTCACCCATCAAAACACCATAACAGATCATATATATAACATACATAGTAAAGAACCCTTCTTTATTCACTTTTATGCAAATTACATCATACAACTCATTATAAACCATCAAATCAGCAAGAACATGAGATAAAGCAACATACCCATGATTTATATTAGGTTCTTTAATATTTTTAAGTCATCTATATAGAATTTTAATCATCAATAGTATAGTTTTCATGAAAAGTTAAATCTTTATTCATCCATCCATCCAACCATCAAAAATTCATTGTATTATCATGCAATCTTCTAACATGCTCTAATAGTCAAATCATCACATACAACATGCATAGAATAGTAAGAAAGCAAACATATATCACTCACCTTATTGAAGAATCAACCGAAATAATAAAATGAATAAGAAAAGTTCTTCCATTCGCAAGAAATCCAAGATCCTCGCATCGAAATTTCAAGAAATCAATAATAAAGAAAACCCTTTGTTTTGTGCAGCAAAGAGACCGCTGCAACTTCTCTTTTAATAGGTCGGAATTCAGGCAGTAGGGTTTTGAGAAAATTTAGCAAATTATCCCTTTAGAATATATCTTTACATATATACCAAATCTATTAGAACAAAAGTTAAACTCTTTACCTCTTAGTTGGCTAGCCATCATGCTCAGCCCATAAAACTGAAAATCTGGAGTTTTTACTCCAAGTGGTAATTTTGCACAAAAACCCATCTTTTTGTAATATTTGCAAATATGCCAAATAAATATCAAAAAATTCCAGAAAATTCATAAATAATACATAATACTAGAAATTAGTTTTTCCCAAAATAATTTATGACTTTGAACTTCCCAAGAAAATATTTGCACGTGTAAAAGATAAATTTCAGAAAAATATTTATTAAATCACAAAAATCATTTTAATTCATTTATTAACGTCAAAAACATTATTTAAAAATCTAGGGTATTACAAGTTCGGAGCTCAACTCTCCTCTAGGTTGCTCCTCAAACTCGCCCTCCCAAACAGCTCTCTCATAAAGCCCTGGTGATGCTCTTAGCTCCGCTCGCCTCCTGAGCGGCCTTCTTCCAAGCAAATTCGGAGCACAACTCACCCCTATAGTTGCTCCTCAAAATTTGCCTCCTGAACAGTTCTCTCCTAGAGCCCGGTGATGCTCTTCGCTCTGCTCGCCTCCCGAGCAGCCTTCTTTTAAACGAGTTCGGAGCTCAACTCACCCCTATAGCTGCTCCTCAAACTTGCCTCCCGAATGGCACTCTCCTAAAGCCAGGTGATGCTCTTCATCCTGCTCGGCTCCCGAGCGATCTTCATATAAACGAGTCCGGAGCACAACTCACCCCTATAGTTGCTCCTCAAAACTTACCTCCCGAACGGTTCTCTCCTGGATCCCGGTGATGCTCTTTGCTCCACTTGCCTCCCTAGCGGCCTTCTTCTAAACGATTTCGGAGCTCAACTCACCCTATATTTGCTCCTCAAGCTTGCCTCCCGAATGGCTCTCTCCTAGAGCCTGGTGATGCTCTCCGTCCCACTCGCCTCCCGAGCGATCTTCATCTAAACAAGTTCGGAGCTTAACTCACCCCTATAGTTGCTCCTCAAAACTTTTCTCCCGAATGGCTCTTCTAGAGCCTGGTGATGCTCTTCGTCCCGCTCGCCTCCCGAGCGATCTTCATCTAAACGAGTTCGGAGCTCAACTCACCCTTATAGTTGCTCCTCAAACTTGCCTCCCAAACGGCTCTCTCTTAGAGCCTGGTGATGCTCTGCGCTCTGCTCACTTTCCAAGTGCCCTTTTCCCAAAAGAGTTTAGATCCTAACTCGTCTAGAGATGCTCCCTAAAACTCACCTCCAAGAACGAATCTCCCCAAGAGTCATACAAAGCTCTTCCCAAACTTCATGGAGGCAAAGATATTGCTGGTCTATTTTGACCATGAACAAGGATGATTCTTCAACTGAATTTTGAAGAGAAATTGCTTTGAGTCAGCTTCGAAATGAGGGGTCAAATGCCCCGATCGGACCTCTGTAGCTCTGGTACAAGCTGGTTACAACACAGCTGCTCCGAGCCAACAAAAAGTTGACCAGGTCAATGGGTCATTGATCAAAGTGCCATGTGTTGGCACACCGAAGCATTGAGGCATTTCAGAGTCGCGCACTGAGAAAACGTGCCCCAGATCATGAAAAAGCCAAAAAACAGTCAACGGCCATGTGTCAGCATGCAGAACCATCGCGATCGATCGGTGGCATGCGCCGAACAAAGCTGCCCCCGATCGAGAAATGAGAGAAAAGCTCTGCCTCCCGATGCGAGCTTTATTCTCATCAGTGGCCCAAATTTCGCCATGTCACCTGATTGCTCTCTTTTCTTAGTGCCTTGGCGCGTGCGCTCAATCGTGATCAACAGCCCAGACTTTGCCACATCATCAGCTTAAAAAAGCACATGTATGGTGCATGCAGTGCCGAGCAAATGTGTCTTCGAATTGAAAATGGTGAAATATATATTTGCTCCCGATCTGTGCTCGAACCTGATCGACGGTTGAGATTTGCCAAAAAGTCAACGGTCAACGTTGACCTAGTCAACGGTCAAACGTTGACCGCCACGTGTCGACCATCTAAAGCATCGCTGAAGTTCGGTGGCACGCACCGAACAAACCTGCCCCCGAAATGGAAAATGGTAAAAAAATTTCTCCTCCCGATCCATGCTCGATCCTGATCGACGATTAAGATTTGCTCCAAAAAAGGGGGGAGGGGGTCAACAGTCAACGTTGACCGGGTCAACGATCAATTGACCGCCACGTGTCAGCACATCGAACCATCGCGATCGATCGGTGGCACAGCGCCGAACTAAGTGCCCCCAATCGTGAAATGAGAGAAGAATTCGGCCTCCCGATTCGCTCTCGATGGTGATTAGTGGTCCAGATCGAGCCATGTCGCCTCCTAATCAGATCCTCTCATCATGGCCGCTCGATCTCATCAGTGGGCAAGCTCGATGGTGATCAACGGCTCCGATCGAGCTAGGTCGGCCCCTCTTGTAATGCCTCGATTTTTCATTTAATGAAAAATTATTTTATTTTGCATGTAGTGTGCACGTGTAATATTTTTAGTTGAATTAAATCTTATAATTATTTTCATTATGATGACTATAGATATTTAAATATGTGCTTTTAATTATTTTATACAAAGCCTTCTTTCAATTAGACAAAAAGCCTTTTTCTTAAAGCCCAAAAATTCAATTCAATTATAATTTTTATAATTATTATTTTGGCCCAAAAACTAAAGCCCATGAGCTATTTTATTTTTAAATACAACTTGTCATGTAGAACACAATTTAAAGATTATTTTTTATACAAAATTTAATGTACAAATTTTTATGGAGACCAAGTTGCATGCACGTGCGTGGCACGTACACGTGCACAAGCACACTTGCATGATCGGATTGCATTTTGGAGGGAATGGGAAAATTTTGAGTGGGATCATGGTGGAGTGGTTACTTGATCATGGGTAGTTAGTGTAACTCCTCCTTAGATCTAAGCCATTTGTTCCTAACTCCTACTTCAATCCTAGCCATCCATTCTCCTATTTTTTTAGTATAAATACCCCCCCCCCCCCCCCTTTGGCTAGTATTCTTGTGCAAATCATTTCTTCCAAACCTATAGTTAAAATACAAGTATCTAGTAGTTAGTAAGAGAGTAAAAGATTGAGAGATTGTGTGGGATTTTTGCTTGCATCATGAAGGAGGAGAGGCCGGTTTCATCTAGGATGAGTGCTCTCAGTTTGGGCATTGTGGAGTACTCGAGTTGGCTTGTGCGCGCGGAGGAGCATTCGTTTGCAAGGACATTCGTCTAGGAGGTTGCTAATTGTACTTTTCTTCAATAAGGTGGGTAAATTTTCCCTATTTCTAAATAGGAATGCATGCTAGATTTAATTAGAAGAATGATGCATGAAAATGATTAATAAGAGTGCGCATTTAATTGAAAAATTGACTTATTGATTGATTGATATATGGATGTGCAATTGTATGTGGTTCTATTAGTAAAGGCAAAATTATGTGTGAATTGATTGTAGCCATAAATTATTGAAGAAAGTTTCATTATCTACATCACAAATTATGTACACAAAAGTTAGTAGATTAACCATGCTACTTTATGTGTTTAAATGAATCTTTGTGTTGTATTGAAATAAACGAATTAAAATATAGATTTGTATGTTTGGTAAAAGATTAAAAATAGAGAATTAATGTGAAGAATTGCTAGTGAAGGGATTTGAGATGTTAATTGTTAAGAAATGTCGAAAAGAAGAAATGTGGTAGTTATAATGTAGAATTCGAATTTAATTGTATGAAAAATATGTTTTAATTGTTGAAAAAATTATTTTCTACATACTGGTATGTAAATTATGTGAGGAAGAATCAATCTGGAATTTTTCAGTAATTTTTATAAAGCCAAAGTGAAATGAAGACTAGTTGAACATCGAAACGTTTTAATAGCAGAGAGAATCGATCTAAATAAATTTCGAGTTGTAACTTTGACAAACTGAGCGCGTAGCTCAAGTGGTCAGGACGGCTCTAATCGCTATAGTATAGGCTCACGGGTCTGAGGTTATTGGTTTGAATCCCCGGGCTGCCATACTTTTGTTTCATTTTAAAAAATATATATATAGACAGTGGCCGAGAGCATTTAATGCTCTCAGCGCCAACTTCTAACGCAAAGGGCACTCGGCCTATTGGTTTGTGCCTTCGGTTTGCTTCCCTGTGGTCGCTGGTTCGACCTTGGCTTTCGGCTGTTGTTTATGTATGGGAAAAACACTTTTTTTGGGGGGTTTTTAATGGTCAAAAAATATGGAAAAAATATATTTATTATCTTAAAAATATGTGGAGCTTATGAAAAATAATTTGAGAATTATTTTACATAGAATAAAATATGATTTGAGAATAAATGTGCAAATAGAACTATGATTCTACATATATGTTTTTGTGAAAATTATATCTTACAAAAAGAACTTGAAATGAAGGATTAGAAAATTAATATGGCAAAGAAAGAAATTATTTTTTGATGTGATGTAAATTATTCTCATTTGAGAATAGTGTGGAAATTATAAAGTGTAAATGTCCACCTTTGATTGAATAATTAGTGATGTTGTTTATGTGTGGGAAGAACAATTTTTTAGGGGTTTTTAATGGTCAAAAAATATGGAAAAAATATATTTATTATCTTAAAAATATGTGGAGCTTATGAAAAATAATTTGAGAATTATTTTACATAGAATAAAATATGATTTGAGAATAAATGTGCAAATAGAACTATGATTCTACATCTATGTTTTTGTGAAAATTATATCTTACAAAAAAAACTTGAAATGAAGGATTAGAAAATTAATATGGCAAAGAAAGAAATTATTTTTGATGTGATGTAAATTATTCTCATTTGAGAATAGTGTGGAAATTATGAAGTGTAAATGTCCACCTTTGATTGAATAATTAGTGATGTTGTTTATGTGAAAATAACATTTCATGAGTTACATGATGAATAGTTGAATTTCATATATATTTATGGACTATTGAACGATTTAGAAATCATGATTGGAAAAGAAATATTTTTGAGTATGACAACTCAACATGTGAACTTATGAGTTGGAAACACTCAACTTTAGAATTTCTGAATGGGAATTGAAACAAAAGAGTAGCTAAGTCTCCCCCGGCATTTGGAAAGAAATGAAATGAAATTTGAAATAAAAGGCCAAGGTTGGTCATGTTGAATGAATGAATAAGTCCGGTTTAGTGGAGAGGCTAACTCTAGTGCTTTGATTGTGTTCATGATTCTATTTCATTAGAATTAAGGATTAGTTACATAGTGAAGACGTGATGAAAGTAAGAGAAAAACATTGAGTATGAGGGCCACTGGATCAGCGGCGAGAGCGTATCCCAGGATGTCCCATGATGAGTCAGGGCGAGGATACTGCTCCAGAGTACCGTCCCGGTGGCGACGCTCGTGGGATGTTTGAAGACTACCGGTGGTGTCATGTCTATGGTAGGAGCTGAATTTTCACAGGATGCCTGCACGATGAGTCATGTGCCAGTGCGTTAGGATTCCCTCCAGGGCGCCTAGACATGAGTTCGTAGGTCAGATAACATCTAGGATACTTACCGTAGTTACAGTAGTAGATTAAGTCATAACGAGGGATTGAACCCTACAAAGATGAAGAACAATTAAGGGCTTGCCCTCGGACCTATGTAGTATGGGATGCATAGAATCTGAACAAGTGTGCATTAGTGTCATGTAATATAAATAACTGCATTAAGGACTAAGTGCACAATCACAACACGACATCCATAGGGTAGTCCCTTTAGTTTGACATGTAACAAGTTTGTGTTTGTTAAATATGGAAAATAAGTTATACTATTTCTGGCATAGACAGGATGGTCGTGTATAATGTTCGTCGGTTGAATAAACTGACGTACCCACAGTCTTATATGCAGGTAAGTGACATGATAAAGATTAAAGAGGAACAGATGCTTAAAGATTATTCAATGTTGTTGTACATTTATTTCAATGTTGTAAATTTTACTTCCGCTGTGCAATGTAAAGTGTAATGTTTTTATGTAAACTCTGATGTAAAGTGAAAAGTTCAAATTTTCTTGTAAAATTGTACTAAATGAAGTGGAAAGATCCTGTAGAACATCTCGAATTCAGTTGTATTTGGGATTCGGGGCGTTACAGAGCGGTATCAGAGCCACGCTTCACACTTGTACAAATTTATAAGGAACGACACCCTAGAAGTGGACATTAGAGTATGTGTTTGAGTCTAGAGATTTAAATGTAAGTAACTTACATTTGTGTTGCTCTATGACTTATGCTTTTTCCTCTCTATTTCTAAGATGGCTGATCACTTCGACCCTGCTGGAGACGACGACTGGCATATCATCGAGGAAGAGTACCATCCTGGACAGGTAGATTCCGAGGACGAGTACTATCCAGGGCAAGCAGATTCTAACGGAAAAGAATGGCCTGAATCTCGAGAGATCACCCCACCTCCGGATTCATCTGATGACTCTTCTGACGAAGAAGAAGAACCAGTTCCAAATAGTCTTGTGACATCTCTTCAGAGGTAGGTAGAAACACTGTGGGAGAGAGTCGGATTATTGGAGGCTCAATTGGCAAAGCGCAAGGATGAATTTTCAGTTCTCAGTCATCGTGTATGGGAACTCGAGAAGAGGAAGAATTTGACCGATGTGCTGAAGGAAGAAGTTGATGAACTACGGGAAGAACTTCGAGAAGCGAAGAGGAACCGTAGGAGTTAGACTATTGTAGCTTCTACTATCTTTCATTCTGATGTCAAGAAATGTTTTTCAATTCGAATGTATAAAGTTTGGAATTCAATGAAATGCAAGTTAATTTAAAATTCATGTCCTATACTTCGAATTTAATGGATCTTTTGCATCAGAATATGTCTAGAAGAGGAGCTAGAAACGGGGAAGGTCTGGATCTGGAAACGGAACTTGCGAGGGTCTATCAGACGCTTAACGCCGTGGCCATGAACCAAAACCAAGAAAGGGGACCTGCGAATCTGGTGCCCGAAGCGATTAAACTAGTGGAATCGTTCAAATGAATGAAACTACCTGTGTTCGAAGGGAAGTCAGACCCTGATGCGGCTGACAACTGGATTCGTCAAGTAGAGTCCATCTTTGAAGTGTTGGAGACCCCTGAAGGCAGTAAGGTGAAGTTGGCGACTCTGCAACTTGAGAAGGACGCGGCTGTGTGGTGGCAGTCGATGAAGAGGACAATGGGAGGCATAGTTCTTAGCTGGGAGGAATTTCTGGAAGAATTCCGCAGTCACTACTTTCCCCTCCGATGTTCAAGAGAAGAAGGCTATGGAGTTTCTATCACTACAACAAGGTGGCATGTCAGTTAGGAGTACGAGACCAAGTTTACTCAGCTCTCTAGGTATGCTCCTGAACTAGTGATGGAGGAAGCTAAGAAGGCTCGTAAGTTCGAGCATGGATTGAGGCCGAGCTTGAGGTCCCGGATGATACCTCTTGGTATCAGAAGATTCGACAGGTTGGTCAAGAGAGCAGCAGCGACGGAAGCAGATATGGAGCAGTTACATGTTGTTCAGAACCGGAGGAACAACTGGCAGTCTGGAAAGAGACCGGCATATTCTGGGAGTTTCAAGGGACAACCATCTGCACAAAGGTTCAAACCCACAAGGGCGAACGCTATTAGTGTGGCTGGAGGACCTAGAAATAATGTGGTGAGACCTCCTGCGTTAACTTGCTTCAACTGTGGTGAAACGGGACAATACAAATCTCAATGCCTCAAGCCACAGAATGGTAATAGCAATGTACCAATGCAGCAGACTGGAAAGAGACCGTACCAACCAGGGCGAGTATTTGCCTTGACGGAAGCTGATGCTGATGAGGCTGATCATGTCATCACTGGTACGAGGGCAGAAGTTTAGAGATTTGTGTCATTTCTTTTTCCCGCTGTTTAGTGAACTGTTACGTAATGAGTGTGTATTATGTAACAGGAGAACTTTATCTTAATGGAATGAAAGCTGTTGTGTTGTTCGATACTGAATCCTCTCATACTTTTGTGTCTCCTAAATTTGCTAAAGTGTTGGGAGTTGAACCGAAGATTTTTCCAGGCAAGATCTTAGCAGTAGCTACTCCATTAGGGAAAACTTTAACCACTGATCGGTACTATGCAGATTGCGAGATTGTGATTGGAGATCGAATCTTCGGGATTGATCTGATCGAGCTGACTATCTTGGGAGTCGATGTTATCTTTGGCATTGATTGGATGTCGGTGTACAGTGCAAGCATCGAGTGCAAAACCAAGACGGTAACAGTGAAGGCTCCAGGTGGACCTGAAGTCACTTTCCAAGGGAAGAAGAACTGTTCTAGGCTGGTGGCAGCTATCCGCAAGGAAGAGACTCCTGTGGAAGTGCAAGGGATTCCTGTGGTTCGGGACTATCCGACTGTGTTCTTGGATGATTTTCCTGGGTTACCCCCGTATCGTGATGTAGAGTTCAGCATCACTGTTCAACCAGGGAGTGCACCCATTTCTAAGGCACCGTATAGGATGGCTCCAATAGAACAGGATGAGGTGAAACGGCAGATTGAGGAACTGTTGGAGAAAGGCTTTATTCAACCTAGTGCGTCACCTTGGGGAGCACCAGTGCTTTTGGTAAAGAAGAATGATGGATCGATGAGAATGTGTATCGATTACCGAGAGCTGAATAAGGTCACTATTCAGAATAAGTATCCTATTCCCCGAATTGATGACTTGTTTGATCGTCTACAAGGAGCAGCTATTTTCTCCAAAATAGATTTTCGATCAGGATATCAACAAGTTCGAGTGAAAGCTGAAGATGTGCACAAAACTGCATTTAGAACTCGACATGGGCATTACGAATTCTTAGTTATGCCATTTGGAGTGACGAATGCACCCGCAATCTTTACGGATTTGATGAACAGAGTTCTGAGGCTGTTCATTGATTCTTTCGTCGTGGTGTTCATCGACGATATTCTCGTGTACTCCAAGTCAGAGGAGGAGCACACTGAGCATCTGGCAGCAGTTTTGAAGAAGCTGGAAGAGCAGAAGTTGTATGCCAAGTTATCCAAGTGTGATTTCTGGAGATCTAAAGTGGCATTCCTAGGTCACATCCTTTCTAAGGAGGGAGTGGCAACTGACCCTCAGAAGATAGAGGCAGTGAGAGATTGGGCTAGGCCTACTACAGTGAAGGAAGCAGAAGTTTTCTTGGAATGACTGGATACTACAGAAGATTCATTCAAGGTTATGCTCAGATAGCCGTGCCGCTTACTGGTCTGACCAAGAAGAATGTGAACTTCAAGTGGACTGAGCAATGTGAGGCAAGCTTTCAGGAGTTGAAAGAGAAACTGACTGCTGCACCTATTTTGGCTTTGCCTAGAGCAGGTGTTGAGTATGATGTTTATAGCGATGCTTCACATCGTGGGCTTGGTTGTGTCTTAATGCAAGAAGGAAGAGTAATCGCTTATGGGTCTAGGCAACTACGACCGCATGAGAAGAATTACCCGACTCATGATCTGGAGTTGGCGGCGATTATCTTTGCTTTGAAGCAATGGAGACACTACGTGTACGGTGAGAAATTGAACATGTAAACAGACCACAAGAGTTTGAAGTATATATATCAGCAGAAGGATCTGAATTTGAGGCAGCGAAGATGGTTGGAAGTGCTTGAGGACATGCGACCTGAGATCAAGTATCATCCTAGGAAAGCTAATATTGTTGCTGATGCACTTAGTCGTAAGAGCAGTTTAGCCAGTTTGATTACAACTCAGAAGTATCTGATTGAGGAATTGGATCGAGCAGGTATTGAAGTTGTCTTGCAAGGATTGGGAGCATCTTTAGCTCAGTTGAGGCTTCAGCCTACTTTAAATGGAAGGATCATGGCAAATCAGGAGGTTGATGCTAATATCTTGGAGATGAAGGAGCAGGTTGGTGCTTGCAGGTTGCCCGGATTTCAAATCAGGGATGAAGTGCTGTGGTTCGGAGATAGGCTATGTGTTCCAAATCAGGCGGACCTGAAAGAGAGTATTCTTCAGGAGGCGCATGCTACTCTTTTGTCAGTACATCCTGGGAGTACTAAGATGTACAAAGACATCAAACAGCATTTCTGGTGGTCAGGTTTGAAGCGGGATGTGGCTGAATTTGTGGCGAAGTGTGAGGTTTGTCAGCAAGTCAAAGCTGAAAATCAGAGACCCGGAGGTCTATTACAACCGTTACCTATTCCGGAATGGAAGTGGGATAACATCAGTATGGATTTCATTACGGGATTGCCTAAGAGTCCTAAAGGCAATGACGCGATTTGGGTTATAGTCGATCGACTAACCAAGTCCGCTCACTTTTTGGCGATGAAACTCACTGCTTCGATGGACAAGTTGGCTGAGTTGTATGTTGGCGAGATTGTCCGGCTTCATGGTGTTCCGTCAACTATTGTGTCTGATCTAGATGCGTGGTTTACTTCGCATTTCTGGAGGAGTCTTCAGACAGCTTTGGGTACCAAGACGGATTTCAGCACTGCTTTTCATCTGCAAACCGATGGGCAGACCGAGAGAGTCAATCGTATTCTTGAGGATATGCTTCGGTGTTGTATACTAGACTTTGGAGGCAGTTGGGAAAGGCATTTACCCTTGGTAGAGTTTGCCTACAACAACAGTTTTCAGACTAGCATTGGGATGGCGCCATACGAAGCTTTGTATGGCAGGAAGTGCAGAACACCTGTTTGTTGGTTTGTAGTTGGGGAGCGTCAATTGTTTGGGCCTGAGCTTGTACAGCAAACCTCTGAAAAGATTGATCTGATCAGAAAAAGGTTGGTAGAAGCTCAGAGCAGGCAGAAAAGCTATGCAGACAACCGGAGAAGGGACCTTGAATTTGAAGTCGGTGACTTCGTCTTTCTGAAAGTATCGCCCAGTAAAGGTGTGGTTCGATTTGGCAAAGGCGGGAAGTTAGCCCCGAGGTTTATAGGCCCGTATAAGATATTGAAAAGGATCGGGAAAAACTGCTTACCGGCTTGAATTACCGGAAGAGTTATCTCAGGTGCACAATGTCTTTCATGTGTCTATGCTGAGAGGTTATATTCCAGATCCGAGTCATCATTTGCCTGAAGTGCCGAAAGGTTTGCAGTTGGATCTGAATTACATCGAGTCTCCTGTCGAGATTGTTGATCATCGAGAGAAAGTCTTGAGGAATAAGACGATACCGATGGTCAAGGTAGTCTGGAGAAACCATTTGGTTGAAGAGGCTACTTGGGAGTCTGAGGAGAGGATGTTGAAGGACTATCCTGAGCTTTTTGCTTGATTTGTATCTTTGTATTCTTTTGTTCTTGTTATGAGTGTTTGTTTTCTCGCTCTTGACTGTAGTTCCGAGGACGGAACCATTCTAAGGAGGGAGTGTTGTAATGCCTCAATTTTTCATTTAATGAAAAATTATTTTATTTTGCACGTAGTGTGCACGTGCAATATTTTTGGTTGAATTAAATCTTATAATTATTTTCATTGTGATGAGTATAGATATTTAAATATGTGCTTTTAATTATTTTATACAAAGCCTTCTTTCAATTAGACAAAAAGCCTTTTTCTTAAAGCCCAAAAATTCAATTCAATTATTATTTTTATAATTATTATTTTGGCCCAAAAACTAAAGCCCATGAGCTATTTTATTTTTAAATACAACTTGTCATGTAAAACACAATTTAAAGATTATTTTTTATACAAAATTTAATGTACAAATTTTTATGGAGACCAAGTTGCATGCACGTGCGTGGCACGTACACGTGCACAAGCACACTTGCATGACCGGATTGCATTTTGGAGGGAATGGGAAAATTTTGAGTGGGATCATGGTGGAGTGGTTACTTGATCATGGGTAGTTAGTGTAACTCCTCCTTAGATCTAAGTCATTTGTTCCTAACTCCTACTTCAATCCTAGCCATCCATTCTCCTATTTTTTTAGTATAAATACCCCCCCCCCCCTTTTGGCTAGTATTCTTGTGCAAATCATTTCTTCCAAACCTATAGTTAAAATACAAGTATCTAGTAGTTAGTAAGAGAGTAAAAGATTGAGAGATTGTGAGGGATTTTTGCTTGCATCAAGAAGGAGGAGAGGCCGGTTTCTTCTAGGAGGAGTGCTCTCGGTTTGGGCATTGTGGAGTGCTCGAGTTGGCTTGTGCGCGCGGAGGAGCATTCGTTTGCAAGGACATTCGTCTAGGAGGTTGCTAATTGTACTTTTCTTCAATAAGGTGGGTAAATTTTCCCTATTTCTAAATAGGAATGCATGCTAGATTTAATTAGAAGAATGATACATGAAAATGATTAATAAGAGTGCGCATTTAATTGAAAAATTGACTTATTGATTGATTGATATATGGATGTGCAATTGTATGTGGTTCTATTAGTAAAGGCAAAATTATGTGTGAATTGATTGTAGCCATAAATTATTGAAGAAAGTTTCATTATCTACATCACAAATTATGTACACAAAAGTTAGTAGATTAACCATGCTACTTTATGTGTTTAAATGAATCTTTGTGTTGTATTGAAATAAACGAATTAAAATATAGATTTGTATGTTTGGTAAAAGATTAAAAATAGAGAATTAATGTGAAGAATTGCTAGTAAAGGGATTTGAGATGTTAATTGTTAAGAAATGTCGAAAAGAAGAAATGTGGTAGTTATAATGTAGAATTCGAATTTAATTGTATGAAAAATATGTTTTAATTGTTGAAAAAATTATTTTCTACATACTGGTATGTAAATTATGTGAGGAAGAATCAATCTGGAATTTTTCAGTAATTTTTATAAAGGCAAAGTGAAATGAAGACTAGTTGAATATCGAAACGTTTTAATAGCAGAGAGAACTGATCTAAATAAATTTCGAGTTGTAACTTTGACAACCTGAGCGCGTAGCTCAAGTGGTCAGGACGGCTCTAATCGCTACAGTATAGGCTCACGGGTCTGAGGTTACTGGTTCGAATCCCCGGGCTGCCATACTTTTGTTTCATTTTTAAATATATATATATAGACAGTGGCCGAGAGCATTTAATGCTCTCAGCGCCTACTTCTAACGCAAAGGGCACTCGGCCTATTGGTTTGTGCCTTCGGTTGGCTTCCCTGTGGTCGCTGGTTCGACCCTGGCTTTCGGCTGTTGTTTATGTGTGGGAAAAACAATTTTTTTAGGGGTTTGTAATGGTCAAAAAATATGGAAAAAATATATTTATTATCTTAAAAATATGTGGAGCTTATGAAAAATAATTTGAGAATTATTTACATAGAATAAAATATGATTTGAGAATAAATGTGCAAATAGAACTATGATTCTACATCTATGTTTTTGTGAAAATTATATCTTGCAAAAAGAACTTGAAATGAAGGATTAGAAAATTAATATGGCAAAGAAAGAAATTATTTTTTGATGTGATGTAAATTATTCTCATTTGAGAATAGTGTGGAAATTATGAAGTGTAAATGTCCACCTTTGATTGAATAATTAGTGATGAGGGTTTTTATGTGAAAATAACATTTCATGAGTTACATGATGAATAGTTGAATTTCATATATATTTATGGACTATTGAACGATTTAGAAATCATGATTGGAAAAAAAATATTTTTGAGTATGACAACTCAACATGTGAACTTATGAGTTGGAAACACTCAACTTTAGAATTTGTGAATGGGAATTGAAACAAAAGAGTAGCTAAGTCTCCCCCGGCATTTGGAAAGAATGAAATGAAATTTGAAATAAAAGGACAAGGTTGGTCATGTTGAATGAATGAATAAGTCCGGTTTAGTGGAGAGGCTAACTCTAGTGCTTTGATTGTGTTCATGATTCTATTTCATTAGATTAAGGATTAGTTACATAGTGAAGACGTGATGAAAGTAAGAGAAAAACATTGAGTATGAGGGCCATTGGATCAGCGGCGAGAGCGTATCCCAGGATGTCCCATGATGAGTCAGGGCGAGGATACTGCTCCAGAGTACCGTCCCGGTGGCGACGCTCGTGGGATGTTTGAAGACTACGGGTGGTGTCATGTCTATGGTAGGAGCTGAATTTCCACAGGATGCCTGCACGATGAGTCATGTGCCAGTGCGTTGGGATTCCCTCCAGGGCGCCTAGACATGAGTTCGTAGGTCAGATAACATCTAGGATACTTACCGTAGTTACAGTAGTAGATTAAGTCATAACGAGGGATTGAACCCTACAAAGATGAAGAACGATTAAGGGCTTGCCCTCGGACCTATGTAGTATGGGATGCATAGAATCCGAACAAGTGTGCATTAGTGTCATGTAATATAAATAACTGCATTAAGGACTAAGTGCACAATCACAACACGACATCCATAGGGTAGTCCCTTTAGTTTGACATGTAACAAGTTTGTGTTTGTTAAATATGGAAAATAGGTTATACTATTTCTGGCATAGACAGGATGGTCGTGTATAATGTTCGTCGGTTGAATAAACTGACGTACCCACAGTCTTATATGCAGGTAAGTGACATGATAAAGATTAAAGAGGAACAGATGCTTAAAGATTATTCAATGTTGTTGTACATTTATTTCAATGTTGTAAATTTTACTTCCGCTGTGCAATGTAAAGTGTAATGTTTTTATGTAAACTCTGATGTAAAGTGAAAAGTTCAAATTTCCTTGTAAAATTGTACTAAATGAAGTGGAAAGATCCTGTAGAACATATCGAATTCAGCTGTATTTGGGATTCGGGGCGTTACACCTCTCTTCTCAGATGCATTAGCGCGCAGGCCTGATGGTGAACAATGGCCCAGATCGAGCCACGTCGCCTCTTAATCAGATCCTCTCATCATGGCCGCTCGATCTCATCAGTGGGCGAGCACGATGGTGATCAACGGCTCCGATCAAGCCATGTCGCCCCCTCTCTTCTTAGATGCATTAGCGCGCGAGCCTGATGGTGATCAGCGGCCCAGATCGAGCCACGTTGCCTCCTAATCCGATCCTCTCATCATGTCTGCTCAATCCCATTAACGCGCGAGCTCGATGATCAACGATCATGATTAAATCAAGGTAATTTATTATTTATTATTAATTGGATTAATTATTTAAAAATTCTGAAAAATATTAAAAAATTCGAAAAAATTAATTAAAAATTCTAGAAATAATTATTAATTCGAAAAAATATTTTAAAATTCTGAAAAAAATACTTTTTAATTTATAATATTTAATTAAAATTTTCAAAAAAATTAATTATTAAATGTCAAAAAATGATTAAAAATTGGGGAAAAAATCAGAAAAATCTAGAAAATTCATAAAAAATCTAGAAAATTCTAAAATAATTGTGAGTATTTTGCAAACTCAGGAAAGTATCGTTATACTCCAAGCGAGTTCTAAACGTCCTCGAGAACGCTGATAAATTCTATGAACCATTAAAACGGGCGAACTACTCCTCAAAGGTTGTGAAACTCAGTCTTCGTGAGTGGGGGCTAGTGATATGGGTAAAAATAGAACTAAATCGGGACCGTTCAAAGCGAGCATGAACCTTAAAGCTCTCAGGGGTAAAACAGTAATTTTACCTGTAAATGGGTCCAAAAAGGAGAACTTAGTCTTTTCTAAGCCCAATAACCCAAAAACGGGTCTGTCCCATTGGGTCAGGATGACAGCCCATTATGAACAAACCCTAGGACATTAAAGAATAATTCAAATTCGTGATTATCTCTAAGAGACAGGTTTAAACCAAATCTCATATCATGAAACGATTTAAACTCTGTTTCTTATCCAAAAAATGACGAAGTAGAGATGAATAATCATCTCAAAATTGTTTCCAAAGGCGACTATAAATACCACTCTACCCCCACAGTAAAAAAGGTAATCAGTAATTTTCCCCAGAAACGCTATTTCATAATCTTCTTGATTACTCACCATAAGAGCGTCAGTAGGATTCGCCGCCGGGATCCATCCTGGTGTTTCGAACACCATAAAAAAGGTAATCAGTATTTTTTCCAGAAACGCTCTTTCATAATTGTCACGTCCTGCTTCCCAAAAGAGAATATGGAATACAGATACGTGACTAAGTCCAGCGAATGATTTTCATCATCCATAAGCTGTTCAAGAATCTTTACAATATTTCACAAGAATAATCAGAGTCGGAAGCAAAAGAATCAACCAAGTATGCACATATGAACCAAAATACCAATAAGAATACTTGAAACCAAAATGTATTAATCTCAAATAATCATGATTTCAATAAGTCAAATATCCTGGGTCACATTGCCCAAATACAAATAAATCCAAGTAATCAAAATTCAATTGTTCAAGCAAGCTACAAGAAATAATAATAATAAAATCCAGCACTCGTACTCCATGTCACCAATACCATCTGGAACCTATTCTCCAAAATCTGCAATTTAACAATCGCAGGGAAAAGGAAAAGAGAAAATAAGGTACCCGTCAATGCAAGTTACGGGCCATTTGTAATGCAAGATACAAGTACATGGAGAAAACTAACAATAACATGGAATATGCATGATAATAATGTATAACAACTAGCATGGTAAGGTGAACAAGTACGGATAGCATATATCAAGTGTCAAGTGAACAAGGATCATGTAAACAAGCATCAAGTGTCAAGTATCATGTATCAAGTGTCATGCATCAAGTCTCATGTAAACAAGTCTCATGTATCATGTAGTCAAGTATCAAATTAACATGTATCATGTTCAAGTATCATATATCAAGTCTTGTAGTTATTACTATCTAGGTAGCACTTTATGCATCCCGCTTTTTACTACATGGTTGCTACAACAAACAGTTTTGCATTAGATTTCATAGTAGACCATAGAGGGCAGTGTACTCAGGGAAAAGTATCAGGTATCGAGCTCCAAGCTCCAAGTATCATGTATCATGTAATCACATGTCAAGTTGTGCAAGTGGCAAGTAACATGTCTTGCGTGCAAGTGTCAAGTAATCACGTGTCAAGTATCATGTATTAAGTAATCACGTACGATCAGTGGATCCCCTTCCGAGTACACGTTTCTGAATTATTCACTATTAGATCTTTCCCTGAAACCACGGCTTGATTATTTATTATTAATGTCAAACAAGCATGTATATGTGCAAAACATATCAAGAATAACATGGCATGATCATGTGGCAAGTTCAAGTTGCAAGATAAACATGTACGGGTGCAAAATATCTTATAAAAGAATAAAATAACCATGTTCCTAGTTCAGGACAGCAAGACCAAACTCCAGTAAAATGGAGATTCCCGGTGTTACAAACATGTACGGGTGCAAGATATTTCATAAATATTTTTCATACAAGAAAAGAAATTAGGGTGAAAATACAAATCTTTACAGAACAACGAGCAAAATCCAGCAAATATAGTTTTCATAAACAAGCATGAAACGGCATATAAAACTCATCAATAAAATCCACCAAAATTCTGGGTAATCCCTAAATAGATATAGAAATACTGACCAAAATTTCAGATCCAAATAATATGTTTAGCACTAGTATCAAAATAGTTTAGTCACCGAAATCATCAAGAAACGAAATCTGGAAATGAAATACACCTCTGTAGTAAAACAATCATATCTCACACATATGAAAACGAAATCGATCAAGGTTATAGAGTTTGGAAAGAAGACAAATTTCTCTAAAAGTCATGTTTAATAATGAAATTAAGATACTGACCTTAATATGGTCTAAAATACCAATCAAAACTGATCATCGACAAAGTACAAATTTTCCTCATAACAATAAATCAACATACAATACACGAAACTCGTTCTAAACACAACCAAACGTGTTATAGAGTCTACTAAGTATCCAGACATCATGAAATAGGGTATATAGTATGTCCACAACAAGTATATCACATGAATCCGAACAAACACACGATTTCTCATAATTATCCCACAATATAATCACATCAAGAACGGTCAAAACCTAAGTTGTTTCGTGTCAAATTTGTGTCGTGAGGCAACTATGGTCAATAGCAATATAGACACAATACTCAACAAGATACATCACACACGAGTTGAGTCTAGAACCCAACTATACTACAAGCGGTATTTATGACTTGTTTCATACAAAGGAATTGAGTACAAAGTTACTTGCCTTAACCGACGACGAAAATGAATCCAAGCAAGAATAACGGGAACGGATTCCCGGCACTAAACTCAACGAACCACGAACGATCCCACGAACGAAATCAACGAACGGAAAACCACGAACCAATGAGAGAAGCACGAGGAACGACGAAAGAGCAAGAGAGCACGACAGCTAAAGAGGGGGGGCTATTGTGGCTGGCTGCTGCTGCAGGCGCACCGAATAGAAACAGCGAGAGGGAGAAAACGACGGAGACGCAGTGCTAGGGTGATCGGCGGCAGATCAAGTGCAGCAATGGGGTCAAGATGATCGAGGTACGGGTTTCAAGGGAACGGAAGGAGCAGTCGGGACGGGGTTGCTCTAGGGGTTGCGGCTGAAGGCTAGGGAGAGAGGAAATAGTGCATGCACCGGCTCAAGAGGCATATAAATAGGGTATAGTGCTAAGGTTTTTGTGATGACGACTGGGCATGAAAAGGTGATAACGGGTATGATAGGGGTTCGGGTATGGGTAGTAACGGGTGCAAGAACAGTGGGTTAGGTGCATAGGTTGATAGGGCATAGTTTATTAAAATGGGTAAATGAGTATGGTGATAGCTTGGGTAATACAATCTGATGATGGGTGTGCACATTTAATTAAGGAATTGAATGGTTTAAGCCCACAAATGGTCTGGGTAGTATAGGTGAAATATTTAGGAGTGTAATTAGGGTATATGAGATCCCAAAAAAATGATATGGTAAAATGAATGAATTAAAATAACAAATGGAAATAAGAAAAAATATAAATTTCAACAGTGAGGATAAAAAATAATGGCACGAGCAAAAGAGACGAATCAAAAGGAGACAACCGAATCAGGAATTCAAATAAAAGATGACAATGATAAAAATAAATATATGGAAACAAAAGGTCCAATATACGGTCCAAGAAAAAGATACAAGAGCGAAATACACTAAAAAGAAAAATACTATAAAATATACAAAATGAAAAACATGGGTTACAATCCTACCCACCTAACAAGAAGAATTTCGCCCTTGAAATTCAAACAAGAAGATTCATAGGGTGACCCCAAACACAACCAAAAGAACAAAACAACTACTCAATCAAATGAGGAAACTTCTGCTGAATCTCCTCCTTCAGCTCCCAAGTCGACTCACCGGGTGAATGAGGATTCCAAGCAACACGAAACAACTTGATGACCTTATTCTTCAGCACTTTCTCCCGCTGACCCACAATAGCAACTGGTGGAATCTCACAAGGTAAATCCGGCCGAACGGTCAACTCAGAGTAGTCGATCATGTGGCTCTCATCTCGGATATACCTCCTGAGTTGTGAGACATGGAAAACATCGTACACTCCTGATAATGCTGGCGGCAATGCAAGATGATAGGTCACCTTGCCTACTCGCTCCAAAATCTCAAACGGTCCAATAAACCTAGGGCTAAGCTTGCCCCCACCACCGAACCAAATGACACCGCGCCACGGCGATACCTTTAGGAAAAATGGTCACCAACACCAAACTCCAAAGCTCTCCGATGGACATCAGCCCATCGCTTATGCTGATCCTGAGCTGTCTGCAAATGCTTCCTGATCCGAACCACGACATCAACTGTCCTGGTGATCAACTCTGGACCCAACAACTTCCTCTCACCAATGTCATCCTAGCACACTGGTAATCTGCACTTCTTCCCATAGAGTGCCTCAAACGGAGCAGCTTTAATACTGGCTTGAAAGCTGTTATTGAACGAGAACTCTACGAGATGCAATAGTCCTCCCATGATCCACCAAACTGCATCATACAGGACCTCAACATGTCCTCGAGAATCTGGATGGTCCTCTCTGACTGTCCATCAGTCTGGGGAAGAAAAGCTATACTATACTTTAATTTACTCCCCAAACTATTCTGAAGACTCTCCCAGAACTGAGATCTGAATCTCGTATCCCTGTCGGATACAATACTGACTGAAACCCCATGAAGTCTAACAATCTCTTCCATATACCTCTCAGCTAGGCTCCCAGGAGACTGCCCGACGTGAAAAGGAATGAAGTGAGCACTCTTCGTCAAACGGTCGACATTCACCCAAATCGCATTATGACCCTTAGGACTCATCGGCAAAGCAATCACAAAATCCATAGTGATGTGTTCCCACTTCCATTCTGGAATAGGAAGCGGTTGAAGAAGTCCAGCGGTTCTCTGATGCTCTGCCTTAACTTGTTGGCAGATCAAACATTGAACAACAAACCGAGCTACAGCTCCCTTCATACCATGCCACCAGAAATGAAGCTTCAAATCCCGATACATCTTAGTACCGCCGGGATGGATAAAATATGATGACTGATGGGCTTCCTCATGCAACCTCTGACGAACTTCACCATTCAGGACACATAATCTGGACCCAAAACAAAGCGATCCATCAGCATGAATAACGATGTCTATCCTGGACCCAGACTCAACCTCAGCTCGAAAACTCTGCAACTGTGCATCACCAGCCTGCACCTCTTTAATCTGATCAATAAGAGACGACTGCAGCTGGAGAACTAAACAACTCCGACCAGAACTCGACAACAAAACCTCCAATGCCAACCTCCGCATCTGCTCAATCAGATCCCTCTGTTGAGTCAAGAACATAACTGTCGGTCTCCTGCTCAAAACATCTGGCACCAAGTTTACTTTACCAGGATGGTATTGCAAACTGATGTCATAATTGGCCATAAGTTCCAACCAACGCCTTTGCCTCATGTTTAACACCTTCTGGGTGAAGACGTACTTGAGACTTTTGTGGTCTGTAAAGATCTCCACTCAGTCCCCAAGTAAATAATGTCTCCACAGCTTCAAAGCATAAATCACTGCCGCTAACTCCAAGTCATGAGTCGATTAGTTCTTCTCGATGTATACGCAACGACTTGGTCCTTCTGCATGAAAACTGCTTTAAGACCCTTACCATAAGCACACAGTGAACTACAAATCTACCTGAACCATCGAAAATAGTCAACACAGGTGCGACGTCAATCTGTTCTTCAACTCAACAATAGCCACACCACACTCATCAGACCAACAGAACTTTTGATCCTTCCCAGTCAACTTAGTCAACGATCCTTCTATCTTTGAAAAATCTTGGACAAATTTCTGATAATAGCCAGCTAAACCTAAACCAAGAAAACTCCTGACTTCCGAAACTGACTTGGGAACAGGCTAATCCTTTATAGCCTCAACCTTGGCAGGATCCACAGAAATACCATCGCCTGAGATAATGTGCCCCAAGAATGAAACCCTGTCGAGCCAAAACTCGCACTTGCTGCGTTTCCCATAGAGCTGATTCTCTTTCAATGTCTGTAGAACCACTCTAAGATGTTCAGCATGATATTTCCGATTCTGAGAATACACCAAAATATCATCAATGAAGACCATCACAAACCTATCCAAGAACTGAGAGAAGACCCGGTTCATAAGACTCATAAATACAGTCGGCGCGTTCGTAACTCCGAACGGCATCACAAGATAATCATAGTGGCCATATTTGGTCTTGAAAGCAGTCTTTTGCACATCAGTCGCCTTCACTTTGACTTGATGATACCCAGAACGAAGATCCAACTTCGAGAAAAGAGCAGCCCCACTTAACTGATCAAACAAATCATCGATCCTGGGCAACGGATACCGGTTCTTCACAGTAACACTGTTTAGTTCCCGATAATCCACACACAGACGACGACTACCATCCTTCTTGTTGCCAAAAAGGACTGGAGCACCCCAAGGCGAAACACTGGGTCTGATGAAACCCAACTCAAGCAATTCCTGAATCTGCACCTTAAGCTCAGCTAACTCAGCCGGTGCCATCCTGTAGAGACTCTTCGATATAGGTACCATACCCGGCTGAACTTCAATACCGAACTCCACATCTCTATTAGGGATAAGCCAGGCAACTCCTCTGAAAAAATATATAGGAAATCTCGAACTACTAGAGGCGCAGCCTCACAGCCTGAATGCAACTCCATCGCACAGATCTCCTGATCAAGTACAGCTCGGTCAAGGGAAGACTCCCCGGCATGGAACTCAAACTCTGCGCGATCTGAAATCCGGAACACAACTTTCTTGGCACGGCAATCAATAATGGCATGGGTCTCACCCAACCAATCCATATCCAGAATAACGTCGAATCCTGAATTCCCGATTATAATCAGATTGGCTTTGAACTCTGCGCTACCAATAATTGCGGGACATTGCCTGCACTCTCGGGAACAAATGACAACTCTACCACCTGTCACAATGTTCCAAGCCTCTGACATGTTGCTGCACTCCAACTGATGACGAGCGACAAATCGAGAGGAGACAAAAGAATGGGTTGCCCCAGAATAAAAAAGAACATGAGCAGGGAAAGAGCAAACAAGGACAACACCTTAGATGGAAACAAAAGAGACAAAGAAAAGAATGGTTGAACAGGGGTGAGGGAAAACAAAATGTAGAAGGAACAAACTGAAAGAAATAAAGCAAAGGGGAAAATGAAGAAACAAAAAGGGAAACAACAAAATAACAAAACAAAAGATACCTCCAACCACACCCTCAGCTGACTCAGCATCTGCAGTAGTCAGGTTGAAAGCCTGACCTCTCCTGGGAGCAGCAGTCCTCTGACCGACAATCTGACGCTGTGGGGGAACCGGTGGTCTAACTGGACCATGAGCTGTGGCAACTGGCTAAACTGGACCCCTGGCTGGAAGAGCCAACTGTGGGCAGTCCCGCACCGAATGGTCAGCAGCACCACATCCAAAATAGCGACGATTGGCATGTTGGCAATCCTTACGCTCATGCCTTGGAAGATGGCAAAAGTCGCAGAAACCAACTCTCAGAGGACCCGTAGAAGAGTAAGGAGCTGCCCTGGCCGGAGGGGTGTGGACAGGTCTCCGAACAGGCCCACCAGAAGGCCTAACAACTGAGTGCGGAATAATCCACTGAGAAGGAGTCAATCCACCACGAGCCTGCTCCTGAGCTCTAGCTACCTCAAGAGCCTCAGCATAAGTACGCAAGTGAAGAGAGACAAGCTGCACTTTGATGTCTCGCTCAAGCCCCAAAATAAACCTATGAGCTCTATCCTCTTCGTTCGCCACAAGAACGGCAGCAAAGCGACTAAGTCTCGTAAATTCAGCTGCGTATTCGTCTACAGACCTGGAGCCCTGTTTCAAGAAAGTCTTATGTTACAACATTACATGAACAATATGTAACAAAATTCCATCATTAGAAATAACGACCAACCTGTTTCAGGGCTAAGAATTGCTGCTCCATCACAACTCTGGTGCTACTAAGAAATAACTTCTCCAAGAAGCTCCTTGTGAAAGTGGCCCAAGTGATCGGTCATTCGAGCCTTTTGAACTCGGACCTCCACCAGATATGAGCCAAGTCCACCAACTAGATGGCCACCATATCCACACGATCTGCATCTACCACTCTAGCTGCCAAAAGCAGTTGCTCTGTCCTAATCAACCACTGTTCAGCCTCCAAAGGCATCTCAGTGCCTGAAAACCTGTCGGGATGCAGCCTCATAAAATCTGTGACTATTCTCGGACGGAAAGGAAGAATGGCTTGCATAGGCGCAGCGGGCGGAGGAACTTGAGCGGCTTCCAACGCAGTCATCACCAAATCACTATGGTTCTGCTGCATATTGATCAAGCGCTCAAGCACAGTGGTGATAGCCTCAAGCTGAGGCTGATCACCTGGAACACGAGAAGGACCTCTACGAGCCATAGTCTGCACAAAATCAAAAAAAGTTAGCATCCGATCAATGTTGGTAATAATTCATTTATGCATGCATGGTTGGTGAAATGCTGAGTCGATCCCAGTTCGAGCCAAGCTTGTCTAATATATTAGGCAACTAATACATTCGCCAAACCTAGTACTCTGATATCACTAAAAACCTTGTCACACCCCGCTTTTCAAAAGAGAATACGGAATACGGATACGTGACTAAGCCCAGCGAATGATTTTCATCATCCATAAGCTGTTTAAGAATCTTTACGACATTTTACAAGAACAATCAGAGTCGGAAGCAAAAGAATCAACCAAGTATGCACATATGAACCAAAATACCAACAAGAATACTTGAAACCAAAATGTATTAATCTCAAATTATCATGATCTGAATAAGTCAAATATCCTGGGTCACATTGTCCAAATACAAATGAATCCAAGTAATCAAAATACAATTGTTTAAGCAAGCTACAAGAAATAATAATAATAAAATCCAGCACTAGTACTCCATATCACCAATACCATCTGGAACATATTCTCCAAAATCTGCAATTTAACAATCGCAGGGAAAAGGAAAAGAGAAAACAAGGTACCCGTCAATGCAAGTTACGGACCGCTTGTAATGCAGGATACAAGTACATGGAGAAAACTAACTAATAACATGGATTATGCATGATAATAATGTATAACAACTAGCATGGTAAGGTAAACAAGTACAGGTAGCATATATCAAGTGTCAAGTAAACAAGGATCATGTAAACAAGCATCAAGTCTCAAGTATCATGTATCAAGTGTCATGCAAACAAGTCTCATATATCATGTAGTCAAGTATCAAGTAAGCATGTATCATATTCAAGTATCATGTATCAAGTCTTGTAGTTATTACCATCAAGGTAGCACTTCATGCATCCCGCTTTTTATTACATGGTTGCTACAAAAAACAGTTTTGCTTTAGATTTCATAGTGGACCATGAAGGGTAGTAAACTCAGGGACAAGTATCAAGTATCGAGCTCCAAGCTCCAAGTATCATGTATCATGTAATCACGTTTCAAGTTGTGCAAGTGGCAAGTAACGTGTCTTGCATGCAAGTGTCAAGTAATCATGTGTCAAGTATCATGTATCAAGTAATTACGTAGGATCAGTGGATCTCCTTCTGAGTACACGTTTCTGAATTATCCACTATTAGATCCTTCCCTTAAACCCCGGCTTGATTATTTATTATTAATGTCAAACAAGCATGTATATGTGCAAAACATATCAAGAATAACATGACATGATAATGTGGCAAGTTCAAGTTGCAAGATAAATATGTACGGGTGGAAGATATCTCATAAAAGAATAAAATAACCATGTTCCTAGCTCAGGACAGCAAGACCAAACTGCAGTAAAACGGAGATTCCCAGCGTTACAAACATGAAAATCTAAATCCGTCGAAACATCTAGAAAATAGACTCCCAACCGAATCCATTGAATATAAATAAGTCATAGGGTATCTCACAAAAACATAACTCAAAACTGATTTGAATCTAGAAAATATGTTCAGCCAGAAATTAGAAAATCGCATTCCAAGTCAGAAAAACAGCATCAAAGCACCTCAATTAAATCCAGGAAAAATCTGGGGTATTCCCCTATATGTCTAGTATCAGAATATAAAGTTTCATAATTTTTCAATAAGATTAGCTTAGCAAACTAAAATTAGAAAACATCAAGAAACGATAGTTTGGTAAATCTGGAGTTCCCAACACTGCTGTACGAAAACTGTAATATCTCGCAAACCGTGACACGAAATCCAAATCCGCCAAAGGGAGATGAAAATAGACAAAATAATCTAACTTTCATATTCATAAATATTTTTCATACAGGAAAAGGAATTAGGGTGAAAATACAAATCTTTACAGAACAGCGAGCAAAATCCAGCAAGTATAGTTTTTATAAACAAGCATGAAACGGCATATAAAACTCATCAATGAAATCCACCAAAATTCTGGGTATTCTCTAAATAGATATAGAAATACTGATCAAAATTTCAAATCTAAATAATATGTTTAGCACAGCGTAAAAATAGTTTAGTCACCAAAATCATCAAGAAACGAAATCTGGAAATGAAATACACCTCTGTAGTAAAACAATCATATCTCACACATACGAAAATGAAATCGATCAAGATTAGAGAGTTTGGAAAGAAGACGGATTTCTCTAAAAATTATATTTAATAATGTAATTAAGATACTGACCTTAATATAGTCTAAAATACCAATCAAAACTGATCATCGACAAAGTATAGATTTTCCTCTTAACAATAAATCCACATACTACACACGAAACTCGTTCCAAACACAACCAAACGTATTATAGAGTCTACTAAGTGTCCAAACATCATGAAATAGGGTATATAGTATATCCACAAAAAGTATATCACATGGATCCAAACAAACACACGATTTCTCATAATTATCCCACAATATAATCACATCAAGAACGGTCAAAACATAAGTTATTTCATGTCAAATTTGTGTCGTGAGGCAACTATGGTCAATAGCACTATAGAGACAATACTCAACAAGATACATCACACACGAGTTGTCTCTAGAACCAAACTACAATACAAGCGGTATTTATGACTTGTATCATACAAAGGAATTGAGTACAAGTTACTTGCCTTAACCGACGACAAAAATGACTCCAAGCAAGAATAATGGGAACTGATTCCCGATAACGAACTCGACGAACCAAGAACGATCCCAGGAACGAAATCAACGAACGGAAAACCACGAACCAACGAGAGAAGCACGAGGAACGACGAGAGAGCAAGCGAGCACGATGACCAAAGGGGGGCTGCAGTGGCTGGCTGTCGCGGCGGCTAGCTGCTGTGGTGGCTGGCTGTTGTGACTGCTACTGCAGGTGCACCGAACAGAGACAGAAAGAGGGAGAGAACGATGGAGATGCGGTGCTAGGGTGATCGGCGGCAGATCAAGTGCAGTAATGGGGTCAAGGTGATTGGGGTATGGGTTTCAAGGGAACGGGAGGAGCAGTCGGGACGGGGTTGCTCTAGGGGTTATTGCTGAAGGCTAAGGAGAGAGGAAACAATGCATGCACTGGCTCAAGAGGCATATAAATAGGGTATAGTGCTAGGGTTTTTGTGATGATGGCTGGGCATGAAAAGGTGATAACGGGTATGATAGGGGTTCGGGTATGGGTAGTAGTGGGTGCAAGAACAGTGGGTTAGGTGCATAGGTTGATAGAGCATAGTTTATTAAAATGGGTAAATGAGTATGGTGATAGCTTGGGCAATACAATCTGATGATGGGTGTGCACATTTAATTGGGGAATTGAATGGTTTAAGCCCACAAATGGTCTGGGTAGTATAGGTGAAATATTTAGGAGGGTAATTAGGGTATATGAGATCCCCAAAAAAAATGAAATGACAAAATGAATGAATTAAAATAACAAATGGAAATAAGAAAAAATATAAATTTCAACAGTGAGGATAAAAAATAATGGCACGAGCAAAAAGAGACGAATCAAAATGAGACAACCGAATCAGGAATTCAAATAAAAGATGACAATGATAAAAATAAATATATTGAAACAAAAGGTCCAATATACGGTCCAAGAAAAAAATACAAGAGCGAAATACACTAAAAAGAAAATTATACTCAAAATACACAAAATAGAAAACAGGGGTTACAATAATCTACTTGATTACTGACTTGAGCGTCGGAGGGTTCGCCATCGGGATCCATCCCGGTTTTTCAAACTTTTTGCAGGTCAGCGGCAGGGTTGAGAAACGGTCAATGCTGGCAAGAAGTCAACAAGTTTGCTTTTATTGTTTCTAGAAGAATTCACAAAATATCTATTTGCTCCCACACCGAAATTAGCAGCAACATCTATCGTGATGCATAAACTAATCTATTTTAAACAGTCTTGTGTAGGATAGTTGCTGGTACGGGAGAAGGTGATGACTAGTGAGGACAACATGGGCCAGAGCTAGAGGGTGGGAGTAGTCACCTATGAGTCAGGAAAGGCAGGGCCGGCCTTGAGTTTACGGGGGCCCAAGGTGAACTCATGTTATGGGGCCCTTATACAATTTTTTTTAATAAAAAATTGTTAAAAAAAATGGAAAGTTATTTTTTTGCTACAATTCTTAAAAACTGACATGTATGAAGAAATAGATGGAGATTTAAGAACTTGAGAAAAAAAACTCCATACAAACTAAAGCCCAACGAAAATAAGCCGGTCAAGTACCAATTTTAAAAACAAAAGTCGAAAAAGTTAAATTATGAGATCCCTAAAAAAAATATTATGCTCAAAATATGTATATATTTTGATGTAAGCGGATAGAGTCAATCGACTCCAGCCTGATCAAAAATTTATAGATCAAAATAGTCACAGTACACGACAATCATGGAAGGTTTTACAAGAAGTAAAACAAAAGCATAATCAAACCTAAACGAGAAGTAACAAACAAGAAGATAAATGCTGGAAAAAAGACAGTTAAACAGATAGTAACAACAAAGCAATAAGCCAGGAGGACGGTTCAGTCGGGGAACGCAAGCGCAATTAAACTGAATCAATGCTAGAGACACATGCTCGGGAGACAAGGATGTAGCTTGCAGTCAGCCTGGGATCAGCAAGCGAGCGCGACGGGCAGAACTAGTTGAGCAAGGCAACCTCAGCTAGAGCGGGAGAGCAGCGCAAAACCGAAGGAAGAAGACCCATCGCCAAGCCACCTCAGGATGCCAAGGAAACAGGGGCGCGCTAACACAGCAGGTCAACTAATGACCCACAAACCAAGAGAAAAGCAACAAGCCCAACTCAAAACAAGCATCAGCATGACGAAATATCATAGAAGCATGAAACACAACACAAAGCTCAGCAGCCTAACAAGGCATCAGCATCCCAAAGAAAAGAAAATAATAGAGTGAAAAGAAGCACATAAAGGAGGGTCGAAACCCTACACCGAAGAAATAAACATAATAAAAACAGATAAGAGATAAACCACAGTAGCAAGACGCCGTTAATGATTACAAGTCCAGGAGCTAGAACGCAAAAATTTACATCCTCACGCTCACCCACCTAACTTGAAACCACAGCCAACCAACAACCACAGCCAACAACCATAGTAACAAAGAGAAAACAGGCAACCATCAAACAGAGCTAAACAACCAAAGGATACCATATCAACAAAGAGCAAAAACCCCAGAGAAACCATAGAAACATAGGTAATGAGCTGCTCAGATAACAGGGAGTAGCAAACCAGAGTAACCCCGACCAAAACCAGGCGAGAACAAAATAAGAAGAGCCATAGATACAATAGATCCACGCCAAGAACAAAGACATAGGACGACCGCGTGGGCAAGGCACAAGCAAGATCTTCACTCTTGCAAGAAACACAGGATATCAGAAAAGAAAGAGTGAGCATGTGAAAAAACTCAATCCATAAATAAACTCAGAGATATTAAGTGCTATAACTAAGCAGAGAAATAATAACTAATCAATACATTGAGTCTGGCAAGAGAAAATCATATTGCATTGAGTCTGGAAAGAACATTAAGGGATTCATCAAGACGGTGATAGAAATAAAGTTGACGAATATCTTCTTTAACTTGAGAAGTCCAAAATTTGAAAAGAAATAATAGATCCTCTATGAGGGATGAGGTAGAGGAAGCTTTATGCGAGAAAATCCGGTGATTTCTTTCCATCCAGGTAATCTAGATAATAATGTGGACAGAAAGATTCCAACCCTTACTATATTTGGGGAGACACGAGGGGGATATCCAGCATGAAAGAAGGTTGGGAGGAATAGCTGGATTGACCCAAGCGAGAGACACTAATTTCCAAAGAGGTCGAATGAAGGAGCACTCAACGAAAAGATGATCAATGTTTTCGGAGGCTTCCGAACATAAAGGGCAGGTTTGACCCCACGCAAGGTTTCTTTTGTTCAGAACCTGGACAGTGAGAAGCTTGTTGTTGATGGCCAACCAAGAATTAATTTTAACCTTGAGGGGAGCGCATGATTTCCAGATGAAATCTGCAGCAGGGGAAACGATGCCTCGGAAATTGAGGAACTTGTAGAAAGAATTAACCGAAAAAATGCCGGAGGCATTCCATCGCCAAGCTATGTCCTCCGAGTGTTTCCACTCGAAGAGATTGAGAGAAGCAATCAATTGTTGCTGATCCGAAACAAGAAGGGGAGTTAATTGGGAAACAAAAGGGATACTCCAAACTCTAGGTGAATTGATCCAGACAAAAGATTCCTCTACGGAAGCATCCGGAAAAGCAGCCAGTCTGAAGAGGGCGGGATAAGCAGAGGCTATGGTGATGTTGCCCAACCAAAGATCGGTCCATAGTTTAGTTCTCGATCCATCAGCGCAACGCCTAAAAATGCTGGACTGGAAAGCCGGGGAAACCTTCCAGACGCCTTTCCAGAACGGGGAGGCAAAACGATGGATGGGGGAATTAAACTGCCACCAAGGAGTGGAGCCAAAATAAACCTCTCTAATGCATTGAACCCAAGATAGATGAGGGTACTTATGGAATCTCCACAGCCATTTACCTAAGAGGGCCAGGTTATGATCTCTAAGATTCAAAACACCTAGACTCCCACTCGCTTTGGAGGAACAGATGATGTTCCAATTGCACAGGTGCGATCTCTGTTTATAAAAAGCTTCACCCGACCAAAAGAAATTGCTACGAATTTGATCGATTCTTTTGAGGACCCACGATGGGAAATAATAGAAAGACATCATGTAGAGAGGAATAGCAGAGAGAACTGAGTTGAGGAGAATTAATCTTCCTCCTCGGGAGAGAAACTTACCAGTCCAGACATTCAGCCTGGATTCAATTTTATCGATGATGGGGAACCAATCTGATCTGTGGAGTTTACCCCATCTAAGGGGAATTCCAAGGTACGAGATAGGGAAGGAAGCGATACAGCAATTAAAAAAGTGAGAGATCTCGGAATGGCGATTATCATTACCACCAAGCCAATAAACTGAGGACTTGTTGAAGTTAATGGCCAACCCGAAAGCCTGCTCAAAACAATACAACAGCAGCTTAAGGTTGCGTAATGAAGTACGCTCCGGTTTGGAGAAAATAATAGTATCATCAGCGTATTGCAGATTGAGGATCCCATCAAAATGATGGGAGCGACCAATACCCTCAATGGCGTGGACTGAGCGAGCGTTGCGAAGCAATCTGCTGAAAACGTCCGCTACCAGAGCGAAAAGAAGTGAAGAAAGTGGATCTCCTTGGCGGAGATCACGCCTGATTTTAAATTTATGGCCCTCAGAACCGTTGATAAGAATAGAAGAAGAACCAGCGGTCAAACTGGATTTAATCCAACCGATCCATTTCGGACCGAAACCACGATGAAGCATGATGTCATAGAGAAAATCCCAGTTAACATTATCGTAAGCTTTTTGAAAATCAAGCTTAAGAAGGATACCCTCTAATTTGCGATGGTGACTGAGCGAGATAATCTCTTGAGCGGCAGCTACGCTGTCAAGAATAAAATGGTCCTTGATAAAGCCTGATTGGGCAGGATCAATAAGAGGAGGGATTACGGCACTGAGCCTAACCGCAAGAACTTTCATGATAATTTCGAAAGAAGTATTGATAAGGTTGATAGGTCTAAAATCAGAAACTGAATTGGCGCCCGCCAGTTTAGGGATAAGAACAATGTGGGCATATTGATGCGATCGAAGGACAATGATTCCCTATGCAAATCTTGGAAAAGGTCGAAGAGGTCATCTTTGAGCCAAGACCAAAATTTTTGGAAAAAGAAAGCCGGGTATCCGTCCGGTCCGGGCGCTGAATCACTTTTTAAAGCGAAGACAGCCGACTTAATTTCATCCAACGTGAAGGGAGCCTCTAGAGAGGAAAGGTCTGAGGATGGGGGACCATAGAGTTGCTGCCAGTCAAGGGAAATCAAGCGAGGTTTAGTGGAACCAATAAGATTTTTGTAGAAAGAAAGGAAAGCCTTGTGAATTTCAGGATCAGAGCGCAGCTCCGCTCCCTGATCTTGAATCATCGAAATGTGGTTACAACGCCTGCGATGAGAAGCAAAGTGATGAAAGAAGGCGGTGTTACCATCACCTTCTTTCAGCCAGTTAACCCTGGACCTTTGAGCCCATTTAGAGTGATCTTGTAGGAGGATATCAGCGTATTCGCGCTTGCAGTCAAGACGCTCTTGGAGAGCGAGAAGAGATAGAGGAGCTTGCTCTTCCATCAGATCAAGAGCCTGAATGGATCCAAGCAGAAATTCTTTGAGGAAGTTGGTGTTAGATTGACGTTCGCGGCGCCAAATCTTGCAGCCGAATTTGATGGCATACAGCTTAAGAAGTAAGTTGCCAAGACCCCGAGAACCAGAAACGGAAGCGAGGCATTCCTCGACTAATTCAACAAATAACTGATCTTGAAGCCAAAATTTTTCGAAGCGGAATTGGTGATGATGGGGGAAATGGAAGTCTGAGAAAAGAGCAATGGGAACGTGATCCGAAGAAGGATTGGGAAGGGCTTTCGCATAAGAGTTGTGAAATTTAGAGAACCAAGTGTGCGTGACCAGAAACCTATCTAGTTTGGCGAGGGAGGGAATAAGGCGCTGATTTGACCAAGTAAAATTCCTGCCATTGATAGGGATCTCCGATAATTGGAGATCCCGAATGCAGTCGTTGAAGATGCACGATTGGAGTCAGAGGAAACCGAATTCGACCTTTCCGAGGCGAAACGAGTAATGTTGAAGTCGCTGCAGAAAAAACCGAGTCCTTGAACGAACTGGTGGAGTGAACGGAATTCGTGCCAGAAGAGAGGGCGACGATTAGAAGTCGACGGCCCGTAAACGGAGATGATCGTTAAGACACAATCGAGGAGATGCCAGTGCAGTTGAACTATCAGGAAGAAATTAAGGCGGTGGATGGAAATTAAAGAGAAAACAGATTCCTTGAAACCTAAGAGGATCCCGCCTCTAGAGCCTATGGCGTCGAGAGAGATCCACTTCGAGATGGATGAACCTCCTAGAGACTGGAAGAGGTGGGGAGAGGGAGATTCAATCTTAGATTCCTGAATCGAAATAATGTCACAGTGAGACGAAGAAATAAGGTCAAAATGGCCCTTTTTTTGGCGGGGCAGTTGAGGCCCGAATATTCCAGGAGATATTAATCATGATTAAGAAGGTGCTCCTGGACGCGGGAACGCTCAAGCTCTCTAAGACGGGAGATTGGGATTGAAGAATTGGAAGAAAGTGAAAAGCCTAGAGATTGGGTGAGAGATAACATCTCGGAGTTCGATAGATCATCAAATTGGTGATGATAAAGAGAGCCCAAAGGAGGAGAAGAAGAGTTGGGGACTGAAGGGTAAACAGCTAAAGAGCTAGCTGATCTTTTCGCCTTAAGACGGGCACTAGATCGAATCAAACGAAAGTGGGTAGAAGAAGAAACGGGGGAGCTTAAGTTTGAAGAATGCAAGGGCTCTGTAATGGAGGGGGACTGCAATCCAGTACGCTCCAAAAACAGACCAGGGCGGTGGACCTTAAGGGGGAGGATGGGAGAAGAAACGTACTGATCAATAGAATAATGATCGCTGGCTACCGGAAGAAACTCGGCAGACCGATCCTTACGAGAATAAATGCTTTTGAATAGAGAGTCGGAAGCTAGCTTAATGTGAGAAGGAGAAAGGGGGGAGATAGAGCAAAAGGCCTTACAAAGGCTAACAGGAGCCTTTTTAAAAGATGGGAATGTGATTTCCAGCACAAAAAGAGAACGAATAGCAACAACAGCTAAATGAAAGTAAAAACAGTAATCAAAAGAAGAAGATGAGAGTTGGACCTGTTTAGTAGCATGAGCAAGCTCAAGCGCAGCAACCTCATCGCCTAGAAGGTCGTCCTTAGCCGTCCAGTCCTGAACCTTAGCTGGAGGGGACGCTTTAAGAGACAGAGTGGCAGTAGAGGGACGAGAGGAGCTGGAAGTAGGGAAGTGAGCGGAACGTTGGAACTGTTCCCAATCTGAAGCGAATGATGGGTTGACATCCCAAACGGGCCAGCTTTCAGAAATATTATGAGAGGGGGACGGGGCCTGAGGAGCGATAGTAGGCGCTGGCACTTGAGCAGTAGGAGTAGAAGATGACGGAGGGGAGGGCTTCGAAAGAGGCTGCGAGGATCGATCAGGGTTGATCCAAACTAGGTTGGACGACTTAGCAGGAGAAATCTTTGGGGGAGCAGCGGAGGCAGTAGACTGACGAGGGAGAGAGAGAGTCCTCTTAGCCAATGGAAGAGGAGTAGACTTCCCTGAAGAGGGTAATGGCTTGGGGCCAGAAGAAGAACCTGGGTGAAATTCAGGGGGAGGAATAAGGACGAATCCCGGCTTTGAGGACTCCTGAGTGATAGAGGAGACGTGGTACTGAACTGAGATGTTGAAAGACGAGATACCATCATTGAGACAGAAAGCTTCAATACGTTCCTTTGGTGAATTGCAACGAAATAAAGCCTCAACCTGAATGCTACCCGAGGCCAAGCGAGCGCAAGAGGCGATACTGATGATCTCTCCAATACACTTAGTGAATGAAGCCACCAGCCTTAGAGCGTCGCAGAATGGTGAAAGCCCGACCAAAGTTACCTTTGTGGGAATGAGGTCTAGGGTCTTAGAGGAGGAGGAGAATGAGACCCATTTGCGGATAGATAAGGAAATAGAACCGATGGAAAGGGATTGGTTGGCGCAAAGCTCGTCGAGAACCTTTGAAGAGGGGCACTGAAAAACCGCGTCTCCGTTAGTACACGAGTAAAGAACCCAATCTCATTCTCTAACATTGCAACAATTGCAAAGAAACGCATTGAGGGTGTAGAACGGGATAGACCCTCTAGTGAAAGAGATAGCTCCATAATTATTATAGATTTATTATAGAGCTCTGTGTTAGCTAAGAACACCTGAGTCACAAGAGGCTTAACAGGGGAGGAGGGAGGCGCAGTGAGCTTTAGAGGAGCCGGATCCGTAGAGGGAGGTAGGCGCGAACCAGCAGAAGGAGTGGGGAGGAGAGGAGAACGGGAAGGGGCTTTTTGCTTCTTCGATTTGGATGAAGGCTGCTCAGCCAATTTCTTTTGAAGCGCCGGAAAATCAAGGCCCTCAACACTGAATCCGCGATCGGAACGCCCACAGAGAGGCCTAAGAGTTTCTGGAGAGAGAAGCAACGGTGACGAGCATGGCCGTCTTTGAGACAGAATAAGCACTTCATCTTAGCAACGCAGGAAATTTTCAAATGACCCGATTGAAGGCACCGGAAGCAGTAAGAGAACGAGCGGAGGGAGGAGGTAAGAGAAGAAGAGGAAGACGAAGCGGTGGAACGAGAGAGAGAGCGGGAGCTTATAGAGGAAGAAAGCTCTGGAAGGGGAGTACAAATGGTTGTCATGGGCTTAAGGCCAGAGGTACCCAAACCAGAAAATGGATTGGGTAAAAAAACTTTTTTATTTCTATTTTTTTTCACAACCTCGACCCATGAATGATCCATGGGATAAAACAAAGGCCCACCACCGAAAAAAGGCAATAATGACAGATCCAACGGGACCAACGTTCCAAACTTGGAACTTCAGAGAAAATGGGAAAACGAGAGAGAAAGGAGAGATGGACAAGAAGAGAAAAGGAGATAAAGGGGAGAAGGAGAAACAGGTAATCGCTCAGGTGAGAGCACCCAAAACCAAACCAAGGGTGACACCCTCGAGTAAAAGCACCCAGAATTAACAACAATAACACACAAAAATCATAAACATGAGCAGCGCTAAGACACGTGCAACAAAAAGACAAAACAGGGAGCTCCGGGGGAGGAAGACTTACAGTGATTGGCAGGGCATATGAAGAAGGAGAAACCTGGATACGAGGCGAACTGAAGGGAGGCGCACCTAAGGGAGGAGAGGGAAGAACGAAAGAGCACGAGCGGAGCAAAGCAGCCGGAGCGAGGCCGCTGGAAGCAGACACGGGGGAAGGGGACCGGAGGAAAACACCACACGAGAGGCAGGGACGACCAGGTCAGATCACGAGGGGGGCCACTCATGCTGGGGGATGATCGCGAGGGGGGGGGGGAGAGGGCGGGAGGAAAATTGAAGAGTGGACCGATCGGAGAGAAATGAAAAGGGTTTGGAGAGGACACCGCAGACTCCAACTTTAATGAAGGGCCAGGTGGCAATGGCGCCGTCGATGTGCCAGATCTGAAGGGAGAATCAAAACGAGAGAGGAGAGAGAAATTGCCTTAGGACGAGAGAGCCCAAACTTTAAAATCACAAAATACGTATATATAAATACAAGGAAAAACAATCTGGGGCCCCCTAAAATTACAAAAAATTCGGGGGCCCGAGGTGGCCGCCTCCCCTGCCTCCATTGGGGCCGGCTCGGAGGAAAGGGTGTGTTGGTGGTGAACACACATAGTAGTAGTTCTTTATATGCATGTAGCAATTGTTTACCCCTGGTCTGTGGGGGTTACATGATTACTTTATATTTATGTCGTAGTTGTGTAGAAATCCCTTGTTGTAGGACATTTATGTACTATTGAGTTAACCTTATTTGAATATATAATCTATCGTGGGCAGGGCCGGCCCTGAGTTCCCAGGGGCCCGAGGCGAACTTCCGAAATGGGCCTCCCCGCCCTCATACATTTAAAAAAACATGTATAAATTTTTTTGCACATTGTTCAAAGCAAAACATGCAAAATATATATTATTGAATAACAAGTTTACTCATAAGCATCAAACATATATGCAAAATAGAGTTATAATCAAATATGCAAAACCTGTCAATGGAATGCTCTGATTCTATCTCATTTAATGCATGAAGCTGCCTCAACAATTCACCTCCACATCTACATAGATGAAATGAAAATTATGAAATAGCAACAGAAAATTATGAAATAAAAATGAAGTAGCACTGAAGTGAAGAAATGAAACATAGGAGAAACGTAAACCTTAAGGAGTTATACCTGCATCATTAATCATCCCAGTGCATAACTTCTTCTCGCATTCCGTGCAGCAAACTCACTAATTAAATGTTCATAATCAAACTTTTCTACCATCGCCTTCTCAATACATAGTAGGCCTAATCCATTCAATCTATCTTGAGATATGGTTGATCGAAGATAAGACTTGAAAATTTTCAACTTCGAAAAACTTCTTTTTGTAGAAGCAATAATAACTGGTATGGTCAACAAAATCCGATACACGATCCATGCATATGGAAATATACCATCCATCCTTTGCAAATAATTAAGCACATCAATTGTTTTTTTTGCTTCTGATGGTAAAATTAATCTGAGGCGCTTCAACTCTAAAAATAGATTATTCCTATTAATATCATAATGTGAGTCGTGATGTAGAAACTCTTCAAGAGTGGCACAACAAGCTTTCAACTCATCATCATGTAGATTTTTCAACTTCTCCAAATCAAACAAAAAACCAAAGATTTGTTCATATTTCACAAATTGTTCAAACCTACTGTTGAGCGAAGAAATAGCTTGATCTACTACAGTTATGAAGTAATGAATCCTAAACTCTTCTTCAGGTGATTGTTGTTTCTTAACTACCACTCTCATCAAATTTCATCTTTCTATGGACGACACGTTTCTTTACGAAAACAGCTTTAACTCCCAATTTTTCTGAAACTATTTTAGCTTCAGTCATAGCCTCCATAAAACCAGTTTCTCTATACTCTTTAAAAATTGCAATGAGCCCTTTTAATTGATGTATAGCAATATCAATATGCATGTCTTTCTCTTGCAAGTATTTACTGACAGAATTAACAGTAAATAATATATTGTGCCAAATAATTGTACCCAGTAAAAACTCCCAATTCTCCATCTCATTCGTTGCTAAGGAACCAACTTCACTCTTGATCTTGGGATCTGTATCACTGTTTTCCAATTCAATTAATGCATCTCTTATCTCCACGGGTTGAAATCTTATTGCTCTAACACTTTCGACACGGCTTTCCCAACGAGTTTGTGATAATGTCTTAAGCGTAAGATTTGACCCATGTCTTTTCAAAATATCCCATCATTTTGTTGAAGATGAAAACAACGTATGCAAACATTGTAAAACTCCAAAGAAAGATACAGCTTTGATACAACAGTTGGCCATATCACAAATTGCAAGATTAAGACTGTGACAACCACAGGGCATGTAAAAAGCTCTAGGATTAACAGTAATTAACCTGTTTTGCACACCTTTGTTCTTCCCCTTCATATTGGAACCGTTGTCATAACCCTGTCCTCTAACATTAAAAATATCAAGCCCAAGAACCATCAGAACATCTCCAAGTACTTTAAAAAGTCCCAACCCGGATGTATCATCTACAACTAAAAATTCTAAAAAGAATTCTTCCACCTTTATCGGATTTTTTGAAATATCAACACACCGTATGACCAGAGACATCTATTCCTCATGACTTGCATCTGGATTACAATCAAGTATTACTGAATAATACTTTGCTTCTATGATTGTTTTAATGATTGCACCTTTTACCTCACTTGCCAACAATTCTATCAATTCATTTTGGATTTTGTGTTTAACATAATGCTTACGAGATTCACTGCTTTGGAATTTCCTAATGTGTTCTTTCATGATGAGATCAAATTCGGCAATCATTTCAACCATGCTTAAGAAATTACCATTATTCTCTTCATAAATCTTCTCATTGTCACCATGAAATGCCAATGTATTTTTAGCTGGTGTTTTAATTACAGCACTAATTCTTAACAAAGTATGTCTCCAATGTTCTTTTTCCTTTATAATTAGTAGTTCCACACATCTGTCAATAACTTCATGTTTTTGCAATCTCATCTCCAATTCAAGCAAACTTGTCATGCAATTAATGTGGTCTTCACTCTCTTCATGACTTTGAAGTCTATGACTAATATTATGCCACTGTTTAAACCCTTCACTTGACAATTGATTATTGTTCCCTTCTTTCTTGAACAATTTATAACAAAAACAAAACACTTTATCCAAACCAGTTGAATAAACAAGCCATCTTCTATCATACTTTTCCCTATTTAACAACAATCGAGTGTAGTGTACACAAGAAAAATGTCTACCTTCATCATCTTTAGGAAAATCAATAGCAACTCTAATGGGCCCTCTTTTAACTAATAAATCCTGATCTTTGTGATCAATAATCTCCCAATTCATTGGATCATAAATATATATAGGCCTACATTCTTCATTTTGATTTGGTTCTGCATTTACATCATCCACATTCAAATTAATATTCTCACTTAACTCTTGAACTAGTTCTTTATTTTCATCACCCACATTCAACTCTTGATGTTCTTGAACTTCTTCTTTATTAGCATTACCACTTGAGATTGATTTGTTGGTAAGAAATTTATCAAATGCCCCAACTTGAGATTGTATAAATTTATCTTCTTCTTATTTCTTCTTTCTTTTTAACGCGCTAGACACATATTTACGAGGCATGATAAAACTGGAAAAAGAAATAAATTTTTGAATTAAGCCTAACATATCAATTTTCAACTTAATTAAGCAACTATTCAACTTAATTAACATAATTAATATAAAATTAAGCAACTCAATAGCTCAATAATCTATTCAACTTCATTAACATAAAATTGAACTCAAGATGATCAAAAAACCTAACATTCAACCAATGTTAAGCTAACATTCAGCCTAACATTCACCTAAAATTGAATGTAGAAACTTACATTCAACCTAACATTCAACTAAAATTGAATGTAAAAAACTTACATTCAACCTAACATTCAACTAAAATTGAATGTAAAAACTTACATTCAACCTAACATTAAGGCTAACATTCAAGCCACATTCAACTAAAATTGAGTCCGAAGATGATTAAAAAACCTAACATTCAACTAAAATTGAGTATGAATATGATTAAAAAACCTAACATTCAACTCAAATTAACAATATAACATTCAACCTAATTAAATAAATGAAATTAAATAAATATTTAAGTGATACTGAAGATGGAACTTACAGAGGAGTGAGACTGTGAGAGAACCAGAGGACGAGTACGGACGATGACGACAATTTCATCAGCGACGACAAAGAGTCGACGAAGATGACGAGGACCAAAGAAAGGGGAAGAACTGAAGTAGGGGAGAACTAAAGAAAGGGGAATAACTGAACTGAAGAAGGCAAGAAGCGAGAGCAAAGACTGAAGCAGCGGTGCACCGGCACCGTTAGGGTTTTGTTCGGGACTTCGGGTTAAAAGAAGGAACAGGTGGGAGTGGCACTTCGGGTTGGGATTTTGGGGAACGAAGGAACGAGTTAGGTTTTGTCTTAAAAGAGGGTTTGGGTAATCGGGTTTCGGGTTGTAAATTGAAAGTGGGTTTCGGGTTTTATATCCATTTAAATGTGGATTTGTTTTAAATCACCCAAATTTAAAACGTCAAATTCAATCAAGCCTTCCAGCATAAACCCAAATAATTTTTTAAAAAAAATTTGAAGGATCAAATAATTATTTTGGGGGACCCTTATAATATTTTTTTTTACGCGCAAAATACTTGCCTATATTTACAAGGGAAGTTCAAATTTGGGGCCCCTAAAATCGCAAAATCTTCGGGGGCCTAAGGCGGCCGCCTTACCCGCCTCTAGGGTGGGGCCGGCCCTGGTCGTGGGATTGTTTTAACTCAACAAAATCCTCTACACCTTCATGTAATTTTTCTTAATACTTTCACGTCAAAAGCCAATGATTCCAATAAATGAAAAGGTTTTTTGCATAAACACCGCTCACAAACTTTAATACTGTGATTTAGCCAATCTCAATTTTGTAATTGTCTGAAAACCACTCACGAATTTGTGTATTTGCCTAAACACTACCCACAATTTTGTATTTTTCTAAACACTACCAACAAATTGACTATTTAGTCTAAACACCCTTAACAATGCGAGACATACCAATTGTTAGAAACAATTGGTGCTCTGATACCAATCGTTAAGGATTATGCTCTAGGATCTTGTTGAGTCTTCGACACGATCAATACAAACCACCAAGCAAATACAAGATCACATTAATCACACAAATCACACAATATTTGTCCTTGTTCGAGCAAGCCCTAATCCGAAGGAGAAAAACCTAGATATTATTCAACTAGAGAAGATACAAGAGTCACAACTCTCACCACAAACCTCTCTCAAGCCTAGCTGAAAATATTTATTATTTACAATGGCGAATTCACTCACCTCTCAGATGAAGTACTATTTTATTTTATTCAGTATTCAATATAATCATATATTTTCTTTCGATCGTTACATTGATTATATAGAGATCTAGAGAAAATCTAGTTTGCAATTCTTGATACAATAGCCATCCAATGTATACTGAAGAGATCACCATATAATGAGAGTCGTATGATCTAACTTAGAGAACAAGTCATGCTTCAATCGATCCCCAAGACCTGATACCCAAATCTGCAATTAGCATTAGGGCGATCGACTGCAACAATATGCAGTCGGCCGCAATTAGCCTTCGCCAATCTAGAGACTTTGGGCGGCCGACCACCCACCTGGCAATTGATTGTCCCTTGCTCTGTTCCATGCTGCTGCTAGTGCTTGCTTCCAGTCTGTTTCCAATCGCTTTGAATCCTGTCGTCGCTTACCTGTCTTCTCTTCTCATCAAATTTACTACTGTAACTACGGTAAGTATCCTAGGTATTCTATGAGTTACGAGCCCATGTCTAGGCGACCTGGAGAGAATCCCAATGCAGTATCATATGACTCATTCTGCAGGCATCCTGTGGTGATTTCACTTCCTACCATAGACATAGCACCACCCGTAATCACTAGACCACCCCATAAGCGTCGCCACCGGAACGGTACTCTGAACCAGTATCCACGTCCTACTCATGACTCATCATGGGACATCCTGTGAATACTCTCACGCCGCCAATCCAATGGCCCTCATACTCATATTTTTCTCTTACTTTCATCACATCTTCACTATGTATCTAATCCTTACTTTTATTTGAATCATGAATAAAAATCAATCTCCTAGAGTTAGCACTCCCACTATACCGGTTTTAATCATTTATACAACATGATCCAAACTTGGTCTTTTCATTTCAATAATATTTCTTTCAAATGCCGGTATGAGGCTTAGCTACACTCTAGTTCTCAATTTTACTTCATAATCACAAAATTTGAGTCTTCATACTCATAAATTCTCTTTCATAATCAACATGATTTCTATTCTTTTCTATGAATCAAATTTCATACTTAAGGTTCAATTTCAATTAATGCATTTCATGTTCAAAGTTCTATTTCAATAATCCATTAGATTCACATACAATTGTTCATTTTCTTTACTTAATTCAAATCACAAAAATTATACTTTTCATCATTGTTTAAAGTGCACACAAATTCAAACAATTAGATGCATAAAAGCCCATAATCAAAACACTTAGATTTCCCTTCATTCAAAAATTTATCTTTTATAACTTGGTAAATTTCTCATGAAAACTAAATCACTTTTCATATTTAATAATTATCATTTTATGCAATTCTACTCAAATTTTCACTTCTAATTCACATTTATATTAGTCAAATAATACACAATTATTTTTCGTAGGCTCCACATAATTTTAGATTAATTATAATATTTTTTTTTTTGATTTACAATACCCCAAAATATCAATTTAAATGCCCAAAAACCGAAAAATATGTTTTAAAGTGCCAAGACCCTGAGTCGAACCCACGACCCGAGAGAAACCAACAGCTACCAAAAGCCAGAACAGCCAAGGCACCACAACATTGAAAACAAGGGGTTTAATTAACTTAAATTAAGTCTCGGTATTCGGATTTTATTGAAAATAAGAAACAAAAGGGTAGAGCCCAAGTTTCGAACTCGCGACCACTGAGGTCGACCCACGGCTACAGTAAGCGCCCAACACAGTCATCGACCAAATGGTCTAAGTGACCAGATCGATAATAAGTGAAGTTTTTAGGGTCAAAACTCAGTTCTCTGTTATGTTGATTTTCTACAAAAATGAATATCTTTGTGTTCTCTTCTTCTCCAAATTTATTCAAAAACTCCAGAATTTAATTTTCATCTTATCACAGCATTTCAGTGAAATAAAATTTCATTTTTGATATAAAAACACAATTTATTACTCTCTACTTGCATTCTACTACTTAATTTCAATTTTAGGGAAAAACAACATATTCTTGCTACAAATTGCCTCTAAAATTTTCTTAAATAAATTATAATATTTTTCATGGACATTACACATTTATTTCAGTAATAAAAAACTCCTTTTTCATGCTTTTTATCAAATCATTAATCAACATCATAATTCCACAATTCTTATTTATTATTTCACATACAAGCATAACTTTTAATTTAGCACATAAAAACCAAATAAAGCATGATAGCATGGTAGATTTTAAACTAATAATCATAATTTTACAATTAATTAACATTCTTTTAACATGCATTATCACAATTATCACAATGTCTCATTTTCACACCACATAGCTAGTTCAATCATTTCTTCTTAATCTTATCAAACAAAGCCTAGCATGGTATTCTAATTAGAAGTTTAAGAAAGTCACCCACCTAAAATGGGGAGAAACACACAAAAAGTCCTAGGGAATTTCCTAGAATGAACAAAAGAGCCTTCTCTTCCTAGTTTGAGCCACCAAGTTGCTTCTCCTCTCTAGCTTATTGTTGATGGAACTCCTTCTTCTTGCTCCTTGGTAATGGCCGGCCAATCTTCTAGGTGAGGGAACACACAATTTTGCACTAACCTTTTAATCTCACAAACTCCATAATCTTTTGTCTCACTAACTTGTATTTCTTTTCTTTCTTTCTTTTTCAATTCTAGGTGCAAGGATAACTAGTGCAGGGGGGGGGGGGGGGGGGAATTTATACAAAATTTTAGTGAGAATAGAGGGCTAGGATTAGATCAAATGGTTAAGGATCAAGGGCTTAGATGAACTAGGGAGTTGAAATAACTTCTCATGATGAAAGTAACCACTCTCCACTTCATCCACTCTCCCTCTCCTCTCTAGCATTATCCGGCCTACAACAAAGGGTGTGCATTGCACACTCTAGTGCAAGTACATGCCACCTAGTGTCCCTTATTTTACAAGTTGTTCATGTTAATTAAATTATTTGTTCATAGAATGCGTCAACACTACAAGTTAGGTTATTTAAAAGAGTAATTAAATTAAATGGGCTCACTAATGGGCTAACTAATCATGGGCTCAAATGAATGAATGAATTAATTAATTAATGTGGGCTACAAGGAGACAAATAGGCCTTGGATCAAATTAAGTTTTCTAAATTAAAAAGAGAAGGAATAAGGCTACTAGTTTATGAAATATGTTTAGAAAAATACATGCATAAATTTGCACGTGAACAACACGTAAAATCAAACAGATTCTAATTTAAATAGTATTTGAAAATCTAGGATGTTATATCCAACTTCCCCAATTTGGGCATTCGAAGTTCGGGAAACACAAAAGAGGATTGGAGTTGCCAAGCAAATGGAACAATCTCATCCTCATTCTACCTAGTATTCATGTAGTATTTGTTCATAACTCTTGCTATTTGATTTTTGGTTAATTTTGATGTAGGGTTAGATTTAGAATTGTGAGTTAATTTGAGATGTGTTCAACAATGAATTGAGTGTTTTGGTTATACGAATTATGCCTACACTGTACTAAGTGTGGATGATTTGTACTAAATTTATTTGTGTAATTAACCTAAAATAATCTATATTGTACTAAGTTAGTTAGTGTTATTCGTGAAATGTTTGTACTAATTAATCTAAGTCCACAATGCATGAGTGTAATATGTGATGTGAGTAACATTGTGATTATATATGCCATACTTCAGTAACTTTGTGAGTAATAATGTGAGTAACATTGTATATAGACGAGTGTCGATTTATGATGATAGTTATAAACCGTAACATTGTGAGTAACATTGTTAGATATCGATTTATTGTAATTAGATATTGATGAATGTATAATTCTGTATTATTGATATTACATTTAATTCCTAGAAACTCCTATTTTTTATTTATCGATATATCTAAAACCGAGATACAATCAAACTTGTAGTATTCTCTTTGTTATTGAATATGCCACGAACCCGGGCTATTCATGAAGAAGGAACGAGTAGTAGACCTCTACGTAACCGCGAGGGCCCACATACATGTTACGGTCAACCTCCGGGTGGATCTAGACGTGGTGGTGGACGACGACATGCAAATGTAAGTTTAAAATATATTTATTCGATGAATTTGATTTTCATTTCAAGGAAAACACAAATTATTATATTGATGTTTTCCCCTTTTATGCTATGTGGGTCGAGGCGGGTCCTTCTTCCCAACCAAATGAGCCCGGGCTGTCTTCTCATCCAAACGCCCCTGGCCCATCTACTCAACCAAATGAGCCTGGCCCGTCTTCGCTAACACATGTTCCACCGGTGGTTCCCGGTCCAATCGACCAAGGCTCTTGACATTGCAAGGCAACATTGCTCCAAAGCCGTGTGGGAGGGAGAGTCTCTAGAGTGTACTTTTCGGGGTCATGGCACTTTGCCCATGCATCCACGTATCCACGAGTTATTACAGGGTTGTGGGTTATACGGCTTCGGTTTGATGAGTTCTATTAAGGCCGCCGTCCACTTCATACTGCCCTTCTCGAAAGATGGCGTCCTGAAACACACAGTTTCCATTTGCTGGTGGGGGTGATGACTATCACACTGTAGGATGTTGCAATACTCACCGGTCTTCCCATCGATGGACATGCCATAATTGGGACGATAGACTTCGATCCGGAATTTTTAATCCCAGAATATCTCGGAGTTGAGGCAGATCCTAGAGCTGTCATCGGCAAATCTCTTAAATTGAAGTGGTTTAAGGATACGTTTACTGACAAATTGGATGAAGATTCGACCCCTTTCCAAGTGGAGTGCTATTACCGGGCATATATCATGACATTGTTTGGAGGTGTCATGTTTCCAAACTCCATTGGTGATTCCGTTCCACTCATTTACTTACCTTTAATAGCTGATCTTGATGGAGTTGGGGTGTACAGTTGGGGTGGTGCTACATTGGCGACGCTATACAGGAGTTTGTGCAACTGCGTTCTCAGTGCGAAGCAGATGAACGGACCGATGTTGTTGCTACAAGTGTGGAGTTGGGAACGCTTACATGTTGGACGGCCCATAATAAGTAGGCAATCATGGACTTTGGAGAGTGAACGTTCCCTATGGGCACAGTCATGAAATATTGACCTTCACCTTTTTTCGTTGCGTATCGAGCTACAATTTTCACATTCCATTGTTCTCTATCTCAATTAGTAACCTCGTAAATTTTTTCTACTAATTCTGTCATTGTTATTGTGCGGGGTGCTCAAATTATTTCAAGATCAACATTATTGTAACAACAACTTATCTTTGCATCACGAATAATTTCACCCTCAAAATAGAGCAAAATAGGAATATCGTAATCCATACCTATACATATTTATATAAAAATGATAGTCATTATCTAATCTACCCAAGTATACGTGATAAAGAGTTATACAAATCATACCTTCAAATCAAATAGCTTAACTCTAATCCTTGCGCACATTTTCCGAATAAATTGCCCAAATTAGGGATCTTGGAAGCTAGGTTTACGATTTTGAGAGTGTGAGGAGAGTGGAATGTGGGGGGTGAAGAGGTTGCTTTGATATTTTGTGAATTTTTGGTGAGATAATGGATCGGATTTGGGCAGCTAGGGTTTCGGAGCTGGTTTTCGGAGAGTGTGGAGAGAGATAGGGGAAGAAGAGAATTAGTTGGAGGGTGTGCTATTCTTGAACTCCCAATCAACAATCGCAATCTCAGCTAGCGAGTATAGTTAAAATAGGATCGCTATCTGAGATAGCGACCCTATACTTGGGCTTTTTCCCATGGTTTCACTTGAAAAAAGCAGGCACATAGACTCACTATCTCAGTTAGCGGCCCTAGTGAAAATAGGGTCGCTAATAGTGATAGCGAGTATATACTTGACTTTTTTCTTCATATTTTTTCCCAAGTGGTGAAAACAACAGATAGATAGACTCGCTATCTCAATTTGCGGCCCTGTTTTCACTAGAGTCGCTAACTGAATTAGCGAGTGGGTCGTTTTGGTAAATACTTTCAAAAGTGGGTAAGTTTGGTAAATACTTTCCAAAAGTGGTCATTTTGGGGAAAAATTCCTCCACCCCAAACGTTATTTTCGTTCATTTTTTTACCCAGCGTTGTTAATTTGGGTCACTTTCCCTTCCAAATTTGCCAGCGAAATTTCGAAAATGTCCTTGTATATATTTAGGGCGGTGAGGGTCCACTCTCTTCCACTCTATCACTTTTATCTTATCTCTAAATACCTCTTGTCCATAAACTCTCTCCCTCCAACTCCCATGGCTGACCCTAACCTTGACGCACGTGAAGCGACCGCCTTAGGTCCTCAGATTTTTTGCAATTTTAGGAGGCTCCAAATTTGTATTTTTCTTGTAAATATAGGCATGTATTTTTCGCATTAAAAAATTATATTGTCATTAGGAACCCCAAAAATAATTATTTGGGCCTTCCGACTCGGGGCCCGGAAACTCAGGGCCGGCCCTGCCAACTCCACGTCCGATACCTTCTCCGATCACTCTAATTTAACGGTCAATCCAACTTCATGGCACTATGGATTGTACCCCATGTCTCGTATTTTCATTGAAATGTCAGGTAATCCGATGCCCTGATGTTATTTTCCTATAGTTTGATTTTCAATTTTGAAATGAGTTTCCCCTTATCTGATGGGTTGGTGGATTTTTAGTGGGTTTTGGCGGTTGAGCATCTTCATTTATAGCTGTAATCTGCCTAATTGCACACCTTTGCCCCCAAAATTTTTAGTGTTTTGTTCTGTACGGATTTCCCCCCAAATTCTAGGGTTTTGTTGTAGAATCTTTTTGCAGAAATCGGCAAATGTTGTGAGTCCAAGTATTTTCAACATGTATTAAGAAAGTGATCAAATGCTAGGGTTTTAATGGAGATCAATTTGGTCGAATGTCTCAAATTACTTACGTACGAAGGAAATTTTGGGTTTTCCAGCAGTTAAACAAACTAAGATCTCTCATATTTGCTATAATCACGACCAAGTCCCTACTCATATGCCCAAGCATTCATTTACAAACTTACACAACCAAATACTAATACACACACAAACAGGGGCGTACCTACATGGTCCCGAGGGGCCGCCGCGGCTGCACCCCTGGAATTTTGAATTTTTTTGGGCTTTAAAAAAAAAATTAGGCCCACACAAAGGGAAATTGAAGGGCTTATTAGCTTGGGCCTTTTTTGGGGTTTAAAATCACAGCCCCAAACCTGAACCTGATTTCCAATCTCCCCTTATTCCCAACCAGTCAACCCCCTCCATTCTTCAATCTCCTGTCTACCATAATTCTACCCGAATTCCACCCTAAATCCCTAATTCTGAAACTGATCTCCAACCACACCAATGTTAGGAACCTAGGAGAACTCACCCTTGAAAGCTAGCTGTTAAAGGGAGAGAATCCAAGTTTATTACTACCCAACATTGGTTCCCCATATAAACGATGTGGGACTAAATTTGGATCATAACATTCCACCACGCTTCCGTAAACCCGCCGTCCTAGGCGGTATTCACTCTAGCGACACTGGCCCGGCCCGGTCCCTACCAGTAATTTTAATCCAGCCTCTAGGTAGCCCCTTTCGACTCTCGATGGCTTTCACTCTAGCGACACTAGCCCAACCCAGGTCTACCAGTAATTTTAATTCAGCCTCTAGAGCGAATTAAGAAGCATGAAGTTGGCTCTGATACTAATTGTTAGGAACCTAGGAGAACTCCCTCTTAAAAGCTAGCTGTTAAAGGGAGGGAACCCAAGTTTATACCTACCCAACATTGGTTCCCTATATAACCGATGTGGAACGAAATTTGGATCATAACAACCAACCACCCATTGTCCATCGGCCATCGCCCCTGCTCTGGAGTCCCGACCACCCGACTGACCACCAACCTGATCTCCCAAGTCCCAAGTCCAAACTCCCAACCACCAAACCATCTCCACGAGTCCAACCTTGAACCTCCATTACTCCAATCTCCATCAATTCATACAAACCTAGCCCGAGGTCCCCTTAATCCCGTCGAGACTTGCGGGCCCTGACTCCCGAACTCGACTTTAAAGTTGGAAGTCCAAACTTCAAACCGGAGGTCCCGGCATCCCACAAGTTGTCTTGTCGGCTGTCACCATTGTTGCTGTTGTTGTTGTTGTTATTGTTGTTGCTGCTGCTGTTGCTGTTGCAGACTTGGTATTGACTGTTGTAGACTTGTAGTAGTCGACTTGTCACCTGTCGGCGTCGACCACTGAGAAGATTCCGTCGACCAACTGATAGCTATTTTTTTTGCCCATTTAATTTTTCATGGTTGATTGATTGTTGTAGTTCATTGTTTTGCCCACCAACTTCAATTAACACTTGTAGTTGTTGCAGAAAGTCACGGTAAGATTTCTGTATTATTTGACATTGTTACACTTTTATCAAATATTGTTGGATCCTCATGCAAGTGTAGGGACATTCTTAGTGAAAAACAATTTGAGAAAGTTGTTGAAGGAATTTATAATGGTGATGTTTTGACCGGGAACGAGCAGGTTGCACCTGGTGGGGTTCTCATTACGGTACACTAATGACTTTGATTTTCTTGTACTCTCTGTGACTGAAGTTTTTGTGGTTGTTGAGGAGGATGCAAGGGATCAAAAGGCAAGGGGACGTACAAAAAATCTTCTGGGAATCATTGCGCAATTGGAGTTTGTATTTCATTTACATTTGAAGAAGAATATATTGAGAATGATTTGTCAGAAGCTTTACAGAAAAATACTAACATATAATAAATGCCATGACTTTTGTGAGGATAACCAAGCAACAATTGCAAAACATGAAATATGATGGATGAGAATCATTGTTGGACGATATTTCTTCATTTTGTGTTAAGCATAAGATAGTAATCCCACAGATGGACGAATTATTTGTACAATATGGAAGATTCCCGTCGCAACTTTGAAGGAAAAACAAATCTTTATCATTATCATGTTGAATTGTTTTATGAAGTGGTTGCAACTTCAAGATTTGGAAAATCGTTTTAATGAGGCGAATACAGAGTTGTTGTTGTGTATGACTTGTCTTGATCTAAGCGATTCATTCTTCGCTTATGATAAGAGAAAATTGCTTCGTTTTGCTGAATTTGACCTATCAGATTTTTCTATCATTGAGTTAATGCACTTTGATCGTCAACTTGATACCTACATTTTGGATGTGTGCTCTGAAGGCCAATTTTCTGAAGTTGCAAGGTTAGTGGGCTTGCTAGAAAGATTGTTCAGTTAAAGATGCATCATGCATATCCATTGGTGTATTTGCTTTTGAAGTTGACATTGCTATTACCCGTTGCAACCGCGACTGCAAAGAGAGTATTTTCTGCAATGAAAATCATCAAGACTTTATTACATAACCGATTGGGAGATGAGATGGTGAATGATTGTTTGGTGACATATATTGAAAGAGACGTATTGGATGCCATTTACAATGAAGATATCAGTCAATATTTTCAGAATATGAAGTTTCGAAGAGTTTTATTGCCAAAGAAAAGGCTATTTAGTGATCATAATTATTTATGACATTTGGTATTAATATAGGATGTTTGGAGGATTATAAATGTGTTTATTATAATTAATTATTTTTTAAATAGTAAGCATCGCTCCCTAGATGAAAATCCTGCCTCTGCACACAAATGCTATTACATTAGGAACAACCATGTTTGGAGGAACGATGGGATGTGGTTGTTCACGAGGTCTTTCGATTTAGGAATTTAGAGACAGAAGAGAGGTAGTTGGGAAACTGGAGAACATATCCTAATGTTCCCTAAATAACACTTGGAGAACATCTCCTACTGTTCCCTAAATAACACTCCCTCTCATATACATTTCTAAAACCTCCCATTCAATATTTGCGATGTCTCTCTGGGAAATGAGCATGAATATATTGGCTAGTCTAGCATACAATGTTTTCAAAAAATCAAAGGGTTTACAACTCCACATATTGTGGTTTATCATGTTGAGAATCTCTCACAAAGACTGGATTTTTTTAACAACTGATGCAAGTTGTACCTCTGTTGGTCATCATATATGCAGATATATTGGTTGTTGGTTGTTGGAAATTAAACATGTTTGGTGGTGGTTTGTTGTTGGCTTATGGAAATGTAAAGTGGTCAAAAGAAAGATAGGTTTTTGAACTACACATTGAAAAAGAGAAAAAAAGAAATTTTTATTCATTGTCTGCACAAAATTCATGAACCCCCCATTACATGATTGTGCTCATTCCCACTATCTGAAGTTGCTAGAAATGAAAAAGAAAGGTGAAATACAAATTAATTGATGTAGATTGTGTGTTTTTTTTCTTTCTTCAACCCTCTAACCTTGTTTCATCCAAAATGAGATGATAACCATCTTCTCCTTAGTTCCACAAGGGTTGGTTTTGCTGATATAAAGAAAAAAGTGATAGGGAGAAGTTGGTTAGAGAGACAATATGGTATTCTTCCGCTAATATTCCAATCTTCACCTGTTTTATGCAGAAGGTTAAGATTGATTAGTTTTGTGCAAAATGTTAAGATTGATTAGGACGAAGGGGAATCTCAGCTAATCCAACTTTAACCTCATATGTTAATTCCCGAAACTTCTCATATCCAGTGGATGAATATCTTGGCAAGGCTTGTCCAACTTCTTCTTCTTCCTCTTCTCTTCTTCTTCTTCTTCTTCTTCATAATATCTGGAATTTTATGCGCAGGAGTATACTATAATGCTCAGTGCGGAGTTGTTTGTTTGAGTTGTATATAAAGTGATACTATGTGGTGTTCTTTTATACTGGATTATGGGTAGTTTGATTGGGTGGTGATATTCAATAGCATTGAAAGAATGTGTACCCTTACCCTTCTTTGCTTGTGTATGTAGTCTTTGTGAATGACCCATGTATGTGACTGTACACCGTAAATGCTTAGCTCAATGCTGTGTAGCCAGCTACTTGGTACTGACCCTTGTAAACTGAGCTTCACTGTAGGGCTTGTGACTATTATTTTGAACATTGTTCATGTACATCCATGGTTGCTGGTTTGTGACAATTATGTGAATATTTGCTGTTGGACGTGAGTCACAGCGAAGCTAAGTAATGTGATGCACTAATGCTCTTAGAGAGTGTGAAAATGAGGGTTATAATGAATAATCAATATTTAAAATTTTTCCCCCTTTTGTATTCTTCCAAATTGAATATGCACATTATATATGACTTCATTATGATACAGATTACTTCTGAGGGGATGTTTCAACTCATATTTTTCTGATCTGATCTATGTGAAGCCTGAGCCCAATCATAAATATATTAGTGTCAATATACAAGTAATTGCAACTGTAATGTGTTTCACAATAATGCAGTACATATGCAATATTATAATGTGTTCTGAGCTAGTTGACCATATTACGTTTTTTTCCCGAATATTACTCCATTAGGGGTTTTCCTGAGTATAAAATGCTCACTTTCAACTCCATATAGGATGGATGCTATATTTACTTATCGGAAGTACACTATGATGGTATACTATCTTGAGACAGTGTATGTCGGTGGAAAAATAGAGTGCTTTTCTAGGGAAATTAAGGGAAAAGTGACACACATTGACCTGGTGAACTTGGCGAGCCCAAATGAGCATGTTTATTATTTTTTTTTTTTTCCTGATCGTTTAACGGTGGGTTTCCAAATGAGCATGTTAAGCGGAGCAAAATAAGAGAACCTGGGAGGCATAGATTCTTTCCTGCCGTGAATGGCTTAGGTAGTGAAAGGGCAAGTGGTGATGCTCCAAGTGAGGTTGCCCATAAGGGAACTCATGAAGCACCTGCTGCTAATAGAGGTATTGGAAGAAGGAGAGCGAGACCTCATCTGACTAGGACATGGGCTGGTAGAGGTGAACCTGTTGTAGGTGAAGGAGAGAGGGATGGTAGTGTTGTTGCATCAACTGCTGGTGTAGGTGAAGGAAGTGGTGGAGGGACTGGTTGTGGAGTGAGGGGGGTGAATAGAAGAAGAGGGAGACCACCACTGAGTAAGAGGGGTATTGGCAGGGGTGCACCAACTGAAACTCTACCAACTGAGAGAGAATCAATGAAAAAAGTGAGACCACCTTTTTTTTTTCCTTCAAATCATTAAATGCCACTCATATTCAGTGTGCAGATTTTTATAATGGCTTGCACTTTCCCTGTGAAGAGTCTCTGGATTGTAGCTCCACTACTTGGTGTCTGGCATCTTTTGAATATTGATGCCTACTATGCAGATGGAAACCAATTTTTGGTGGTGGTGATGTTAGCTATTTATCTTAATGTATACAATGCATGCTTTCTTTGACTATGAGCTCCTCTATGTACTATGTGGTCCCTTTTTTTTCTTCCCGAAAATACAGGATACTTAACTCTAATCTTCTTTTTTGAAAATCTGGATATTTAACTATTTATGCCTAAATTTTTTGGTTGTGCACTATTTTATGGCTGATACCAAGAGAAAGTTTGGCAAATAATCTAAAAAATTTTTCTTTTAAAAGATTTCTGATTCCTAATATTGCCATTAGGAAAATATTCTTATAAGGAGTTATAGATTTCTTATTCTTCTTGTCTGAAGAAAGTTTGGTAAATAATCTTAAATTTTCTTCTTTTAAAAGATTTCAGATTCCTAATATTGCTATTAGGAAAATATTCTTCTAAGGAGTTATAGATTTCTTCTTCTTCTTGTCTTAATATGTTTATTAATTCTTCTAATGATATTGTTTTTGTTCTTAAGTAATCAGCTACGTTGGCGTACCAAAGTGGAATTTTTAAAATGGCTAATAAGATTATGGTAAAAATAGGATGAATTTTTTCAGACGTTGTAAAAACCTTAATCGGTATGTCCCCTTTGTATATGTATTTTTTATGTCCCTGGTACTCTTTTTTTCTTCTTTTTTTTTATATATTTTTTTTAATGACAGCTCAAGGTGAATTAAGCCCTCTGTGACTTAACCATTTTTCCCTTTATGACATCCCTTACGACAGCCTTTGCTCATCGGCCGTTATAAGTCTATAGGGTCACTAGTAGTTAAAGGACCTAATTATGCTATTATGAGATGCATGAAAGGTTTTTTCTGAACATGAAAAAGAAAACAAGCTTAATCATGACTTTAATATACAAAGGGGACATAAGCAGTACATAACTTAGGGTTTTCCCATTCGGGAATCCCCGAAAAGATAAAAGCTAAAACTTACAGAAAAAGTAGCTCTAGTTCTAAGGGGCTTGTTCCTTTTATCATACAAGATTTTTAAAGGAGATAAGAATACATTGGAAGAGAATTCAGAAGGATGGAAGGGAGTTGCTTGCGAGATATCCTTCAAAGTGAGATGGGAGTCTTTTTATAGGCAAGTGAAGATGTTCTAGGGTTTTCTTCTGGCTACGTGGAGGCAGCTTGTCCAAGCTTTCTACTTTTTCTAGTGCGCCTTTGTAAGTACATCTTTTTCCAGTGCGCCTTTTCTGAGTGCGCCTTTTGGGAGTGGATCTTCCTGTAGCATTTAGTAGTGGAAGTTCCTGTAGCTCTTCTGTCTTTTTTGTTTTTCTGGAGGCTTCTGAATCAGGTATCTAAATTATGTTGTGCAATGGAATCTAGGGACATAGGTGTCACAGGTTCGTTGTCACTGCTGACGTCTGCGTCTGAGTTATCCATATTCCTTTGTGTACTATCCTCTAGAATTTCTTTAATGTCTGTTACTTGGCTTGTTGTGGTTGCCAATGCATTTTTTACTGCATGTGCTACCTGTTCTGCTATGATAACCCGTACACTTTCTCTTTTCCTTTTCTTCTTCGATTTTTGTGGTGTTTGTTGGAGACCTTCGATCTGTTGTAGTATCTGGGTAATCTGAGAATATGTCTGATCTTCTTCTAAAATGGCTTTGCACTTGTCTTGCCTTTTTGGGAAAGCCACACCCATTAACGGACTTGATATGTCTTTATTGCCTGCTGTTTGAGCCAGACTAGCCATTGGATTAGACCCAATGATGTCTCTGTGCTGACTTTTTGGCAAAGTCACAGCCATGAATGGATTTGATAAGTCTTTACCGGTAGCAGTTTACTCCGGACTAGTTGTTGAAGTTATGGACTCTACAGTATCCGTTCATGGATTCAGATGGGAATGCAAACCTTTCTCATCCCATTGATTTTGGACTGTGGGAGCAGTCTTTGGGGGTAATTTTGCCTGGAATAATTGTTTCTCCAATTCTGAAATTTGTTGGTATAGCTTTTGTTTTTCAAAAATAAGGCAGTTGATATTCTCATTAAGTTTCCTTGTGGTTCTGGCCAGTGCTTCACAGCGGTCACAAAAAATTATTTTACCTTGTATGTCTCTGATAACGGAATATTCCAGTGGGGCTTCTTGTGTTGTTCTTAAAGAAGGAGACAAATAATAGTTAGATCCTAAATGTTTTCTTGCTACATCTAAAGCTTCTGAAAGATTATTAAATTCTTTGTAAATTGGATTCCTGATGTCTTTTATGCTGTCTGCTACTTCGATCCAGCTGTGAAAAACTCCAACTAAGTTACCTTGTAAGACTGCATAAAATTTATATCCTTTTTGATTCTGGGTAAAAACTTCTGATAAAGTGTTCATTGCTGCTAAAAAATGTCTCTGATCTTTTCTGTTAAAAGACATCCATAAATTATCTAGAATACATTGTTGTTCTTTAGTAGTAGAAATATGTAGAAGAATCTTAAACGTTAGATTACTATGTGGGAATACTCCTAATTCTTGGTTACTGAATCGGAGACTTTCTTGCCACATTCTCGGTTTGGTATTCTGATTATACATATTCTGATCTGCTAATTGTGGCCTTATATTCTGGCTATATGTACTTTGATCTGGTAATCTTTCATGAGATATACCAGGCTGTGGAGGTGGCCTAGCCATCTGCATAAAACCATGAACAAGTTCTATATTAGGTAATTGTTTGGAAGAAATTCTTTTAGGTGTAAGATCTTTTGTTCTACGAAATATAAGTAATCTTCGTATGAATCATTCTTGGGTATAAAGATCAAATACTTGTGCTAAATTATACAGAAAATTCCTATCTGTTAGAGTATTAATGCTTTGGCTGAATGGTTCTATGGAGCATATCTGGAGAAATTGGAATAACGGAAATTCTTCATCTACCAATTCATAGGTTTCTATATTGGTGTTTAATTCAGTTGGCATTATCCTTGGTAGTGTGTACACAGATTTATAATATATTTCTCGTAACTTGCGATTGATTATGGTAGCATATTCTTCATTGGTCCAAAAATATTCTAATAATTCTGACAAAGTTCGTGTATCAGGGACTAGATTTATTATTGTTTGAAATTCTTTTATAGAGCAATAATCTAAAAAGAAAATTAATTCAAGTAACTCTTGATCATAAGTGGTGACATTAAAGGATTCAGGGGAATCACTTAGGTCTATTAAGGTAAGATGAAGATTTTCTGTGGGTAAATCTACCATGCTTTCGAGTGCGGTCTGATGGAGAAGGCGGCTAAGTATGTCAGGAAGAGTGTTTGATGATCCTTTAATATGAGCAAAATTAATGTGGGTTCCTAAGTAGGAGCATCTGCCAACAAAATTGAGCCAGCATCGTCCAAAATTGAGCCAGCATCGTCTGGAGTTGCGTCTAGAGTCTAAATTCATGTTGTTGTGGAAAGAGACTATGGCTTCACAATCTATACGAAGAGTAATCTCCTTTTTAGAAATGATGAAAAGCTCGAAGCTGTCTAGGGCATAAGAAATGGCTAGTAATTCTGCGTCAATGCTGCTGATGTTTCCTTTTTCTTTACATTTGCCACTGGCATATCTACATATTCTTTCAGTATTCTTGTCTGAGTATTTATTTGGTTTAGCAATAAGAGTAGCTCCCTACCCTGTATTACAACCATCTATTTCGATAACCAAATAATCAGAGTCTAAAGGTAGATTTAATTCAAGGAGTTGTTTGACTAGGATTTTTATTTGTTGGACTAAATTAATATCTTCTTGATTAAAATGTCTCTGCCCCTTTTGAGATGTCTTTGCATATAAGGGTCCTGCTATTTTACCCAAGTCTTTTATAAACGGTTGGACATAGTTTACAAGACCAAGAAATTGTTGAATTTGTTTTAAGTTTTCTAATTTATCTGGGAAATTGAAAGCCTTCTGGGCGATGTGTGGTTGTAATTTTATCTTGCCTTGTCCAATAGTTACACCAAGGAATTCTATCTGAGGTTTAAACAATTGCAGCTTCTTTTTGATAATTAAGCCATGATTAATAAATTCGGAAATAATTATCTGTAAATGTCATCTATGTTCTTGTCTGGTTTTACTGAAGACGAGAATGTCATCAAGTCATCAATATAAGCTACAACATAGTTTTAATGTTTGATAAAGATGTCATCCATTTTTCTCTGAAAAATGGATGGTGCATTCTTAAGGTCAAATGGCATAACTAACCATTCAAAATGGCCTTCTGGGCAAGTGAAGGCTATCCACTTGATACTATCAGGATGCATTTTGATATGCCAAAATCCTGACTTTAGATCAAACTTGCTGAATATGGTACATCCTTAAATCTGGTTAACGTGTCTAGTTTTATCTAGGATATCATAGCCATCATCTACTGTGTTATCATTTAGCATCTTATAATTGATTACCATTCTACTTTTTCTTCGAACTATTTCACTATGTTTTCGTACTATAAAGGCTGCTAATCTGTGGGGGCTATCAGATCTTCTTATTACTCCTAATTTAAGGAGGTCAGAGATATGCATTCTAAATTCTTCCATGTCCTGATTTGTGGCATTTATTTTGGCAGTCCTAATTTTGTATTCAGGATTAATTATATTCAAGGTACATTGTACTTTATCCTTTTCCCAATATTCTAGTATATCTTCTCCTAAAATGCCTAGTTTTTCTATTTTAGATATTAAGTGTTCTATATCTTGCTCACTTATTAGGGTATAATATAGTTGTTCTAAATTAATAAACTCTGTTTGTACTTCTATTTCATATTCTTCATTAATTTCGTCATTAGTAATTTCTTTTAATTGACATTGTCCTTCCATAGGTCAAGAACATTCTTTCTCTACACTGGGTTCTATTATTTGTCTGGTCATGGTAGATTCATTGTATATTAGTACTGGTGTAAATGAAGTATGTTTTTGTAATTGTAAATAGTCTTTGCTTATGAGTATGCTTCCATTATCTTTTAATAGGAAACTTAATCCTAGAATTAAGTCTTCTTTCAAATTTAATGGTCTAACCCATGTGCTTTCTTTAGGTAATGTATATTCTGTGCTTTCGCCGCAATTAGTTTCGAATCTAATCTTGCTATTAGGTATTAAAAGATCTTCATACATATATATTCCTCCATCCATTTGTTGGGCTCCTATGGGTTTTGATGCTTTGACTATATATTCTTGAGGAATTACATCCATATTGATAATGCAGTTTGTGCAGCCTATATCGATTAGGGCTAAACATTTTATTTCATATTGTCTTATTTTTACTATACATTTAACTTTTAAATATTTTAGGTTTTCGCTATTACATATCTGAACTAGGTCAGTTATTTCGGAATAAGATTCTGAATAAGGTTCTGACTGGTGTTCCATTATAGTTTTTCCTTTTTCTAATTTTTTATTAATTGCTTCTATTTTATCATTTATTATTTTTCTAGTTACGTCCTCGTCTTCTATTTTTGTATATAGTAGTTTTTGCGTGTCTTCAATATTTTCTATTCTTTTTCGTAATATTTTTAATTCGTCTGTCTGTAACATTGGTCTAATTATTTTAGAGGCAAAACTTTGTTTAAAAAAAAATTTCATACATTTTATGCATCCTTCTTTATAGCATTTTGAGCATTTTGTTCTGTTGTCTCTGCTAGGATTCCATTTACAAAAATAACAGGGGATACTATTTGTTCCTAAGTTTATTTGCCAGTTATGCTTACAAGATTCTTCCTCTATATTCATCATATCTAAATCAGAATAATCTAAGTCAGACATGTCTATAGGGGACGCGATGTTTTCTGTGAGTTCATTATTTTCTTCCTCATCTTGAGTTATTCGCAGTTCATTAGGTTCTGCTATAGAAATTATTGAATAATTGGATTCTGTGTCAGAAACAGTTTCATCTATATTAATAAGATCTTCATTAGTGTATTCTATTAAGGTGTTGTTTTTATCATGTTTATTTATCCTTTTTGGACAAGTTCTACTCATATGCTCTGGGCTGCCGCATGTAAAACATTCTAGTCTATTCTTATATAATCTGTTTGGTTTGAATTTCCTTACATGCTTTTGTGGATCTAAATATGGCTTTCTTCTATTGGATTTTCTTAAATAATATTTTTTCTTGTTATAGTAATTTTGTTTCTTACAAGTCCTTTTATATTGTCTTGGTATCAGAGCTCATAAAATAGATCCTTCAAAATTTGTACATATAGGACCAGTAGAAGACTTAAGCAAAATAATTCATTATTTAGAAGTAATTATTACTACGCTTAGAGAAAAGAATCATATATTGAAAGATATATCAAACAAAATAGATTTTATTAAACACCAAAATAGCATTAGTCTTGAAAAACTTAGTACGTTTAAAAGCCACCCAACACAAGTAGACAAACCAAAAGTACTAGAAGAAAAATTAGAATCTTTACAAGTAAAATCGATAGAAAATAAACAGTTATTAGAAGAAATGAAAAGAATTGTTCTTAGTTAATGACAAATTTTAATTATAGCGAAATATTACAAGAAATAGAAAGTTGCACTCCAGAAGTCCACTCTGATCGGTTAGTAGTTAAACAAAATAAAATTATTATAAAATTATTGGTAGGTCTTCATAAAAAATTAGACAATATTCAAAAGCCTACTACCACGGGAATTCGGGAAGAAATAACTAAGTTAACAAATAATATATCAAAAATATCCTTAGAACCCACAAGTAAAGAAAAATTAACTAGAAAATCTAGACCAGTATTTCAGTTTCCCACTCAAAAAATAGAATAAATAATAAAACTATGCAAACTTTTGTAGGACCCTCTAGAACTCTTAGATCTACAGAACAAGGTTCAACCAGCAGACTTTCAGTCAGTAGTTCAAGACCTTTACTAGAAAGACTATTTAGCAGACATGCTAATAATCATGAAGTTCAATTAGATGAATTAATAGATCCAGAACAAGACTATGACAGATTTCAAAGAGAAGGATTAACTATACTCAATCCTAGAACATTATACCAAACAGCAAGATTTGAGTTTAGAACAGAATTCTTTAGGCATAATAGAGAACAAGTAGTAAGCTGTCTTGGAAACCAAACAATAAGCCTACCTTTGATTAGCCAGGCTGCAAGTAGTGAACTAAGGCAAGCTAGGAATAATTAAAGATTTATGCATATAAGACTAATAATCATTGGTATTAAAGGATTAATGAGAAAAAAATTAGGTTGTAAAGTTTTAATAACACTATATGATGATAGATGGAATAATATGACAAAGGGGATGATAGCAAGCATAGAAGTAGATATGAATGGTAATTCAGGAATATTTTACTGCAGCCCAGATTTCATGATAACCATAAAAGACTTCAGTAAATATATACATATAGGTATACAGACCAAAGGTTGTGAAGAAGTAAATACAGGTGATAACTTATTAGTGCACTAGGTTTGCCCGTTGACACGTGCCTACGGCACGTCTTCGGAATGGTGGATCTTGTTTGATCATATAAAATAGTTTTGGAGATCCAGCAAATTAATTGAAGTAGCAAACATATTATATAAGAAACTTTTGGGGGTCCAGCAAAAAACATATTATATGATTTTTTTTTGATTTTTTTGAATTATTTTTAAAGTTTTTAAATTTTTAATTTTTTTAGTTTTTTAATTTTTAATTTTTTTAAAAATTTTTAAAATTTTTATTTTCTTAATTTTTAAATAGAAAAGGGAGGGAAAGAGAGAGAAAAGAATTAAATAAATATATGAGTTAAATTGAGTGGGGGATTTGAATTTGAGTTTTGGTGGGAAACTTTGGAGGGAAAATATGTTTTTTGAGGTTAGATCTGGATCTTTGATTTTTGAGGGGATTGAAGGAGAGCCACTTGATAGCTTTCATTGTATTTTATTATATAGATATAGCATTCCTAGGAAGGAAAACAACCAACTCTGAAGTAAAATATAAAATAAATATAAAAGAAGTAGTTGATTTACTAAGTAGTAAAGAGACTAAAATGATTAAACCATTAGAGTATGACTCAACAAGACTAACAGGGTTAGATTGGAATTTAGATAGGTTTATAGACCCAATAACAACCATCGTACTACAAGACTCACTAATATATACTGATGCTAAAGGAAAAACTAGTGTCAGATTTACAGATTATGTTCCCCAAGTCAATAGGAATATTAGTAACATCGAAATGGACTTAGATACAGATTTAGTTCACATAGAATACATAAAAATTTTGATATCAGAAAAAGATAAAATACTATATCCCAAAGAATTAGGAATAGCAGATTTAAACAAAAAGGGATTGTTTGAATTAGAAGATGCTCACTATCGAAACAAGACCATCACAGCAGAGGAATACTTATATTATGACCATGAATGAAATATTCGAATTGGAAAACTAATAGACGAACAAGAAGCAATAGATGACCAATTAACTCACGTAACTGATATTTCCTACCAAAGGGACTTAGCATATACAGAAGAAGTGAGTACAACAACTTTGCCCTCTCCATTTCACAGGACTGCAGGATTAGGTATTAAACACTATTCATCCGGTAATATACCTAGAGCCCCTTATTCTTCTTACAATGAATCAGAAAATAAATTTAGAGCAAAGGGTAAAAGACAACCATTAGAGCAACCCATTAAGTTCCAAACCAAAGCTGAACCCCAGATCTTAAATTTACAAGCACATGACCCCCAAAATTGGTCTAACATAATCGACGTATGGAAATATACCTTAGTAGGAGATTATTATAGATCAACCCTAGAAATGGATGCAGTAGAATTGTATAGATATTTAGAAACATTCCTTGGAGAAAGTACACGAGCTTTGTGGGAATCTTATAAAGAAATAAATGCTAATGACTACAATGGGCTACTTTCATTCGGCGCAAACCCATATAATTTTGTAAACACAATCCAGAGTCTGGTCACTGGACAAGATCCCAATTCGGGCCACCTAGGAGTACAAATAGATGCAATTAGAAGTTTAGAACAATTAAGTATATACAAATGGAAATACATAAAGAAATTCCTTAATGATTATTACTATTATGTCTGTATTTCCGGGAACGTCTTTAACCAAGAGTTAGGAGAAAAGTTATTTAGGAAAGTACCCAGAGCCTTAGGGTTAGAAATTGTAGAACGACGGAAGAATGAAGCAGGATTAAAAGCAGAACCAAATAGACTTTGGCCAATAGGTCATCGTGTCCAACATGTATTAAATATCCTAAAAGAAAAATGTACTGCAATACAGATACAGAAACAGCTAAAAAACTCAGATTACAATTTCTGTAAAGAAATATATACAGCTTCAACATATGGTATAAATTATAAAGAACCAAGACAATATAAAAGGACTTATAAGAAAAAAAATTACTATAACAAGAAAAAATATTATTTAAGAAAATCCAATAGAAGAAAGCCATATTTAGATCTACAAAAGCATGTATGGAAATTCAAACCAAACAGATTATATAAGAATAGACTAGAATGTTTTACATGCGGCAGCCCAGAGCATATGAGTAGAACTTGTCCAAAAAGGATACATAAACATGATAAAAACAACACCTTAATAGAATGCACTAATGAAGATCTTATTAATATAGATGAAACTGTTTCTGACACAGAATCCAATTATTCAATAATTTCTATAGCAGAACCTAATGAACTGCGAATAACTCAAGATGAGGAAGAAAATAATGAACTCACAGAAAACATCGCGTCCCCTATAGACATGTCTGACTTAGATTATTCTGATTTAGGTATGATGAATATAGAGGAAGAATCTTGTAAGCATAACTGGCAAATAAACTTAGGAACAAATAGTATCCCCTGTTATTTTTGTAAATGGAATCTCAGCAGAGACAAGAGAACAAAATGCTCAAAATGCTATAAAGAAGGATGCATAAAATGTACGGAAAATTTTTTTAAACAAAGGTTTGCCTCTGAAATAATTAGACCAATGATACAGATAGACGAATTAAAAATATTACGAAAAATAATAGAAAATATTGAAGACATGCAAAAACTACTATATACAAAAATAGAAGACGAGGACGTAACTAGAAAAATAATAAATGATAAAATAGATGCAATTAATAAAAAATTAGAAAAAGGAAAAACTATAATGGAACACCAGTCAGAACCTTATTCAGAATCTTATTCCGAAATAACTGACCTAGTTCAGATATGTAATAGCGAAAACCTAAAATATTTAAAAGTTAAATGTATAGTAAGAATAAGACAATATGAAATAAAATGTTTAGCCCTAATCGATATAGGCTGCACAAACTGCATTATCAATATGGATGTAATTCCTCAAGAATATATAGTCAAAGCATCAAAACCCATAGGAGCCCAACAAATGGATGGAGGAATATATATGTATGAAGATCTTTTAATACCTAATAGCAAGATTAGATTCGAAACTAATTGCGGCGAAAGCACAGAATATACATTACCTAAAGAAAGCACATGGGTTAGACCATTAAATTTGAAAGAAGACTTAATTCTAGGATTAAGTTTCCTATTAAAAGATAATGGAAGCATACTCATAAGCAAAGACTATTTACAATTACAAAAACATACTTTATTTACACCAGTACTAATATACGATGAATCTACCATGACCAGACAAATAATAGAACCCAGTGTAGAGAAAGAATGTTCTTGCCTTATGGAAGGACAATGTCAATAAAAAGAAATTACTAATGACGAAATTAATGAAGAATATGAAATAGAAGTACAAATAGAGTTTATTAATTTAGAACAGCTATATTATACCCTGATAAGTGAGCAAGATATAGAACACCTAATATCTAAAATAGAAAAACTACGCATTTTAGGAGAAGATATACTAAAATATTGGGAAAAGGATAAAATACAATGTACCTTGAATATAATTAATCCTGAATACAAAATCAGGACTGCCAAAATAAATGCCACAAATCAGGACATGGAAGAATTTAGAATGCATATCTCCGACCTCCTTAAATTAGGAGTAATAAGAAGATCTGATAGCCCCCACAGATTAGCAGCCTTTATAGTATGAAGACATAGTGAAATAGTTCGAGGAAAAAGTAGAATGGTAATCAATTATAAGAGGCTAAATGATAACACAGTAGATGATGGCTATGATATCCCAGATAAAACTAGACATGTTAACCAGATTCAAGGACGTACCATATTCAGCAAGTTTGATCTAAAGCCAGGATTTTGGCAGATCAAAATGCATCCTGATAGTATCAAGTGGACAGCCTTCACTTGCCCAGAAGGTCATTTTGAATGGTTAGTTATGCCATTTGGCCTTAAGAATGCACCATCCGTTTTTCAGAGAAAAATGGATGACATCTTTATTAAACATAAAAACTTTGTTGTAGCTTATATTGATGACTTGATAACATTCTCGTCTTCAGTAAAACCAGACAAGAACATAAATGACATTTACAGATAATTATTTTCGAATTTATTAATCATGGCTTAATTATCAGTAAAAAGAAACTACAATTGTTTAAACCTTAGATAGAATTCCTTGGTGTAACTATTGGACAAGGCAAGATAAAATTACAACCACACATTGCCCAGAAGGCTTTCAACTTCCCAGATAAATTAGAAAATGTAACACCTCGGATTCTACGATACCTAAATATATATATGTATGTATGTATATTGTCTGTATGCGTGCAGATTGTAGTGTTTTAGTTGATTTTGCTATCGTGGTATGTAGTTAGGGTTGCAGGGACGGTTCATAGGAGGATTGCATTCTAAAAGATGCACGAGAATGAGGAGGACCAATACTGGTATAAACACTAGTTTTCGGTACGATGCCTATGCAAATATAACATCTTATGATACTACGATAGATATACATTGACTACGCTTGATAAACCCCTCGTCTCGCATTCAAAAGGACCCATTTAAGAGTAAAATGGGCAGCCAACACATCCCACCATAAAACCATTGGCTAAAGCCATGGTTTTGCCTTCAAAACCACCCTACCACCTATCCTACTACCCCTTAGGATCCCGCCCACTTCTCCTCCTCTTTTCTCCTTCATTTCTCCATCTAAAACCACTCATTCCCACCTCTCTTGTTCTGGAATTTGAAAACTACACCAAGAGAAAAAAGAAGAGAAAGAGAGAAAGAAGAGAGATTGAAGAAGAAGCCTTAGGAGGGATTCTCAAGGAAAGGAAAGCTCAAGAGATCAACTACCCTTCATCAACTCAGGGTGGGGAGTTAATCTAAACCTTTCTCTATGTTTCTTAATTAAATTCTTGCATGCATGTGTGGTAGTAAGTGCTAGGATGAATAGTTAAGAAGTTTGAAAGATGAAATCAAAAACTGGAACTAGAACTTGATCTGAATGCTATTTTTCTAGATTTTTCCGAGAGCAAACCAAAAGGAACTAGACCATAAAATTTTCAGAGATTGTTCCTATATATGTTTAGATGGTTCATGATTTATTTCGGATTTGTCTGAAGAGGTTTGATATTTTAATAAAATCAAATGGTAGAACTGTGTCGTAAGGCAAAATCAGCAATTGGTTAACAGGATGACTGATGTTGTTGGAATTTTCCTAATTTATTGGAGCATGTTCTTAATCTGAAATTTTTACCCTGTATTCCCACATGCATCTAGACTCTACAAAAAATTAGAAAAATGTTTGGATGAATTTATAGGCTTGATAAAATTGATCTTTAAAACAGTAGTTAGAGTTGAACTGAAGAACATGCTGATTTCTGTGCTAAATTGAATTATGTAGAACTCAGTTTATACTTGGTGTTTTGACATGAAACCTTTTGCATGTTGTTTATTATGATCTCTAGTTTCATCACTGTAAATTCTGTGTCATTTGGATGAGTATGGAATTTATGATGATTTATTTAGTATGTACAGTGCTGGTTTCAGCCAATTTTGATACCCTTTAGAGATTGCACATTTGAGGCTCATTAAGAGCAAAATTTGAGGAATTGTTTCATTAGAAATTTGTAGTAGACACCAAGGTCTTTCCAACAAGACCTATTTGAGGCATTTCCAGTAAGTGGTTGATTTACTGTGATTTTTGTAATACTGGACAGAGACTAGAAATCGAGCTGAGTGCTCTGATTTAGAAAGTACTAGTGTGTGACTTGGTACATTGGTGAGAGATGTGTGTGTTAGGGTGTTCTACTGGTATATTTTGGACTCATGACCAACTAGAGACTTGTAGAGGACATCCACATCTTTCCATAGAACTTGGATTTGTAGCGTTCGGATAGGTGAGCAATGTTTTATGCTACCGGTAAGGTGCAGACCGTGTATAGGGAATACACAGGCCGAGGCTTGAGAGACTATTTTGAGGATCTAGATGATGGAATTTGAGTTTATGATCAACTAGAAAGTTGTAGCCTATGATTTTACCTTTCCGGATTGGGCTCGTACACTCCAATCGGAGTTGTATCGAGGAAGTTATGACCATTTTAAGTTTCGGATAGAAACCCCGTAGGTTGCTTAATCTGGAGTGTTGACTAGGCATTGTAAGGATTCATTCCCCGATGTACTACAGTGTTGATAATTCTTGAATGGGGACGTTTGGTATCTGTTTTTGGTATTGTTGACTCCCATAGTGGGATGCGTGACTCAGGTTAGTCACTAGGGTAAGGGATACCCTGCACCTGTCGATCCTAAGTTATAAACTTCTGTCGAAGCGTAGGACATCCGAGTCGTGCCATTAATATGAGTTCATAACCCAGGTCAGAGGTGAACATACATTCACAGCCGGGATAGTGGCGAATGTAGGTCGTAAGGCTGGACAATTCCAAGCCAGGGAAGTGGCGAACCGGACCGGTATCGCCAGGGCCAGAGGTCGATAAACAAATGGAAAGCAATTTTTATCTTTACCCAAAGTGATTAGAGTAAGGCTGGGATTAGAATGACATATTAAGGGGTTTGAAAAATTGCATTAGTTCTCGCAGACCATAGTCGGTGTTGTACCTTTAAGTCGTAGGGATACGTTTTCGACACTCATGAGTGAGTCCTCGGCTCGTATCTTGATCTAGTTAATTCCCAAAGTTTTGCCGGAGTAAGCTCCGGGAGGCTAGGAGGATTTGACCTCTCAAGGCGCTCACGTCCCTATGCACGTGGGTTTTGTTGTTTGTTTTGGTATATATATATATAGGTTCATAACCCGGAGTAGGGGTGAACACGCATGCGTCGGTCCATAGCCCGAGTTAGGGGTGGACATGGGAATCACACGGTCTTGCGACCGGATTTAATGCGGTTTTCTGAAGAGGTCCGTACGCGGGTACCTAGTGACAAACACGACCACCACTTAGGCACTGCAGTGGCGGAACGAGACCGACCAACTGCAACCTCCTTGGGCAGCGGACAATCTATTAGGAACAGGATGAGTACAAGGGTAGGATGCATGGCGAGGGATTGAACCCTATAACCAGGAGAGGCAAACTCTTTGGAAAGTATGTAGTATGGGATGTATACGTTTCCATCGAAGTTGATTTTGGGAAAGTATGTAGTACGGGATGCATACGTACCCAAATAAATTGCATTATAGTAGGCACATCATGTGCATTCTTGTTTTGTGCATTAGATTAGGCTATGCTTGGGTCTGGAACGCATGTAGTATGGGATGCAGGTGGATCCAGAATCCCAAGTCTTGCTTGCTTTAGAATAGGCTTGTGATTGGTGCATTTAGTTGTTAGATCGTGGCATACACGAGCACTACTTAATTTAGGATGCACATTTCTCTTTCCATTCAAGATGGTTGGTGGTTGCCAGTTTGGAGGATCGCTGTTATTATCAGTATTGCGTCAGTCGAAGTACTGACGTTCCCTACCTTTTAGGTACTGGTTCTACCTTTCAAGCAGGTGCAGAGATATCAGAATCACGCAGTAGAAGACTCAAGCCGAAGAGCAAGTCTCAGGGAAGCAGATTGACTGTTCAGCGGAGCTTCGACAGTGAGCCGTCGACTGCCATTCCAAGAGAAAGTGTTAACTTTACAAAGGAGTGATGTATGTTTGTAATAAGATATAATGAGTTTATGTAATTTGTATTCTCGTTCAAAGAACAAGACATTGATTGTAATCAATGATGTAATGACTTTATTTGGTAATAAAAAGTTTTAAATTTCCGTGTTATTACTGTGTTGAGATGCATTTGAAGGCAAAGATTCTGGTTACATCACGGATATCCGGTAATGGGGATCCGGGGCGTTACAGAAAACTTAAAACAAATTCAACAATTTCTTGGTCTTGTAAACTATGCCCGACCGTTTATAAAAGACTTAGGTAAAATAGCAGGATCCTAGCAGGACCCTTATATGCAAAGACATCCCAAAAGGGGCTGAGACATTTTAATCATGAAGATATTAAGTTAGTCCAACAAATAAAAACCCTAGTCAAACAACTCCCTGAATTAAATCTACCTTTAGACTCTGATTATTTGGTTATCGAAACAGATGGTTGTAATACAGGGTGGGGAGCTACTCTTATTGCTAAACCAAATAAATACTCAGACAAGAATGCCGAAAGAATATGTAGATATGCCAGTGGCAAATATAAAGAAAAAGGAAACATCAGCAACATTGACGCAGAATTACTAGCCATTTCTTATGCCCTAGACAGCTTCGAGCTTTTCATCATTTCTAAAAAGGAGATTACTCTTCGTACAGATTGTGAAGCCATAGTCTCTTTCCACAACAAGATAAATTTAGACTCTAGACGCAGCTCCAGACGACTCTGGCTCAATTTTGTTGACAGATGCTCCCACTTAGGAACCCACATTAATTTTTCTCATATTAAAGGATCATCAAACACTCTTCCTGACACACTTAGCCGCCTTCTCCATCAGACCGCACTCGAAAGCATGGTAGACTTACCCACAGAAAATCTTCATCTTACCTTAATAGACCTAAGTGATTCCCCTATATCCTTCAATGTCACCACTTATGATCAAGAGTTACTTGAATTAATTTTCTTCTTAGAACATTGCTCTATAAAAGAATTTCAAACAATAATAAATCTAGTCCCTGATACACGAACTTTGTCAGAATTATTAGAATATTTTTGGACCAATGAAGAATATGCTACCAAAATCAATCGCAAGTTACGAGAAATATATTATAAATCTATGTACACACAACCAAGGATAAGGCCAACTGAATATAACACCAATATAGAAACCTATGAATTGGTAGATGAAGAATTTCCGTTATTCCAATTTCTCCAGATATGCTCCATAGAACCATTCAGCCAAAGTATTAATACTCTAACAGATAGGAGTTTTTTGTATAATTTAGCACAAGTATTTGATCTTTATACCCAAGAAGGATTCATACGAAGATTACTTATATTTCGTAGAATAAAAGATCTTACACCTAAAAGAATTTCTTCCAAACAATTACCTAATATAGAACTTGTTCATGGTTTTATGCAGATGACTAGGCCACCTCCACAGCCTGGTATCTCTCATGAAAGATTACCAGATCAAAGTACATATAGCCAGAATATAAGGCCACAATTAGCAGATCAGAATATGTATAATCAGAATACCAGACCGAGAATGTGGCAAGAAAGTCTCCGATTCGGTAACCAAGAATTAGGAGTATTCCTACATAGTAATCTAACGTTTAAGATTCTTCCACATATTTCTACTACTAAAGAACAACAATGTATTCTAGATAATTTATGGATGTCTTTTAACAGAAAAGATCAGAGGCATGTTTTAGCAGCAATGAACTCTCTATCAGAAGTTTTTACCCAGAACCAAAAAGGATATAAATTTTATGCAGTCTTACAAGGTAACTTAGTTGGAGTTTTTCACAGCTGGATCGAAGTAGCAGACAGCATAAAAGACTTCAGGAATCCAATTTACAAAGGATTTAATAATCTTTCAGAAGCTTTAGATGTAGCAAGAAAACATTTAGGACCTAACTGTTATTTGTCTCCTTCTTTAAGAACAGCACAAAAAGCCCCACTGGAATATTCCGTTACCAGAGACATACAAGGTAAAATAACTTTTTGTGACCACTGTGAAGCACTGGCCAGAACCACAAGGAAACTTAATGAGAATATCAACTGCCTTATTTTTGAAAAACAAAAGCTATACAAACAAATTTCAGAATTGGAGAAACAATTATTGCAGGAAAAATTACCCCAAAGACTGCTCCCACAGTCCAAAATCAAAGGGATGCAGGGCCGGCCCAACACTTATTGAGGCCTAAAGCGAACTCCAAAAATGAGGCCTTTTAGAAGTTTATAATAATATTTTGTTAAAATTAATATATTTTATTAAAATGTTATCTTTCGAGCTTTTTGAGATGCAAAAAATCATTTATTATATTATTGTAATCAATTTCACTTAACATTTCTTTTTCAATTGATAATAAAGCCAATCCATTTAATCTTTGTTGAGATATTGTTGATCTTAGATAAGATTTTATTAATTTTAGTTTTGAAAAACTTCTTTCCGCCGAAGCAACAGTTACGAGAACAGTTAACATTATTCTATAAGCAATATATGCATTTGGAAAAGAATCAAGTCTTTTAATATAATTAAGTATGTCAATTGGTGTGTCATTTTCCACTTGTATAATTTCTCTTAAAATTTTCAGTTCTAAAAATAAATCTAACCCAACAATATCTGAGTTGTCCTCGTATCTTAATGATCGTTCAAGGTTAACACAACTTTCTTTTAAAATTTCAATTTCTAATGACCTTAATTTCTCAATACTAAATAGAAAACCAAAGGTATCTTGATATATTTTAAATTGTTCAAATCTACTTTCGAATGAAATAATTGCTTGATCTATTATGTACAAGAAGTAGTCAGTTTTAAATGATTCTTCAGGAGATTTTAAAACTTCATTGTCCATAATCTCCTCAAATTGTTTCTTTCTACGAATAACACGTTTTTCACGAAACTTGGGTTCTATATCCATTTCAATAGCAATTTCTTTAGCAGAAATTATAGCATTTTCTAATCCATCTTCCCTATATTTTTCAAAAAAAGAAATAAGACCTTTCAATTGTTCTATAGCAATATCTATCCGCATATCCTTTGATTGAAAGTTTTTACTAACTGAATTTACCGCAAACAATATCTCATACCAAATAGTCATGCCTAACAAAAATTCAAAATTTTCAAGCTCATAAATCGCTAAACATTCAGCTTCACTTTTTATTTTAGGTTCATCATTAACTTCTACTAATTTCAATAAAGCATCTCTTATTTGTGAAGTTTGAAATCTTAAAGCTTTTACACTTTCAACACGACTTTCCCAACGTGTTTGTGACAATGATTTAAGAGTTAGGCTAGGGATATGATCTTGTAGAATTTTCCATCTTTCAGTTGAAGAAGAAAATAGTGTATATATACGTTGCAACACTCCAAAAAAAGATGTAGCTTTACTACAACAATTAGCCATATCACAAAGTACCAAATTTAAACTATGACAACCACATGGAGTATAAAATGATCTAGGATTAATGTCTAAAAATCTTTTTTGAACACATTGATGTTTTCCTTTCATATTAAACTCATTATCATAATCTTGTCCTCTCATATTACTAATATCAAGTCCAATAGTATTTATTTCATTGATAATAGCATCAAATAGACCTTTTCCAGTTGTATCATCTACTTTTAAAAATTCTAAAAAATATTCATTGATTTGTACTTTGGTTGAAGAAGTATCCACACAGCGTATTACAATAGACATTTGTTCTTGATGACTTATATCAGGAGTGCAATCAAGTATGATTGAAAAATATTTTGCGTTCAAATTTTTTGTTAAAATTTTAGTCTTAATTTCATTTGCTAGCAAATTTATTAATTCATTTTGTATTCTATGTCCAAGATAATGATTATGAATTTCATTATCTTTAATTCGACGAATGTGTTCTTGCATTATAGGATCAAATTCTGCAATCATTTCAATTATGCATAAAAAATTTCCATTATTTTCTTGATATATCTTTTCATTTGTCCCACGAAAGGCCAAGTTATTTTTTCCAAGAGTTTTAACAACTGCAATAATTCTAAATAATACATTCCTCCAATGCTCCCTATCTCTATTTATTTTTTCTTGAACATGTTTGTCAATTGTTTTATTTTTTAACAATCTCATTTCTAAATCACTCTATAAACTCATATTAGTGATATGCTCATTACTTATCTCATGATTCTTCAACTTAGAACTAATATTTCTCCAATCCCTACTACCTTCACTTGCTAATTTACTTGTACTAGAAAGAGCATTAAATAATTTGCAACAAAAACAAAATACTTTATCTAAATCTTGGGAATATACCAACCATCTTCGTTCACGCTTTTCTCCGTTGGACAATTTTTGAATGTAAAGTGATGACGAAAAATGTCTTGCAAATTCATCCTTAGGAAAATCTATATCGGTAATTTTAAGAGGACCATTTTCTACTAATAAATCTCTCAAACTTGTATCAATATTTGTCCATTGACTTGGATCAAATATATTTTTAATAGTGGATTCTTCTAATATTTCTTCTCTATCTTCACTATGGGTATGAGAATCAATACAATCTTGTTCATTAACTAATACTTCTTCTCTATTTTCATTTTCATTAGTAACTTGTTCATCAACTACCATTTTTTCTCTATTTTCATTTGTGTCTATATTGTTAACTTGTTCATTAACTAAATCATTATCTTTTTTGTTTGTTTTAACAAATTTATCTAAAGCACCTTTTTGTGATTCAATTAAAGCTTCAACTCCTTTTTTTTTTTTAGTTTCGAATAACCTGATTCAAACTTCCTAGTTGACATTTATATATTTTAAAAAAAAACAATAAAAATCAACACTAAATAAAGGAGCCACTAAATTAACACTAAAAATTAACACTAAATAAATTAACAATAAAAATTAACACTAAATAAATTAACAATAAAAATTAACAGTATCGAAAATTAAATATATAGAATCAAATTAAATTATAGAGAAGTTAGAACAATACAACCTTGTCGGAGACGGTCAAGAAGGCTCAAGAACTGGAAGGCTCAAGAACAACTGAGGCCCTGAGGGCCGGGGGAAAGCGACTTGTGGTTGTGGACTGCCTGGTCCGCTGGTCGCACGACTCGCACCGTCGTCCGTCGCAGTCGCAGGTTGTGGGCGGCTGCACTCGAGCGGAGCGGGGCTGCGGTGGAAGCGAGGCGGAGGCGTGGGGCGGCGTAGCGCTGAGTCGCTGACTGTGGCCTGTGGGAGACTGGGAGGGACTCAGTCACTCAGGGAGCGATCGGCAATTGCTGAGATCAGAGTCAGAGAGAGGGAGACTAGAGAGTTCGGAGAGAGGGAGACTAGAGAGTTCGGAGAGAGAGAGAGATCAGAAATGTGAGATGGCTGGATTGGGAAGGATTTGGGGATTTTAATAGAAATTTAGTTAGAGCCTCTAAGGCCGTTCGTAAATCAAGGAAGTTAATTGAAGGATTTAGGGATCAGAAACTTAGAGGCCGTAAGGCCGTTGAGCTGTTCGTAAATCAAGGAGTTATTAATGGAAGTTGGAAACCTAATGGAAACCTAAGCAAGGTGAATAGCCAGAATAGGCAGTATAGGCGGGAGATAGACTGGGGAAAATTGAGGCCTAAAACAAGGGGGGAAATTGGAGGCCTAAAGCCCTTGCTTTAGTTGCTTCCCCCTTGGGTCGGGCCTGAAGGGATGAGAAAGGTTTCAATTCCCATCTAAATCCAAGAACGGATACCGTTGAGTCCATAACTTCAACAGCTAGTCCGGAGTAAACGGCTACCGGTAAAGACTTATCGGTTGTGACTTTGCCAAAAAGTCAGCACAGAGACATCATTGGGTCTAATCCAATGGCTAGTCTGGCTCAAACGGCAGGCAGTAAAGACATATCAAGTCCGTTAATGGGTGTGGCTTTCCCAAAAAGCCAAGACAAGTGCAAAGCCATTTTAGAAGAAGATCAGACATATTCTCAGATTACCCAGATACTACAACAGATCGAAGGTCCCCAACAAACACCACAAAAATCGAAGAAGAAAAAGAAAAGAGAAGAGAAAGTGTACGGGTTATCATAGCAGAACAGGTAGCACATGCAGTAAAAAATGCATTAGCAACCACAACAAGCCAAGTAACAGACATTAAGGAAATTCTAGAGGACAGTACACAAAGAAAGATGGATAACTCAGGCGCAGACGTCAGTAGTGACAACGAACCTATGACACCTATGTCCCTAGATTCCATTGCACAACATAATTTAGATACCTGATTCAGAAGCCTCCAGAAAAACAAAAAAGACAGAAGAGCTACATTAACTTCCACTACTAAACGCTACAGGAAGATCCACTCACAAAAGGCACACTCAGAAAAGGCGCACTGGAAAAAGATGCACTCACAAAAGGCGCACTAGAAAAAGTAGAAAGCTTGGACAAGCTGCCTCCACGTAGCCAGAAGAAAACCCTATAACATCTCCTCTTGCCTATAAAAAGACTCCCATCTCACTTTGAAGGATATCTCGCAAGCAACTCCCTTCCATCCTTCTAAATTCTCTTCCAATGTATTCTTATCTCCTCTAAAAATCTTGTATGATAAAAGGAACAAGCCCCTTAGAGCTTGAGCTACTTTCTCTGTAAGTTTTAGCTTTTATCTTTTCGGGGATTCCCGAAAGGAAAAACCCTAAGTTATGTACTGCTTATGTCCCCTATGTATATTAAAGTCATGATTAAGCTTGTTTTCTTTTTCATGTTCAGAAAAAACTTTTATGCATCTCATAATAGCATAATTAGGCCCTTTAACCACTAGTGACCCTATAGACTTATAACGGCCGATGAGCAAAGGCTGCCGTAAGGGATATCATAAGGGGAAAATGGCTAAGTCACAGAGGGCTTAATTCTCCTAGAGCTGTCATAAAAAAAAAATTTTAAAAAAAAGAAAAAAAAAAAGAGAGTACCAGGGACATAAAAAATACATATACAAGGGGGAAATACCGATTAGGGGTTTTTCAACGTCTGAAAAAATTCATCCTATTTTTACCATAATCTTGTTAGCCATTTTAAAATTTTCACTTTGGTACGGCGACGTAGCTGATTACTTAAGAACAAAACTATATTATTAGAAGAATTAATAAACATATTAAGACAAGAAGAAGAAGAAATCTATAACTCCTTAGAAGAATATTTTCCTAATAGCAATATTAGGAATCTGAAATCTTTTAAAAGAAGAAAATTTTAGATTATTTACCAAACTTTCTCTTGGTATAATTTTCTTCTTTTAAAAGATTTCAGATTCCTAATATTTCTATTAGGAAAATATTCTTCTAAGGAGTTATAGATTTCTTCTTCTTCTTGTCTTAAGAAAGTTTGGTAAATAATCTAAAATTTTCTTCTTTTAAAAGATTTCAGATTCCTAATATTGCTATTAGGAAAATATTCTTCTAAGGAGTTATAGATTTCTTTTTCTTCTTGTCTTAATATGTTTATTAATTCTTCTAATGATATTGTTTTTGTTCTTAAGTAATCAGCTACGACGCCGTACCAAAGTGGAATTTTTAGAATGGCTAACAAGATTATGGTAAAAATAGGATGAATTTTTTCAGACGTTGTAAAACCCCTAATCAGTATTTCCCTCATGTATATGTATTTTTTGTCCCTGGTACTTTTTTTTTTTTTTGACAGCTCAAGGTGAATTAAGCCCTCTGTGACTTAACCATTTTCCCTTTATGACATCCCTTTCTGATACCAAGAGCACTTTTTTTTTGTTTTTTGTTTTTTTTTTTTTTGAATCTGGGCTATGATGAACTGGACTGAAGTGAATTGTTGGTGAACTGGACTGAAGTGAACTGTTGAGATACTTGCAGATACTTCGCTTTGGTTGGAATATTGGAACTGCTTCTTATATTGATTATTCTTTTAATCACTATGTTATGGTTGTGATGAGATTACACATTATGCTTCATATAGATTTTTGGTATTGAAGCATCTATATTCAAATATAGCATGATGAACTTCATCTGAGTCTCTTTTGGTTTTGCACTTGGTTTTGACTTGAGATTTTCAATTTGCAGCTTCTCTAAATATGAGATGTGTTTATGAGGCTCACTCCTTCAATGCGTGGACTGAAGGAGTTATTGCCTGTTACTATATTTTGGTGATGCATTCATTGTGCCAAACTATATTTTATTGCATTGATTATGCAACTCAATCTAGCATGCTTTCATTGGTTTTGACTACATTGATTCAACATACTTTATGGTGCACGGTTCAGATTTTTCTTACTTCATGAAATGTGATGCTCATATGTTTTTGAGCCCCGATAGTGAAGAAAATTATTGTGATACTGAGCCATATAATTGTACTTATAATTGTGTTCATAAATGTGGTGTTCTCTTAGCCCTTATGATGATGGAAAAACGTGTGCTGAGCAATTTCAATGCTTAAATTTACCTACTTTTATTTGTTTGATAATTTGAATTAGTCCCCAAATAACATCTTTTAATTGTGTATGTCTTTGAGAGTATTTCGAGTTTCAACTTTTTGAGTGAAGCTTGAGATGATTCACAGATTTGGTGATGCAACTAAGAACAAGTAAACCATGAGCATACATGAAGCTTGGGATGAAATGGAGCCTAGGTGCTGCATTTGATATCAAGCAGAGCATCAACATCAGCATTATGTTTTGATACTTGAGCAAACACAGCAACAGGCAGTTAGAAGCACAATAATGCAGCTAGAGGCTCAATGTTGATTAAATTAGTTCACTTTATTTTATGTACAAGATGAACAGATATAGTCCTTTTAGTATGAAATGTACAAGTCTATTGTATTTGGTTGACCGAGAGATCACAATTCTCTGTAAATACAATTTTTAACATTCAATAAAAATGAAGTTTTAGTTAACTTTTATTGTTGTTGAAGTTTTACATGGTAATATACTTTTCATCTGGATAATCATACTCATTATAGTCACTCTGATACATTACATTATCGATAATTCAGTCCAATACATTGTCTTGATGAATCAGCTGTTCCTTTTCATTACCATGGACCATTGCATATGCTTCTGGGCTTTTACATTTGCCTCCACCAACTAGCCATAAAGTGGGCACATACAAAAAAAATTAAAACAATTGAAAAGAAACTTGAACAACCAAGCTCTTTCCACTAACATGTTCAATTCCATTTCCATCTCCTTCAGCTCGGTTAAATGCTTAATGTCTTTCTAACTCTACTTCAAGCCTACTCTGTGCATTAATCTTAGTGACCATTTCAACCGTAGTGCCAGAATTTGAATTCATCTCACACCTCAAATCCATAACAAGCACGATTATATGATTAAATGGACAAGAGTCCCACTCAGTCAATTCATCATACCACTGCCAAAAGCTGCAATTGCCGCACCTGCATTTGAAGAATCATGTCGAAGGATTGTTCGGACTCCACAAAGTACGAAAAACTACTTCCTATTTTTTCTTGTTGAAGTTTTACCTGGTAATATATTGTTCATCTGGATATTCTTACCCATTATAGTCACTTTGTTTTTGATCGTATAGTCACTTTGATACATTACATTATCGATAATTCAGTCTAATATATTGACTTGATGAATCAATTGTTCCTTTTCATTACAATGGACCATTGCATAAGCTTTTGAGCTTTTACATTTACCTCCACCAACTAGCCACAAACCGGGCACATACAAGAAACATCAAAACAATTGAAAAAACTTGACCAACCAAGCTCTGTTAACTGCCATGTTCACTCCATTTCCTTCAGCTATGTTAAATGCTCTGTCTCTCCAGCCTACTCCATGCATTAATCTTAGCCTCGTATTGCTAGAATTTGAATTCATCTCACACCTCAAATCCATAACAAGCTTCATTAGATGATTAAATGGACAAGAGTCCCACTCAGTCAATTCTCCATCATACCACTGCCAAAAGCTGCAATTGCCGCACCTGCATTTGAAGAATCATGTCGAAGAATTGTTCGGACTGACGAAGTACGAACAACTTCCTTCTTGCACTTGTAGTTAGGAATTACAACATTCTCAGAGGTGTGGAAACTCTAAAAGTAGGGTTTGGATTTGATGAGGAAATTGACATTTGGGGATGAGGAGTGGATATTAGTGCAATAAACCATACAATGTAGTAGTAGTAGTAGTAGTAATAATAATAATAATAATAATAATTAAAATGTGGAGGCCGTGATTTGAATATACCATTCCACCACCTTAACCACTAGACCATTTGGTTTAATTGTGTAATAATGGCGGTTTGTAACCAGTCAATATTTCCGTGGACTGCATGCCAACATTCAAACATAGCTGCAGTGGTAGCCAAGTAGAACGTGCACTACAACACAAATCGTCTTCTTTGGATTCCCCGGCATTTATAAACACCAGTGTAGAACCTACCGGCATTTTTAAAAACGCCAGTATGAACGCCGGGAAAGCGGGCGTCACGGTAGAGTGGGGGTCTATACCGGCGTTTTGTGCAAACGCCGGTATAGGTGGAAACCTACCCTAGCGGTTTCAAAACGCCGCCATAGGGGTAATTTCATTTGGGATTTTTTTTCTTACAATACCTATCTCGACGTTTTTAAACGCCGGCGTAGGGTTTCAAAAATTTATTAAATCTACCACGGCGTTTGTAAAAACGCCAGGATAGGTATTTTTTTTATTAAAAAAAAATTTAAAATTCTAAAAGCAAAATAAATAATGGAAGAGAAATAGCAACAAAACCATACATATATATACTTCCTTCATTGACTTAAACATATTTCACCAACAAATAATGAATAACATACACAATAGTAAACCATTTCAAAATCTCCACATCCAAAAATATAGGGAAAATATTAAATACATGGTAGGATTTCCAACTTCACTCAAAGTGAATTACCTCAACTTGGTCTTCCAGAAATTTAATATATCCAATAGCACAAGGTTATTCATCATTAAATGCATGCACAAGTCTATATCAGTCTGCATAGCCTATATCAGTCTGCATATAAATGTATGCACAAGAAATTTAATGTATCAGTCTGCATATAAATATATGCACAAGCCTACTCATAATTAATCATGCCATAATAACTCATTACAAACTAAAATTATTGCTCTTATATAGATAATTATACAATTCATTACTGTATTAGTGTTTGATTGTATGCCCTATATTTGGGAATTTTATGAAATCATGCTTGTAACCGTATCATACATCATTATATCAAGAATTATTAAATTAGTAATGGAGACTAATTATACAATGCAGTAGTACATGTTATGCCATTATGTTAAGAAATATTCAAGTTGTGCATGTTAATTATGAGCAAGATTCAACAATCTATATAATAAAACACAAAGAAAGCTATCAAGTGGCTCACAATCAATCCCCCTAAAATCAAAGGCCTAGATCAAACCTCACAAAACATATTTTTCCTCCAAAATTTCAAACCTCAAAACCAAATTCCCCCCCCCCCCCCCCCCCCCCAAAACTAAACAACTTATTACTTTATTACTATTTCTCTCTTCTCTCTTCACTTTTTCATATTTCTCTCTTTCTCTCACTCCCATTCTTTCTATATTTTTACTTAGAAATTTAGATTTTCAGAATTTTAATTATTTTTTTGCACATGTTATTTTGAAAATAGTAAATATTTCTTCAACTCCACACTTAAAGTTCTAAGAAGTAGATTTTATATCTCCATTTATAATTATTTTTCAACATATACTAATGGAAACATGGACTTTTATTTACAACTAATTATTGTCATACTATTCAAACTTGAACTACATAATTATTGTTTTACTGTTTACAGGCTTTTCGTGTTTTGTATTGTTCCGAAGACGTGCCGTAGGCACGTGCCCACGGGCAAATCTAGTTATAAAACAAAACAAACCTTACTTCCATATATAGAAGGACATAGATTATCTAGCATTTCAAATCAAAATTCACTTTAGGTAATAAATTAATTAAATCTAAAAGTCTTAGAAGATGATGCCCAAGAAAGTAAGAATCTCAAAAGCAGATACTCTTCAAATATAAACTGCAAGTTCTTTCATTGCATCCGAAAAGGGACTATAGTTAGGAAAGAGGAGTAACTCACATGCTTATCTAGTTCTTCAAGTTTTGATTTTGTGATACGTGCAATTTTCAGCACTTCATCAATATCTTTTTCCATATGGTTCTTGCTTACTGTAGGCAAATGTACACACTTAACATTGTCTGATATTATTGAATTCAGATAAATTTAAAACTAAATGCTAAGCTTAATTATCAACCTTTCATAGCAGCAGCCTTGGTAACAACTTTGGACTCCTCATTAGCATCTTGAAGATATAAATATTGTAGGGAATCAAAGTTTGAATCCCTGTAGATCAATTTTCATTATATTATTCTCAGACATTCTTATACTTTTCTTCAAATGGTATAATGGAAATGCAAGAGGGCTAATCTAACCTGAATCTTCTTCAAGAACTTTGAAAGATTGTTGATTTGTTCTTCGATACCTCGCGCCTAAAAAAAGTCATGCCCCAAGTTAAAATTTAGTATGTGTACTAGTACAACCATGCACATACATATAACTTAGCAAAAGATATAATGGAAAAATTCACTTCTAAAACTCAAACTAATTTGACCAAGGAATGCTTGCAATAAAAGAGGAAGAATTGAGCCAAAGTGAAACACAGTTCACATTTCCCATTTTCATTAGATAAAAGACATCACAGTTAACAACACAACATAATCCTAAATCAACCAAACATCACAATACTAACTGAGTTATTTGAAACCTAAATTGATTTTAAGACGGTTGTTTGCAATGGAAGCATTAACTGGAAGAGAATTGACAGCAATGACATTAGCGAGAGGTAGGATAAAAAGATACTAAACTAAGAATGATCAAAGCTAATCACATATATAGGACTTATCAGATATAGATGGATGCACCAACCTCATATGAGCGATCGACTTTTTACGGCGTGGGAACTATCCAACAAAGTGAACAGGGAAAATGAAAACCAGTTAGCATTGTAATTGGAATCTCACCAAAACACAAAAATAGCTAACACCAAACTGATCCACCCAAAATGATTACCAAATCCCAAGTCGGTTTCAGTCACTTCATTACAAAAATATACAGTTGATGAAATAAGCAATTACAACGATTAGCAAATTAGTGAAGAAATTACAATAGTTAGCAACTAATTCATGGTTCAAAAACTTCATTAACTTCTAAGAACCCTAATCCATGCTTCAAAATTTAAAGACCCTAATACAATCATACAAGCTAGAAATTTCTACCAACACCCACAAATCGAAAACAATCGTTCTCTTCGCGTTTCATCAATTCATTGTAAATAAAATTAGCATAACGGAAAGCCAAACAAAAATTCTAATTAGCATAACGGAAAGAAGAAGAAAAACCATCAAATTAAACAAACACTAACCCTAATTTTCTCGAACAACACAATTAGGATCTAGAGATGGACTTGCGACGGTTGGGGGGGACGACGACGAGGGCCGGGGACGACGTCGTCGATGAGGCACGACTACAACGAGCTGTGGTGGCCGGAGGATTAGGGGACTAGGGTTTGTGTGAGAGAGAAAGAAAGAGGAGGGATGGGAGCACAACGACGGTGAGAGGGCATGACGACGGGGGCAGGGGATGACGGCAGGGGAGGGGGCACAGCGACGACGAGGTGTTGTAGTGAGCGAGGATTTAGGGGCTGGGGTTTGAGAGAGAGAGAGAATTAAGTTTAAAGAAATAAATTTGGGGTCCTTTGTAAATTATAATTGAGCTATCCCGACGTTTTAAACAGAAAAAACGCTGGTATAGCCCTACTCTGCCCCGACGTTTTGTAAAAACGCCGGAATAGAGAGGTGTTTTTTAAATTCTTTCTTAAAATACATGTCTATTCCGGCGTTTCTACCCAAACGCCAAAATAGACATATTGTTTTGTAGTGGTGGGAACTTGTGAACATAGGAAATTGCAAATTAACATGAAAACTTGTGAACATGGGAACAACTTGGCTGCAAAGTTTCCACTGCCTTATAAATAAAGGTAGCCCTAAGTTCATTCTTCATCACACACTGTCACGCCCCGCTTCCCAAAATACGAAAATATGGGCACGCAACTGAGGCCCAGCGAATGATATAAGTATACCAACTCATATCATCCCTAAGTTGTACAATACCCGCAAGCTCAACAATACAATAATAATCACATGAACGAGAATATAATGCAATAACCAATATCTATGATACAAGAACTTACAAAATATCTGAGAACGTACAATGCAGTAAACAGTTCTCCAAGTTCCTTCAGTATCTCATTGATGTACCTATATAATATTAACTCAAAAGAAAGATAGATGGTACCCGTTAGAGCAAGCTGCAGGCCACAAGTAGTACAAGCAAATTGAAAACATGAATAAGGATAAAACAGGGAATAAGGAATCATGTATACAGGGAAACATGTCATGTAACAAAAATGCAAACATATAAACTGGGATCACGTAAACTTGAGTTATAAGTAGGAGTCGTGTAACTTGTAAACTGAAACTAGAGGCGGGTAAACATGACTTCAGTGTACATTCAATCGATAACAAGGAATCATGTAGCAGGAAACATGTCATGTAAATAGGAATCATGCAAACTTGTAAACAGGAACCATATAACTTGTAAACATGAATCATATAACTTGTAAACATGAATCATATAACTGGAATCATGTAACTTGTAAACATGAATCATGTAACAGGAATCTTGTAACTTGTAATCAGGAATCATGCACATGCTCAGTGTTAATCGTATGTCTATCAATCTTTTATAAATCCTAACTAATGCATGCAATCCTGCATCATATACCACAGGTTCAGGTGTATACAAACATATTAACGCTTAGACTCTAATGGTGAATTCTATAGGATTATGTACTCGGATCTTGCAGTGACATTAACAGGAATCATATCATATCATGTAATTATGTAATCATGTAATGGATACTAGAGGTGGCCCCAGTCGTCTCAAGATGTGACACTTAGTTCCATATAACTTGTAAAAAAGTATCATATAAACAAGAGTCACTATTATGCAAAACACGTGTCTCCTTCCAAGTACACTCTCCTTTATTATCCACTACTAGGTCTTTCCCTTATTACCCCAGCTTGTCATTATCTTATTGTAATTAACATGAACATGCAATCGATGGAAACGTGTGTCATGACCAATATCAAGGAGGTATCAAGCTTTATGCAATGCATGATATACAAGTTCAGTTAAATAAATATAAGAAAATAAATATATTTACAATCAAGAACATGAAGTTACAATTCTGGACAGCAATACGTTGTTGTACAAAAAATTTACTTTTCTATTGCTACAGGAAAGCGAATCAGGTACTGTTAGGGGTTCTAGAAAATAGAATCCATGCCGGTTCTAACTCATATTCACACGACATATTATAATAACAGTAGCTATGTGTATAAATTCATTCTTTACTGGTATAGTGTTCAGCAGCAGATCAGGATCAAACTCTTATATATATAAATCGATTGTAAATTCATTTAAAAATCTTATAAAAGTCATAAATTAATTCCTAATGGTATTAAGTAACATATAGGTAAATCTCGGGTCATAATTCTGCTGATAACACATTATTTTAGTCAATTAATCATGACGGTGTACTCTTAATCAGTAATCAGAATGAAAGATGTTACAGAGTTAAAATCAGTATATCTTTCAACTTACAAGTCGGTTTCGAGATCCGTTAATTGTTATGGATTCTAGACATAGCAGGCTACAACTTTCATATATAAAGTTCTAAATAATGTTATCAGTAACTAGGTCAAATCTTTGTACAATCTTGGGTTGACAACTGGACAGAATTTTAACATTTGTAATATAGAGCGATTGTAACCCTAAAAATATATAGTCCTATGATTAGAATTTAACAAGCATCCACATGCGGTAGCTAGGATGGATTCTACTATTTTCACAGCAAGAATCGTTATTTCTACGGCATTAAACATAAAATCAATATTTACATTACTATATCAGGACACGATCAAATAGCGTCAAATCTTAACATGTATTTATATACCTATATCTCTTTATCTTGTGTCCGTGTAATGCATGTAATAATGCGGGATATTCATGATATGGGATTAACAAGAATCTAGTAGGATAATATATACTAATGGTCACGATCAATCAACACGTAAAGGGAAGGACAAACGAGATTATAACACTATGAATCAACCAAAGACTACTTGCAGAATTCAAAACAAAATCTTGTACGGGAACAAAAAGGGTGTACAAGAGAACTCTTGGCTTTTTACGCTACTTCAAATGTTAAAGAACGACGAAATGAAGAGGATCCCGACGATGGCAACAGTACAAGAGCAACGAGCAAGAGCGAACCGTAGCTCACAGTAAGAGACAACGACACGACCACAAGAGGACAATAACGGCAATAGTAATAGCGACAAAAAGTACTTGGCGATGATCGTAGGTTGGTGCAGCGACAAGGAGCTTGGGTGAGGGAGAGTGGTAGCGCTGGTGGGAAGCAGCAGCAGTCGTGCGCGCGCACGGTTGCAGCAGTTGTTGTTGCTGCAGTGAGCGGCAAGGTTAAGGCAGCAAGGAGGCGGAGTGTTGAGCTTGTTGGAGGAGGCGATGAGGGAGAAGGTTGAGCGGTCGATGAGAGTTGGCGATGGTGGAAATGGAGGTACGGGAGATGGTGGGGTGGAGTTCGGTGGTGTCGCGCGGCGATGGAAGTAGTAGAGGCGCTCGGTGTTGTTGGTGATGGTGGCTGACGATGGAGTTTGGCGCAATATGATGACGATGGGAACTTCGATGGTCGGGAGTGCAGCCAAGGTGTAAGAACCCTGAAAATTTGCATATAACAATATTGTATAAAATAAAGTTAAGCATATGAAAATTTAATCTATAATTAATTGAAATTTGTATGTATGTGTAATCCCTGTTTTCCGTTTTCTGTATTTTGGGTGTATTTTCTTTTCCGTGTATTATCTGGGTTTTGGTTCTTATAAAATTTTTCGTTTTCTTAAATTCATTTTATTTCAAAAATATTTTGTACCTCCTGTTAACATCCGTTCTTTTCAGTAATTGTATTTATTGTTATTTTCAAATGGTTCTTATATTATAATACAAATCTTATTATTGCTATTATTATTATTGATTTTGAATGTTTATTAAAAATCCATTTCTATGTACTAACTGTATTTGTAGTTATTTCAAATTAATTATATATTGTAATGCAAATTACATTTTATTATAAATGCTATTATTTTATTGGTCATTTTATTATTCCTATTGGATTTTATAACTCCAAACCCTATATGCTTTTGTATCTATTTGTAAACCCTATTCTATATACCAAAACCCAATAACCCCTTCAACCCGTTAACTCTAATACCCATATATACATCCTGCATTACCCGGTTCACAAAACCAACCCTAGCCACTTTATTCACTCCATCCCTATCCTTCAACCTACCCCCGAAACCCTAGCCCTCCTTCCAAACCCATCTTCAAGCTCCCGATCATCTCCTATACTCCCATCGTCCCTCCCGCTCATTCCTCTTCCTATGGACCCTCATCCCGATCTTCCCTTTCGACTACAGCCCCACCCTGCCACCTCGCCTGCACCCTCGACCTCCCGGCGCGACCAGTCAACAACTCCAACGTCGCGCCACCCACAGCGCCCAATGATCCTCCCCCTTGCTTTCATCCTCCCGACGCTGCAGCAGCACAGCTTCTCTGCATTGCTACCCCCGACGCCAGACACAGCCACCGCAACAGAGCCACAACAGCATCTTCACAGCAGTAGCTCCAGCCGTCGCGCTGCCTGTTCACTATCGACGTTGCCCCACCAGCGCCTCACAGTCGCTGTCGCTCCCCGCCACTGCTGTCGACTACCACAGTTCACTGCCCGAGCCCTCCTTTATTTCGAGCATCAACAGAGCATCAGTTCAATCACAACCGTCCGATCCTCCATTTGATCATCACCATGATCATCATCAAGTGCTTGATCAAATTAGCCACCACCATCTGATCAGATCTTGATCTTGACCGTCGGATCTCTTTTGATCACCGCGATCGTGATCTTGATCTTCGATCTCAGCCGTCCGATCATCCCATCTTGATCCCCATCAACATCCGTGCCCGATCGTGATCATCGTGATTGTTTGCTTGTCGTCGTGTTGCCGAGATTCCTATCCCGTTATTCTTCGCATATTCGGATTAATCTAACGTCGTCCTAAAGGCAAGTCATCTTACTCTCGAATTGTATTGTATCGTATTTGAGATCGTTGATTGAATCCCGCAAGTAGATCCGTATTTATTATCGTATATTGTTTATTGTTATCCATCGTTGGGATGCTATGGATTTACACGAACGAATCCAAGTAATAGTCTTGACTTCGTGCCGTCTTTTGCCTCCAATGTATAGAGATCTTGCATGCATTTATATAGTTAATTATTTAATATAGGAATAAGGATTGTTATTGTATTTCATGTCATGACATTACACAACTATTGTAGATTGTATACTAGTGTTGATTGTTCATATGAATGATGTTGGTGTATTAGTTGATTGAGATTAGTAAGATTATGGAGATTATACATCTTAATACCATGTTCACATAGATGCAACTTGCTATGATTTATGTTTTCAACCCCTAATTCATCGTTTATAACTTTTTAATTATTTTATTCATGGAGGATATGTTGAAACCATGAAATTTATTGTCAATCTAAACATTACCATGCTGTTTCGACATAGATAATGTCATCAAAATCAATAACCTTCTGAATATGAAATGTATCCCCATGTTTCTAGTTTTCAGAACATCCAGAATTTTTGAATTTCGACTTATATTGCATGAGTTATGACCTTTTGAATGCTGCTGCGCTGTATTTTCAGATTTATGCACATACCATGTTAAACCGATGAATTAGGTGAACTAATGATCAAATATTACCATGATAATTTCCAGATTGATAGCCAACATGCTTAGGGTAATGAAAATTATTTTTACTGATTTTTAAAACGAATATTTACTGCTGTTACAACTGAAACTAGTTAATACTGATAACCAGCTAGAAACGGTAACCTGTAGAGAACATTGAAATTCACCTAGCAACTTTTGTCGGAATTTGAACTTTAAATATGCGTTGGAACCGAGCAAGAGTCTAGCTTCTAGACCTTCTGACATATCCATATTTTCTATCCTGTAGCAATAGGAATTCTGATTTTGGTACAACAATCTACTGCTGTCCAGAATTGAGTTTCTATGTTTAATAATATAAAATTGAATCTATAATGTTGAATTTGATGTATTTGATAGTATAGAGTACATTGCATGATCTTAGGGTTGTGTTGTCATCATTCAAGTGTCCCTTATTAATCGTATTATCGTTTCTCATTGATATTTTTGTCCCTATTGTTCCCTATTAGTATTGCATGTTAATTGAATAAAGAATGTTAATTAAGCCGGGGTTAAGAGTTGACTAGGGTAGTAGATAATATAGCGACTGTACTCGGGAATGTGGGTCTCATTCCCAAAATATTGTTATCGTCATTTCGCAAGAAATTGCAAATGACCAATGTTATCGTCATTGTGCAAGAAATTGCAAATGGCCAGTGTTATCATCATTGTGCAAGAAATTGCAAATGGTCAGTATTATCGTTATTATGCAAGAAATTGCTGCAATAGCCAGTGTTATATTGTGCCGAGTACATGACCTATAGAATCTACCACTTTAGTCTAAATGAAATTGACTGTATGCATCGAATCTGTAGTATGGGATGCAGTAGTACGTGCATTAGTTATGATTAAAATGAATAATATACTTAAGACTTCATCGCAGTGTCATTGCATTTTGCCATCGTTATTGAATAGTGTTATTGTTATTGTTTACCGTTATTGTTATCGTTTATTGTCATCGTTATCAATAATTGTTATTGCACATTGCATTGTTACCATTTTTCCATTATTCATTGCCATCGACTCTATTGTTTATTGAATTTATTGTTATACCGTAAATGTCATTGTTTCTCTACTTGCTATCCATGACTTGCTCTAAGGACATATTTTTCCTCTCTTTTAGATGAACAACTTACATGTAATCAAGGAGATTTGCCTGATAGACTAGGAGAGCAACAATGGTGAAAGAATTGTTTTGCTGAACCGCTTAAATAATAATTATTTTTTTTAGAACTTCAATAATTGAACAATACTGTTAATTCTTGTATTTGTGGGCTTTTGACTCGAATGATGTTAGTGTTGATTCCAGATGTTGGATTTTTATTATATTGGTTATTTTATGCTTAAATTTCAAGTATTGTTATTCATGTGATTACTTCTTTTATTGCATGCGTGGTTGTATTACTTCCTGTTTATATTGTTGAGTTAAATCGATAACAACTCATGGATGGCACAAGTCATTCGCTGGGCCATGTCACGTGCTTACATTCCATAATTTTGGGAAGCGGGGCGTCACAGTATGGTTATGTGGTTTAAATTGGCCTAATTGACCCAATGTGACCTAACTAGACCAGAATGAACTCAGTTGGACCCAATTTGACTTTTACACATATATTGTAGCATGGCATGAGCAAAAAGATAAAATAAAAATGTGTGACCTACCCTAGGGGAATGGCTGGTTATGCACAAGGGAGAAACAAGGGTTGGTTTGATTTTCAAATGGAGAATCTAGGGTTTATCATGGAAAATGAGTGGATTGTGGAACCCTAGGAGTTTATTCATCCCCACACTCAACCTTCATCTCCTTACCACCCAATGCAAGAGCTCCCCTTCTCTCCCTCATGAATCTCGACCACCTACCTACCCCCTCTTACTCTTTCTATTTAAACCCCCTCACTTCTAACCCTAGCTCACTTTGTTCATTCTAACTCCAAACAAATTTCTTCTACACTTCTAATCACTCTCTAAGGAGCTAGCTACTGATTTTGGTGGAGTCCAAGGAGCCAAGAAGAAGTGAAGGGAGCTAGCACAAGGAGAAAGCACAAGGAGCAAGAAGAACTAGGAGCTTGAAGCTAGGTGGGCAAATTCCAACAAGGTGGGTATCTCTAAAATCTCTTGTTGTGTTTAAAAAAAATTGTAGGATATTCTTGATATGATTTAGAAAACATGAGTTGGTTTTGAAGCTTGTGAAATTGTTTGCATTCTAGTGGTATTAGTAAAATATTGAAATAAACACTCAAAGAAAGCTGAACAAAAACTTGTGCTAGGTCTGTATGCTATAACTCAAAGAATATAATGAGTTTTCGTTTGAAATTTTAAATGTAGCATCTTATGCATGTTATACACCGTCCCACCAAATTTCATAATTTCATAATTTCATAATTTTCTAATTTTATTTGATATTTTAAATTATTACAAACTTGTATACTGGTCGTGAGAAAAACAGAGTTGAAGCATATTATGTTGACTTTTTCTAGACCTTGAAACTCTTAAATCACTTGGATTTTTCATATGAAATTTTTATATATGAAACTAGTCTCTGTATAGATCGTGCATGTCAAATTTGAATGATTTTGGACAACATTTTCTATGTGAAAGAAATTCGTGAACACTTGGCTAACTGAATGGTAAAACAGAGCAGGACAGAGTTACTGTTTGTGCATGGACTTCTAAATGACATAACTTTAAAAATTCATGGTAGAATTATCTGAATTTTGTACATGCTCTGATTTCATGTGTTAGGAGCTAAATTCTAAAATTTTATGAGTTTCTGACACCAAATGCAAATTTTAATAGATTTTATCTCAAAACAGTGTTAAGGTATTGTTCTGTTCTGGAAATGTGTATGCATGTTAAACTTTGAACAATAAGATCACTTAAACCACATAATCCTAAGAAACGTTTATCCGAGAAGTTGTAGTACCCACTCAGACCTTTCTGTAATGTCCAGGAACTCAAGATTCTAACCAATACACGATTTATGATGATTTTTACAATATACAGCAAATGCATGTAAACGGACCGACCCTGAGTTCCCGGGGGCCCGAGGCGAAATACCCAAATAATAATTTTTGGGGACCCCTAATAACAATATAATTTTTTTACACGCAAAATATGTACTTGTTTTTACAAGGGAATACGAACTTAGGGGCCCCTAAAATTGCAAAAAAATCGAGGACCTGAGGCGGCCTCCTCATCGGCCTCAAGGTGGGGGACAACCCTTCATGTAGCATCTATAAGCTTACTGTTTTGATGCCTTGTTTATGGACTTGACTTAGAACTTATGGTTTGAGCTTAGAGTTGCTGTTTTGTGGCTAATAAATCATGATATAGATGTGTGAATGAATTATGATTTCGATTATCTATGTTTCACATTGAGGAGTAGCTGTATATGCTTTGTAGGAGCAAATAGATTTAGTTTGTTCACTGTTTTGAATTAGATATTGTGATAAGTGATTATGTGTTGATATTGATTATTTTGGGATGAGATTCGTGGCCAAATTTTGTTTGTTTTTGTTGTCTACTTTAAGTAGAAGCATGGGGATCACCCGATCACGTTCTTCATTAAAACGGGACTGCAGAAGACCCTATATTGGCATGAATGCCAACTTGCATGCTTGTTGATTGGAAATCCAAATTCCCATTTTTAGGGCTTTTAAGTACTTCTTTGTATGTTCATGGTGTAGAGTTTATTCCTGTAGTAGTGTACTCTTGTTGAGCTTCTTAGATAAAGTTTTGAGACTTTAGGACTTAGCCTTGATATTATAAATAGACGGGTATAATAGGAACCCGTATCGCATCCAACGCATTGGAGGAGATGACTCGCTCGCCGACATGCTCGCCTTCTATGAAGGTATTCCATAGTTTTGGTTGGTGCTGCCACTTTTCGAGGGACCGTGAAGCATGAAGGTTAGCGAGATCAACGTGTTTTGGTCGAGCCAATGTTGCGATTGAGCTCCAAGCGTGGCAGTAGCGGCGATCGACGGAGTCGGTTTGCCGTATGGTTGGCCAAATGTGGGTCGAGGCAGCTAACTCTTGGTCCAAATTTGTTAGCCGATTTGGGCCCTCTTGTTGGATGGGTTATGTTCTAATAATGAAAAAGCTAGTTAAATAGAAAAGAGCCTACAAGTAGAACTTAACTGGTTGTTCCTAATAAACAAATGTAGTTTACTAAGTTAAAACAAGGAGATAGTGGACAAATTGCCTAACTAAAGGATGGTTAGATAATTTGAAATAGACCTAGACTCGCCTAATCATTCATACATCTATTAAGATAATGAAAGAGGATTAGAGCTTGGCTAGAGTCATGGAATTCAGAACCTGATAAACAGAATAAGTTTAGCAATTGTATAATCAATCTTATTCTTAATCTTGGCCCTAGATTGGATTAACACTAGTACCTTGGGTTTAGTTGTGTTGTAGGACTAGTTCGAGTCGTTGTTGAATGTAAGGATAGAAACTAGTAGGTGTTGTGTTCGCCTATAAGGGGGACGCGTGGCGTCTTCATGCCTGGCCTGTGAGTGAAAATTGTGGGGGCTTCGGTGTATGTGCCTTTATATCCGCAACAACCTTTGAAGAGGTTTGGAGTGGTAAAGTCATCTCGATTGCAAGTTCTGGTCTAGTATAATTACAAGGGCAGAGAGTTGGGAAAACCCTAATATCCATTAGGTCCTATGCTGATCAATGCGGACATGAGACTTAGAGACTGCCCTGTGAGTGAGACTCGATGGGAAAGGCTCTAAGGTCTTCGGTGAGGAGCCCATGTGTCCGTACATCAATTTTTGGTAAGGTCCGGGGAGACAAAATTACCGCGATCTACTATTATTTTTAGCAGCGACGAAGTAAGCCGTGCGACTGCGACCCCGAGCATAGTAGGTAAAACACGAGATATTGGACACCACTACTTCGACAGCGATTGGAGTAAGCCAGACGACTGCAACCTCATCATCACTAGAGTATCAGAGATAGGAGAGAGCACAAGAGTAGGTTGCATGGCGGGGGATCGAACCCCATCATTGGAAGAACATTGTTTGATTGGGGAATGTGTAGTAGGAGATGCATATCTCTCTAATCAAGCGTGCATTAGAATAAGAGCATGGTATGCATTTGAGTGTGCATTAAATTATAGGTCATGGCATACACCGACACTAGTGGTTTAATTCACATTTTTCTTTTGCATCAATATATTGGTTGTTTTGGTTTTGGAGTCGCTGGTTTCATCAGCTTTCCGTCAATTGTATTCAATTGACGTGCCTACAAATATTAGTTGTATGATTGCTGATTATGGAGCTGGGAACTTGAGTTGCGTGGAGCATTCAAGTAGATATTATGAATCAATTGTAATATGTAGAATATCGATGTAATTCATGATGTAACATTTTATTGTAATCATTAGATATTTTAATAGCATTTGTGGCAATAAAAGTTTTTAATTTCATGTGTTATTTCTGTGTTATGTACTCATTTGAAGGAAAAGATCTTGGTTATGTCTCGAATTTTCGGTATTGAGAATTCGGGGCGCTACACAAGGAGTGCGGGTGCGATGCTCAGGCAACTGCGAGTGAGAGAAGAAGACCGGGGGGGGGGGGGGGGGGGGGGGAGGGGGGGGTCATCGGGGACTCAGTTGCAGCGACATCGAGGGGTGCAGTCGGGGTGAAGAAGAAGGCAGGAGGTCAGGGCTGGCGGTTGAAGGTGTGCGACGCTGGAGGCAGGGGCAGTGGTTGTGTGCAGTGGGTTTGGCAGCAGTGGTCGAGAGCACTTGGGACGTCAGGGTGCAATCAGTGATGGTACTTGGAGGGGAGCGAGAGAGGCAGGGGTGGCACCGATGATGGTTGCGGTTGAGTTTTGATGGGTTGAAATGAAGATGAATAAGAAGGAGAGGAATAGTCAGGATGCAGATGTTGAAGGAGAAGGATTAGGGGGATTAATTAGTGGGGAGATTATTAAGGAGGCAATTAATGAGATAGTGGGGATAACGTAAATAGAGATTATGGAGATATTGGAGGGCAGTTGTGGCTTAGTGATTGAGTTTGGTTCATGGGCTAAGAGGTTGGGCTTCAAATAAACCAAAATAATATACATAAGGTGATTTAGAATATGACTTGGTTTGGAAATAGAGCCTAACTCATGATTTAAAACATCAACAATAATAATACAAAAGTATGAGCTAGAGTTTGCGTTCAAAATAATAATTGAAAAATCAAAAGAACGCAACTTAGGTTGAAGAGAGTAACAAAATTTCTATTGATAACTGGAATCCAATTATACAAAAAGAAAGAAAGAAAATACAATCGGAGATGGGTTAGGAGTCTAGGTTCAAACAAATTAATCGGATATCCAAATGAAAGCAATTGGGTTAAAAAGAATTGAAAAATTTATATGCGGGCTTGGGTTCAATCAAATAGGAGATGTATAAAAAAAAATTGCACGAACGAAAAGAATTTATAGGAAAATTGAAATACAAGAATACGAAGAAAAGAAAAATAAAATTGGTACAATCGAAAATGGGGGTTACACACACTACTCCTATATATATTAGTGGTTCCAGTAAGCAAAGTGTTTAGAGCAGTGATTTTGATATAGTATTCGGTAAGGGAATTATACTTGTGCTTCATTCTTAATATGACAGTATAATTTCTATATGTAATATGTCTACGGTTTATTCTCATACTTATATACATGTTGCTTTTATTTTTTGATGAAAATACATGTTGCTTTTATGATGTGAGTTTTAAGTAATAATATAAATCTAGCAAACGTACAGTTGTGGGGTATGGATCATGGAGACTATCTCCTTAAAAAGGAGGGTGAAGAGTACCCTCGGTATACCGGTAGTACCAAGATCGAGATCTAAAAAAAAAATTGGAAATAAAAAGAATGATTATTTTATTTATAAATAATTCGCTTCTTTTATGATTGTAATATCATTTCTGCCATCTTTGAAGTCATATGCATATTTACCATTACCTAAATGTTCTAATTATGCAGCCAAATGATTATTCCTCATTTTGACACTCCAGCTGGACAACCCTTATTGGGCAACTATTTGAGCTCACCCTTTTTATATTTTAAATTTTAGGTTTACTATAAAATACCAAAATACGTCAGAATAACTATCTTTTGCATTAGTATCGAAGAATCAGAATAGAAGCATATTTTGTACCTGTATCTTGAAAAGTTATGCAATAAAAAGAATTGTACTTTAGTTTAAAAATGAATAAATATTGTTTTGGAAATGTTATGATGGCAAATGTTGCACCTGCAATTCCTTGTGACATGTGATTTTTTTGGGTCAGGGGTGTTATAGATAATTTGGTATTAGAGCCCAGGATTTATTTTTAGAGAATAATTGGAATATATCTCAAAAACAGAAAAAGATGATTGGACGTAGTAATATTGCATGCATACAACCTCACATTTAACGTACGACTGAAATCGTTTTCTTTCGAAACGCTCCTACCTGCTCCTACCTACTCCAAAACCCCAAAACAACCAAAACCCTAGATCTACCCCTAGGGGCGGCGGCGGCTAGCCCTCAGCGCCGCCGCCCCCCCTCCCCGTCGCCCTCCCCCCCTACCTCTACTCCATGCCCTACCATGGCCACCATCCCACTACTCCTTTCCCGCCGTGAACCTTTCCCGAACGATCATGGGGACCAAGCCTCGATTCTCCATTCCGACCAACAGGCGCTGCGCGGCCATCGGAAATCAGGCGGAGCATACGACGGGGCGGCGCGTCCTACGGGAGATTCCAGCCGGCGGAGTTTGGGGGGCCAGGCAGCTGCGCCCCCCCCCCCCCCCCCCCCCCGCCCTCGTTTGGCGCCAGCCAGTGGCGCCCCCCCTCCCCCTCCCCCCACGGCGATTAGCTGTTGTGGTTGGGGTGCTTTTTTGCTGTGGTTGGGGGTGGGACTTGTGGTTTTGTGCGATGGAGGGATGAGACTCGAATTGGGGTCCCTCCATGATAGACGCCGGGAGTTAGATTGTCTTGCACGTTTGTGGAGCTTGGGCCCAAAGATGGGGTCCCTCCGTGATGTGTGAAGTCGGTATGTTGTGGGTGAGGGGGTGTGGGGTTGGGATTGGGGGGTGGTCGGGTGTGTCCTACGATGTCGTCGGTGCAGTCTCTACAGTGCCTACTATCTGGCTATTGAGCTTCCTCCAGCTTAGGCCACTGCCTCGTGACAGCGCCGCCTCGTCCCTCGTATTGAGAATTTGAGGTGAGATAAGTCTGTGTGGTGAGAAATCACCTGAGAGAGCTTGAACGTGAGAGAGGTAAGGTATCCTCTACACGGCTCTCTCCTGGAGGATGGTGTAAGGTGGGGTGAGCGAGATAGTTGCTTTGTGAGAAATCGCAGGAGAAAAGCGCTAACGTGTGAGAGGTTAAGGTATCCTCTTCACGGCTATCTCTTTGGTAGCGACTGTAGAAGCGGCTGGCGTGTTTGTAGGATGAGTGGTGAAGTTGGTGGGAGGCTGCGAGTTTCGATCTACGGGGTTTGGGCCCAAAGATGGGGTCCCCCCAGCGAGGTGTACGCAGGGTGCGGCGGGTGATAAAATCCTGTCAAACTTGTTTCAGGCGGGTGTGCATGTGCTGTGGAGGCACTGTACGAAGCTAAACTGACGTGCTCACAATTTTGCTGGACCGAGCTGGTTTGTCGGCCCACCCTCCAGGGTTGTTGGAGGGGCTTATTTGTTTGTAGTCACGTTGCTTCATGTATGTTTTATTTTATGTCTGTAGTTTGTATCTGGGCCCAGTACTCTGGGTTTGTTTCGTTAAACTCTTATTAATGAAACAGGGTGGCCTTATTCCACCTTTTCCCTCAAAAAAAAAATATTGCATGCATACATGCATGTGCTAATATCTAATACTATAATGTGAGAGTTGGGGTTGTGTAATTTGTAGATAATAAACCATCTAATCTCAACCATTCATTTTTAAGTGCAGGTTATATTAACCATTCATTTACTCAACTGTTGTTAGTTACCATAATACCCTCAAAGTTTAAATTTATTTACGACATAATTATTTTATAAAAGTGTCACTCATATAAAATAAAAGTTCGTGCCATTATGAATAATTTATAAAGAGTATGTGATGTATTTATTAGGACGTGCAAAGCACACATAGGTTTCTAGTCTCTAATAATAATAATAATATCTACTACTTTTTAATGGGAGAGTTTGTCAAAATCAAACATTTTTTAAATATTTTTTTGTCACACAACAAACACTACTTTGTCCCCAAACAAACCTCTAAATCACACGTGCAACTCCAAATCTATTTATCGGCATGTACATTGCACGTACAAATCAAATTTTTTTCTTCTTAATTAAAAAAAAAGTGTATAGCCCGTTTACGTCCATTTTTTTTTGAAAATTAAGGCATTCATCGCACACGCTAATTACTAAACAAACTTGTGCATCATACATGCAATTCAAACTCTTTATCAAAACGTGATCACACGTGAAAAATACTAGTAATTGTAATGTGAGAGTTGGGGTTGTATAATTTGTAGACAAATTATAATTTGTAGACAATCAACCATTTAATCTCAACAAATCTCTTTTAGCAGGAGTTATATTAACCATTCATTTACTCAAATGTTGTTAGTTACCATAATACCCTCAAAATTTAAATTTATTTACGACATAATTATTTATAAATGTGTCACTCATATAAAATAAAAGTTGGTGCTGCTAGGAATAATTTGTAAGAGTATGTGATGAGTAAAAGGAGGTCTCAGGTTCGATGCCAGATTACATCTTAGTATTTTCTTTAAAAATTATATTTATTAGTACGTGCAAAGCACGTGTAGATTACTAGTATAGGATAGTAATAATGAAAATAATGATGTAGATAGCCCCTATGATTTTGTAATTGTAAAATAACACCTGGAACACACATATTTTTATAAAATAAAAGTAAAATCCTCGTATTGAGGAGCTACTTTGCAATTATTTTTGGATTAAGATTAACATTATGAAATTTGTCCTTAAAATTTGATTCTAACTTGTTAATTTCGGAAAATTTTAATTTAAATTTTTTTTTCTATAACAGCACTTGTCTTTATACATTTCTTGTTTATGTTGTTTAAAATTTTTGTTGCTACTTGATTTCTTTTATTCCATGCATATGCTATTAAAAGAAAAGAGCCTATGATTAATTCTTAGACCTACTACCCACTACTTATATGTATTAGATGTGTTTTTTATTTATACATTTCGTTTTTTATTTATGTTAGAATTTGAGATAGAAAAATATTATTTTATTGATTGAATTAACTGAGTACAATGTGTCTCTATATATAAGAAAGAAGGGAAGACTAAACTAATACATTATTCGATATGAGACTAAACTAATTTATAATCTAATATAATATCTAACACCCCATCTCAAACTCAAGTTGGCGCAAACAACATAAGTTTGGAATACTGACGATGTTGGACGGCTCATGGTGATGTAGTTGGTGATGATGCCTGGCGTTGGGAAGATGCTCAAGTAGCTGGCGCATGGGACGGTACACTATGGCACATGGATGATTCGACTATTGGATCTTGAAAGGTGTAGAAGTGGGAAGTTGTAGGAGTTTGTATCAGTTCCTGACATTGAAGAAGTTGTAGTAGTAGTTGGATGTTTAAATGTGTAGAACTGGAAAGTTGTAGAAGGAGTTGTGGTGGCGCACGACTGTTGGTGCATGTTGGAGTACTAGTTGGTTCTTGAAGTAGTAGTAGTAGAAGTAGAAGTAGTAGTGGTGGCGCACGGTAGCGGTGCATGTTAGGATCTCATCCCCGAACTGAAAAGTGGAAGTAGTAGAAGTAGTTGGGCACGGTAGATGACGAACTGAGTTGGTGGTGGTAGTAGTAGTTGCGTATGGTAGATGGCGAACTGAGTTGGGATCTCACCCCTGAACTGAGAAGTAACAGAAGAAGTGGTAGCGCACGAAAGCAGCGCATGTTGGGATCTCACCCCCAAACTGAGAAGTAGAAGTAGTAAGAATGGACATCGGTGTTGTTGCTGTTGAAGAGGAGTTGAAGAGGTTTGTTGATGTTGAAGAGAGTATTGAAGATGGGTTGTTGCTGTTGAAGAGGAGTTGAAGATGAGTTAATGCTTTTGTTGGAGTGGGTGTTGAACCTGAGTAGTGGCAGCTATCAAAAGTAGTAGGTGATGTCGGAAACTCCCCCTCTCAAACTCATGATGGATTAACCAATGTGTGGTTGTTTCAGGATCTGGATGCGAAGGAAGAATATGAAGAACCTGCAAGAAAGAGTTTTTTTTTGGAAATAGGTCGGGTAGAGTAAGAAGGTATTGAAAAGAAGTGGGGGCAGCTTGGGGCAGCGGGAGGTCGCCGAAAGTTAGGTGACGAGGGTTTTGGGTAGTGGGTCAGATCTAGCAAGAAACCCATCTTCAATACATGTGATGCTCTTTCGGGATTCTCTGTGGCGGACGGACACTAAACACCAAACAAAAAACCCCACACCCAATTAGAACAAAGTGATTTGTAGAGGATTTGAATCAAAAGAAGTGGCTGTGGTGATCCCCTCCAGTCCCCAAACATGAAACACCAAGATCCACCAATGAAAAAATTTGGATCTGAGTAGGTCTCAACCCCATCACATCAGCGAACGGGAAAGAGGAGAAGGACATGGGTGTGCCGGCGACCCGTGGTGATGCCGACGACAGCATCGGTGGTGGTGAGTCAATGGCTGCGCAGCGGTGACAGTGGAGCGGGAGTGGCGCGACAGGAGTTAGGATTTGTCGCACCGATGTGTATAGGGAAGTCGACGAGATGCAGGTGATGGTACTATGACTGGTCCCACACACACACGAGAAGGCGACGGAAAGGGTGGTGATGTTGGTGTTGGTTCAGGAGTTGTGAGATGGAGGCGGAAGCAAGTTCGTGCTGTTGTTGATCGATGATCTTGCTGTTGTTGATGATGACATCTAGTTGTTGAGGAATTTGTAGGAGTTGTTATCACCGGAGTTAGTGGTGTTGTTGTCTCCGAAGTTGGTGGTGATGTGGGTTGGTGCAGTCGATGTCGATTGTTGTTGTTATTAATGATGACGACTATGGAGATTAGGGTTTGATTAGGAGGAGGGGATTTGAGTTAGGGCTTTGGTATTTAGGGTTTGTGATTGGGGTCAGGAAAGGGATGACGAGAGGTGGAGTTATTCCGTTGAAATGCTAGAACCACTCCACCTCGTCCATGATAATACAATATAACGATAAGGCCTTGTCGAGTACATTTTCCGATCGTTCACTACCAAGTCTACCCATAATACCTCGTCTTGCTAATAGTTTATTTTCATCATATGTGAGTATGCAAGAAGGTGTCAATGTTGTATGATACTAAGTGTGACTAATTCTACTCGTTACAAACAAATCATGAAGCAACCACATTAAATTAGCACGATCACATAATCAGGACAACGTGACCTTGCTGTACAAAAACACAGGTTACCGCTACTACAGAAAAGCAAATCTTGATACGTCAGAAATTCTAGAAAGTAGACTCTCTATCGGTTCTAGCAAATATATATATGACATATGAAAGTTACAGTAACTAGGGTGAAAACTCTATTCTTTTCAGATTTTATGTTCAAGCAGTATGTTGTAAATTGTGTTCACCTATTTGTTTCAGGTCAGAAAACTCATCAAATAAATATATAAAAATTCGGGGTTGTTCCTACACATGTCTAGGTTTAGCCAAATTTATTTCAAATTTTTATTTTTCTGTTAGCATTGTCAAATAAATTATGAAACAGCAAGATACGCATGCATTTGTGAAACTGAAAATTCTGACACAGTTGTACTAAAATGATGATATCTAACAAATTACACATCGGAATTCAAATCTGTAAAAAAGATAGTAAATTAGATATCTGAGGCTAAATTTCTTGTTTAGAAAGTTATTTCAAAATATAACAGCAACATGGTCGAAAATCTGATTAAAAAAGATACAAACGGCAGTCCAGAATTTATTTTGACATGAATAGGCAACAATTAAATCATACAACCATATAGTTCATGCTAATTAATAGTTAAAGTGCCAATAAATGTCTAACATGTATAATTTCAGTTTTAAGATGCAATTTCACAGCATGGTAATCAATTCATTTAATCATATTCAATCTAACATGTATACAATTCATCAACGGGTCTACAACATGGATCTAGTTATTTTTCATGTAAATGTGCATATACAAGAAACAATAGGGAGTAGGTTTTAAATTAAAGATAGCGGCACGATGTTAAAAATATCTCTGGTTAGCTCGTGTAAACCCTCAATAGACTTAACAGAATTTCAAATAACAATATGATAAGGAAAATGACTAGATCTACTTGCAGAGATCAAAGGAATCTTGAACAAAACAAAATACTAGTTCAAGAAGAGACTTGTCTGTTATTTAGTAGATTCGAATAAATAGAATAACGGGATTAGAATCCCGGGTGACGAACCAAAACACGGACGAGTCACGCACAAAACAGCGAACAACAAGACCAAGTCCAATCAGCAACTCAGAAACTCAAAGCACACAACATCAAGCACAGTGGATCCCAAGCAAAACACCAAACGGCAAGTACCGGATCCCCTATACAACACAGCAAACACCCAAGTGCACTGTTCCTCCTCCTTCCTCAACTCGACAGAGAGAGAGAAAGCAGGAGTAAGCAGGAGAGAGGACGACAAACACGGCGGCAGCAGCGGCGACCACGGCAAAGGCGGCGACGACAGTGCTAGCGGCGCTGCGGTCGGGAAAGCGATGCAGCGGCGGGAAACGGCGGCTCAGCGGTTGCTCTGTTCCTCGACGAAACAGAGGAACGGGAACGGTGAGTTGCTCGGCTAGATGACGACGATGACGAGGGGACCTTCGGTGGATGCGGGGGTGCACGGAGGGGCGAAGACGAGACGGCGGCGACTGCGGTGGGTAATGGTGACAACGGTGACTCGGTGGATGGCGATGGGAACAGGGGGGACGAAGGGGGATGACATGACGATGGGGATGGTCGGAGGTGACGAAGGCGGCTAAGGCGATGAGGAGAGGGTGAGAGGTCGATGGTGGTGGTCAGAGAGGCAATCGGAGCATGGGGAGCGGTTGGGTTCGATTGAAGACGAAAACAGAGGAGACGGGAGGGGGAGAGAGAAAGCGACGGAGAAAGAGGGATATAAAAATTAGGGTTTAATAATGATATTTATAGGGATTAAGAAATTGGGATTTTGGTTTGCGGGTTTGTGGGTTTAGGGTACAGATTTAGGCTCCAAAAAGAGATGAACAAGCATAAAACAATGAGATGAACATATAGCGGAACAACTCAAACTCAAATCTCGAAGAGCAAAATTTGCAATGAGCCAAAAATATGAGAAAAGAGAACGGAATGATCAAAAAAAAAATGGACCCATGAAAAGCAAAATTATATAATAGAAAGAATCTAGATACAATAAATGAAAATACAATAGAAATCCAAAATAGGAAAAAATAGGGGTTACAGTGTGAACACACATTGACTACATGTACACGTGTTTTTTACCATGGCTGAGAATGAAGGAGAGTGGTGTGAATTGGTGGAAAGCAGGGAGTTATTTTGGGAAGTGGGAGTCATATTGACCACTCATTCTTCCTATAAATAGATCACCTTTTTTGTCATGAAAAACACTAGAACCAAAACAAAAACAAAAGAGAGAAAGAGGGAGAAGAGCTTGCGGGTTGTGCTTGAAGGAAGGCCGGCCATTTTTTTGAGGGAGCTTGGAGCTTTTGAGCATTATTTTCTATGAGTTCTACTATTAGGTATTCTACATTTGAGGTGTGTGTTTCTCCAACATTGTAAATATAGTGTTATTAGTAGAATACTAGATATGTGTGAATTATTAGATGCATGATAACTTATATAGATTTAACATTCATATTTAGATTATTTGTTGTTGATTGAATGTATGAAATTATGATGTGTTTGATTTATGGGCATTTTCATAAGGTTCTGTTTTGAGTGCTAGTTGTACTTCAAAAAATCATAACTATTAAATTAGATGGAATCTAGAGCCAAAATTTTTGTAGGAGCATCTCGTATATGTCAAGAACATCCTCTTAAAATTTCATTATATTTGGATGTCATTTACTATTTTAATAAAATCCCAACTTAGGACTGGTTGGTAGTTGGCTAGTTGTTGAAAATTTGTATACTTTTCAGATTTTGATTATTTCAACATCTTAGATGAAGTATTTTGAGAAAAGTCAAAACTAAGAACTTAAAGTAGACTCAGTAACATTTTTATAAAGTCTAAGAAATCAATTTTACTTAAAGAACTAAATTTATAATGAATTTTACAAGTTTGTACAGTGGCAGTCTATATAACATTTCGACCCTACTGTAGATTTCGAAGAATTCAGGGTTATAAACATAATAATTAGGGGAAACTTATAACTACAAAGTTATAGTAGTCTTCTATACCTTTAATTTGATTTAAAGAACACAAAGTTTCATGAAGTGTATAATTTTTTATGATTTTACTTGTAGCATGAGCTACAGTTTTTGGATTTTAAACCTACTGTTTTGCAAATGAATTTAGACGAAGTAATTGAGGATGATTTTGGATGAACTTAACTACAAAGTTGTGGTAGACTCATTTATGATTCATATGAAACCAATAAATCTATTTTTGGAGTAGTATTGGAATTTATTTGATTTTTTCAATACCAATTGGTTAATGTCTTTTATCTAATTGCCCTAAAACTTTTACAACGTATAAAATTGGATTTAAAATTGGAATATTAATAAGATGTACCTTATGAGGAATTAAGAGGTAATTAAAGGATGAAGTTGGAATATTAAACATGTGTTGTTTATAAGGGTTTTAACTCATCAAGTATTATTGAATGTTAGTATAAGAAGTTGGCTACTTCATGATTGATAATAAACAATAAGAGAATAGATAAAAGAAGTTCAAAGATTTTTAATGAATGGAAAGTTTTATAAGAGGTTAGATGTAACCTATGTGATCTCTCTTTGAGATGGTTATTTGTTCTAGAGTGAGCGGAACCCAGAATACCGGCAGTTGTGATAAATGAAATTTAAGAAGTAGGCAGTGTGTGTTAACCTTCTCTTTGAGAAGTAGCCAGTGTGGGCTAACATTCTCAGTGTTTGATTTAAGTTTGGTGGGTAAGCTAGCTCTAGGTCTTAATAATTATAATTAAACCTAACGATAGGCACTAGAAAAGGAGATGTGATGAAGCTTGAGCAAATATGAGTGGGACGACTCTATATAGTCGGGCGGATGTATTCCTGGACTATCGTTACAGTCAGGAGGATGTATTCCGGGACCGGGCTCAACATGGTCAGGCGGATGTTTTTCAGGACTTTGGTTACAGTCGGGCATATGTATTCCGGGACTGGGCTCAACATGGTTGGGCGGATATATTCCGGGACTATGGTTACAATCAGGCAGATGTATTCCGGGACTGCGAGTTTTATGCGAGATGAGTCTCAATTACTTTCGGGACTGTGAATAATTGGGCAAATGTATTCCGGGATTATGAATAGTCGGGCAGAAGGGATACGAGCCTCCAGTGTTCTGAGCTAGAGCACGCTTACAGGATGTTTGCGCGATGAGGGTTTTTTTTGGTCGGGCGGATGTACTCCGGGATTGGAACCTATACTTGTGGAATATCTAAATCTTGTTTTTGTCACCGTAGTAGGATTTCATAACAAGGGATGAACCTTATATTGTGGAATATGTTAAGGACTTGCCCACGGACCTATGTAGTATGAGATGCATAGAATCCGAACAAGTGTGCATTAGTTGCATCGAAATATGTTTGTCTGCATTAGGGATTAGGTCATATCCTACATTGACATGTTTGGGATAGTCACTTTTCACACTTTGTTTTGCATTCAAGTTTGTGATTGCTAAAGTAGAAGAATCACTGTTTTATAGCATTACGTCAGTTGTATGCAACTGACGTGCCCACAGTTTTCTAGATGCAGGTTTGGACTTGGCATGGACTTGAAGTCACTATGATGAATTAATTACAAGATTAAAGGATTTTCATTGTTGTAGATTATATTGTATTCATTTAATTCCGCTGAGCTGTTGTAAAGAAGAGATTGTAAATAAAAGTTTTAAATTCCTTATAAATTTGTACGAATTTGAAGTAAAAGATCTTGTATTTTCTACGAATTGTATGTGTTTGGAATTCAGGGCGTTACAACTTATCCCCTCAAAACTGAGAATTTTATTTACCAAAATATAGAATTTGTAGCCTCAAAGTTATTTTTTGATAACATTAAATCTGGAAGTAGATTTCACAAAATCTGAAATTGCATATTCGAAACATGATCAAAGGAATCAATTAACCATCACACATTCACTAGATTTATTTGTATACATATACTCAGGGCCGGATCCAAGACTGAAATGTGAGGGGGTATGGAAAAAAAATCACACAAGATTTATACTGTTAATAGGATTCGTCACTTTTTTACTAAAAAAATGAGAATGGTGGGTGAATTTTGTTTTCTTTTTGCATTCTGTAACACCCCGAATTCCAAATACAACTAAATTCGAAGTTCCACATGATCTTTACACTTCTTTCATACAATTTTACAAGGAAATAAAAACTTTTTGTTACATCAGAGTTTACACTTACATTACATATTTACAGCGGAAGCAAATTACAATAATTTACATAAATTGAAATGTACAACTCTTGAATCAATCTTTAATCAGCATGCATTTTTTAGTCTTGTTAATCACTTTACCCTGCATAAAAACTGTGGGCGCGTCAGTTGCTTACAACCGACGAAATATTATACACGGCTATCCTCTCTATGCCGAAAAAAGTATAATGATTCTCAAATACTTAAACAATCACAAACCTGATCACAAACAGAACTACAAGGGACTATCCTATAGATGTCGTGTTGTGCGGTGCACTTAGTCCTTAATGCAGTTGTTTATATTAGATGACACTAATGTGCACTTGTTCAGATTCCATGCATCCCATACTACATAGGTCTGAGGGCAAGCCCTTAACCGTTCTTCATCTTGTAGGGTTCAATCCCTTGTCATGACTTAAACTACTACTGTAACTATGATAAGTATCCTAGATGTTCTATGAGTTACGAGCTCATGTCCAGACAGCCTGGAGAGGAATTCCACGTCATGTCACGATGCATCGTGAAGAACCTATGGACAGTTTAGTCTCTGTCATGGGACATGACACTACCCGCAGTCACCAAATACCCTACGAGCGTCGCCTGCGGTACGGACTCCTGGAAACATATCCACGTCATGTTACGACACATCGTGAAGACAGCCTGTGAATACTCTCACACCATAACTCCGACGTCCTCATACTCGTGTTTTCTTTTATTTTCATCGCGTCTTCACTATGTATCTAATCCTTAGTTATTTGAATCATGAACAAAATTAATTCTCTAGAGTTGGCCCTTCCACTATACCGGTCTTAATCATTTATACAAACATGACCCAAATCTTGGTCTTTTCATCTCAAATTTTATTTCAACACATTTCTTTTCAATGCCGGTATGAGGCTTAACTATACTCTAGTTCTCAATTGCAATTCATAATCACAAAAATTGAGTCTTTACACTCATAAGTTCTTTTTCATAATTATCATGATTTCCATTCTTTTCTATGAATCAAATCTCATACATATAGTTCAATCGGAATTCATGCATTCCGTAACCCAAGTTAATCTCTATAAATCCATTTAATTCTTGTACTACCGTTCATTTCCTTTATTCAACTCAAAAGGCCACAAATCATATTTTCATTCCCAACCGATACCCAATTTAACAATGAGAGTCCATAGATAACGCGTTTAAATCTTCTTTTATTCAAAACTTTTTTTTTATCACTTAACATAATTTTTCTCATACAATAAATTACTTTTATAATTTTTCCAGAAGTAAATTCCATAGGATTCTACACAATTTTCACTTCTAACTCACTTTTATTTAATCAAATTAGTACCCAAATATTTTTCATAGGATCTACATTCTTTTAGAATAATTTACATATTTTTTTCGGATTTTTAAAGTCTTTAATTTAAAACTCAAAAAATCAAATATTTCCAAAACTGCCGAGCTCAGGTTTCGAACCCGCGACCTGAGCTAGGGTGCAACCACGGTAAGTGTAGGGAATAAATGAATAAGTATTTTGGGTTTCGGGTTCTGGATTTATTCAAAAAATTCAGAAATAAAAGCAAAACATGGGTTTCGAACTCAAGACCACAGGGGTCACCTGAACACTACAATAGCGCCTAGCACACTCGACCAATTGGTCTAAGGGACCAGATTGTCACAAAGAGGATTGGGATAGTTTTGATCCAATTCTTCGCTCTCTACTACTTATTAAAAAATTTCCCAAAACGATTTTTTTTGTTCTTTTTCTTCTCTTTTTGAAACATAACTTTCCAGATTTTAAAATATATATAAACACAGTAAACCAGTATTTTTAAATTCATTATTTGCTTATAAAACATGCATTTTTTATCTTATTTTATGTTCTATGTCCATAATTTCGACATTGAGAACAAATCATATTTGCACACATTTTGAAATACAAATTTCTACAAAAATACTTCATTACTTCATTCTTTTATTTATTAGTCAATCACATTAATTTAGAACACCAAAAATTTCTTTCTTGCTATAATGAGATCACTCACAATTAACCAAATCAATTTCACATGAAGTATTTAATTTTGTCTCATGTACATAGATTTTCTTCACACAACATGTTTCTCAAATATCTAGCATGGCAAAACATGATATCTCCTAGCATTTTAATTCATAATTTATCAACTAGCAATCATTTCAACAAACATCTTCTAAATTATCAATTCATCTCTACATAAGCAGACATGGGGCCAATTTCACTTAAGTTTTCATTAATCATTCTATCAAAGCATTCCTAGCATGGTAACTAGAATTAGAAGCATGAGAAACACTCACCTATTTGGAGAAAATGAATAGAAAGCTCCTAGAAATCTTCTAGAATGCACGAATGGATCCTTCTCCTCCTAGATTGTGCCTCAAAGGTATCTCCTCCTCCTTGGTGTAGCAAACCCGAGCTCCCCCTCCTTGGATGTAGTCCGGCCTCTCCTTGGATGAGCACACCCACACAAAAACTCCTCAATCTTTTACTCACCAAAAACTCTCAATCTTTTCTCACTCTAATCTTTTCTTTCTTAATCAATTTTCTAATGTACTAAATGAGAAGAACTAGGGGGTATTTATACATTTTTTGGGTGAGAATAGATGACTAGGATTAAATCAAATAGTTAGAGATCAAGGCTAGGATGAGTTAGGAAGTTGTAGCAACTATCCATGATGAGATAACTATCTCCCCACTAGCTCCATCTCTCCCTCTCTCTTTGTCCATTACCCCATCCGGCCTTGAGTGAAAGGTAGTATGCATTGCATACTCCATTGTATGCACATGCCACCCAGTGTCCCTCATTTACAAATTTGTTCATGTGAAAAATTTAATTGTCCATGAAATGAGTCTACACTACAAGTTAGACCATTTCAAAAGAGAATTAAAGTAAATGGGCTCACTAATGGGCCAAAACTAACCATGGGCTTAAATAATTAGTTTAATTAGTAAAATAGAGTGGGCTTAAAGATAATTAAGCTTAGATTTTAATTAGGCTTTTTAAAGAGAATATTTTTTTGGGAAAAATAAAGGAAACAAATACTATATAAAAATATTTTATAAAAGAAATTATACAAATGAAATCATACGTGCATAACACGTAAAATCACCAAAAATCTCATAAATGAAAACTAGGGTGTTACACATTCATCATATCATCGAACACCTAGCCTACTTTAAGGAAAAAAACTACTAAGCTTTAAAGTCCGATAGTTAAATTATTTGTTCTAACTAGCATGTAGGCGGATAGTTAAACTAAACAGGAAAGTTAACCCAACCTGAACTCTAATCTAATAATAGCATAAACACTAAATTTGGCGATATGATGAATTTATAATGGGCAATTAATCATACTTCTATTGACAAAATTTCACTTCGAGGGTTCATCCAAGTTGTTCAAGTCCACTTACAACTAAGACCAGCTTTTCTAAAACATATAACAATTTAATCATCCACATACCTATAATTCCTTCTCACTTTTAGCTTGATTCGATTGGACTCCACTTCATTTTCCCAACAATGCTAACATCAAACCCACAACTCAAAACATTCAAAACACTATAAAAAATAATTTCTTTTTTCTTCCTCTCTCTCTCCTACTCTAAAAACCCAACACCCAATACCTCTAACTCTTCCATCACCACCACCACCACCACCACCACCACACAAAAACAACTAAGTTACAAACCCAGCACGCATCAACCGCCCACTCAAAACTCCAAACAATATCCATTTCAATTCACCAACAATGTAACTCAAAAATAGCAACAATATCCATTCTCGCTCTACTCCTAAATCATTTCAACAAAACATAGGAAAAAAGAAAAACTTAGTAACCTCAAAATTCGGCAATAAACTCTATAATCCTTCACCAGAAACCCAGTGGTGAAACGAGAATTAAAATTAGGGTTCGGAGATTGGAGAAGGAGATGGAGGGATTCGAAGGAATTAGGGTTTCGGATTGGAAGTGATTTTGATGAAATCGAGTCTGGAATAGGAGCAGATGGAGCAGGAGGAGAAAGAAAATGAAGTGTTTGGACTTTGAAGTTGTGCTTGGGCCCAAAAAAAAGAAGTCTAAGGAAGGGAGGGGGGTTGTAGCATTAGCACCCCAAATATTCCGATATATATAAAAAATGTAATGGGGCTACAAATTTTCGGGGACCCTTAGATTAATATCGGGTGATTTTTAGGAATTTTTATGGACGAGAAACCTAGTTATTAGAATTTGAGTTTTGTGCATATGTTGTATGCACGTCAGGAATTCGATGAAATGCCTGTGAGGAATTAGAGTGACTGTAGCGGTGGGTTAGGGGAGATTTGATATGGTTGGAGATATGGAGATATAGATAATCAACATTAATTGGTTTTGAATATTTTAAGCCCTAATTAGTGTTATAACATGGTAATAGGAGAAGAAGCGTGTTTGGGGAGTGATATGGCTAAAAATGGGGTTTAATCGGAACCGTCCAAATCGGGCACGAATCTTGAAGCTCGGGGGTAAAACAGTAATTTCACCCACCAACGGGTCTGAAGCAGGCACTGGATCTCCCCTTCACAGATCCAATAACCCGCGAATGGATCCCCTCCAACTGGGTACGGGTTCCGACCCGAGACAAACCCAGACCAGCAGGAGGAAATCAGGGTCTCTGATTTGACTAAATCAACGGTCCTGATCCACAGTTATCCTCTCACCGAGGATTAGGGATCAGTTTCCTAAACCGATCATGAGGATTTTACTCCTAACAGAATCACAGGAAATCAGATCCCCAATCAAATCCCCATGGCGACTATAAATACCTCCGACCTACCACTGTTACAAGGTAATGACTCTTTTTCCAACTAAAGCTCTTTTTTAATCACATCCCTGGTTACTAACAAGAGCGTCGGAGGGTGCGTCGCCGGGATCAACCCCGTTGTATAGCACTTCCTTGCAGGTGAACGGCGGGAGTCAGCAGCCCAATTCCGACGAACAGGCTTGGATTCGCTATTCAGGTTTTTCCACGAACCCACAAATTCTATCTGTTTACCCCCACACCAGATTCAGCGGTAACAGATTGGCACCGTCTGTGGAAAAATCAGACGAATAGCATCTCCTCCTCTTCCCGTCAGGAAGATCTTCTCCAGCCATGCCGCCTAGAAAGGTTAGGTCCCAGGGGTCCAATCGTGGACCCAATCCCGATTAGCAACAGGAAGTACCCCTCCAACCCGCTCATCAACAGGGGCAACTTCCGCTGCAGGCCGAGGATCTACCTCCTCTTCCAAATCAGCAACATCCCAATGGCCCCACCGGTGTAGGGGTCTCTTATCCCGACCCGCAGAAACAAGCTTTCCATCCAGACCATGTCTCCATCCACAATGCCTCCTCAGATTCTATGGCCTCCCACAATCCTCGAGCTTCTGACCTCCCCAACACCGTCCTAAATCGGCAGAAGGATGAGGTCCTTCGCCGCCGCCTAGATGAGAAGCGGGCCCGAGAGGGAGTCTCCCGCCAACATCAAGGTGAGCGATCTCCTCATCGTCGAGATGGCAGGAGGTCTCCGGACCGAAGAGGACAGGGGGAATCTCCTGAGCGTCGTAGGAGGAGGCCACATTCCCCTGCTGGTCGACATCATCCGAGAAACGATGAGGCACCCATCACTCGTGCCGAGTTCCAACAATTCCAGGCAACGGTGTTGCAGGCCCTCAACCTTCGTCCCAACAACAATAATGCCCAAAGGGTTCCAACACCGCCACGAGTCCCAAGTCCTCGCCACCGCTCCATTACTCCTCCCCCGGCTCCTAGTCACCAGCAACACAATCATAGTCCTCGCCGATCCCAGGACTATCGTCGCCGTAGTCCCCGCTCTCCTTCCTATGAAGACGAGTCCAGGGAATCGTTTGACTACCACCGGAGAGACGATGCCCTCTACCGCCATCTCCACGAGATGGAGAGGCGCCTCGGTCGAATGGACAAGGAGGAGGAGTCGAGAGGAAGGACCGTCCGCCCCAGCAGACCCCCCTTCTCCCGGACCATAATGGAGGCTCCTATCCCGAGGGGCTTCAAGCCTCCGCAGTTTGAAACTTACTCGGGAGAGTCGGATCCCATTGACCATGTCGAAAGCTTCAAGACCTTGACGCTAATCCACCAAGCTTCCGACGCCATGCTTTGCAAAACCTTCCCCGCCACTCTCAAGGGTTCGGCTCGGGAATGGTACTCCCGGCTCGCTCCCTCTTCCATCTTCTCTTTTGAGTAGTTCGAAACGCTCTTCATAACCCACTTTGTGAGCAGCAGATGAACGGAGAAGACCAGCCTCTCTCTACTCCACCTCCGACAGGAGAGGGGAGAAAAGTTGAGGGACTATGTGAGGAGGTTTACTGTGGAGGTCAGGTCCATCGCCTCCCTCGACCAGTCAGTGGCGGCCGTCGCATTCCAATCCAATGTCCTCAACTCTAACCTTCGGTCGTCCCTCGCCAAAAAGCCCCCGTACAACTTCGCCGACCTTCTCCTTAGATGCGAGAAATATATTCGGGCGGAGGAAGCCGAGTGCTTCCCGGGTTTCGGAGGATCCGCTTTCGGGTCGAAGAGAAAGACAACGGAAGAGGAAGGGGCCAAGAAGCTACAGAAGGATAATAGCGGTCAGCGCCGTCCTCCTCCCAGGTTTGAAAAAAGTCACTCCTCTCACCACCAGCGTCTCCACCATCCTGATGGAAGTCGAGAAGGAGGGAGTTATACCTCCCGCTCCGAGGATGAACACCCCAGCCAAGAAGAGGAACAAGGAGAAGTGGTGCTGTTACCACCGGGATCATGGCCACGACACCAACGACTGCCGGGCGCTGAAGAATGAGATAAAGGCCCTCATCCAGAGGGGGCAATTGGCTAAGTTTGTGAGAACAAATGATCGGGGAGATCGCACCACTCCTCTGCCTCGGGGGGCTAACAAGCGCTCTGAGCGACGCGATGAAACCCCCGAGTTCGAGGAGGAGCGTGTTCTGCACCTTATCCACGGAGGTCCCATGGGGGGCTCTTCCAACTCCTCTCGGAAGGCCTTCGTCCGAGAGGTCAATTCAGTTCACGGCGCACCTCCCCCCAAAGGCCTCGGCGTCCCAGTAACTTTCTCTGATGAAGACCTCGAGGGGAGTCCGAACTCCCCACTGCGACGCACTTGTTATCGACCTCCGCATGGCGAACTTCAAAGTACAGAGGATCCTGGTAGACAAAGGGAGCTCCGTGAACATCCTCTTCCTCTCGACATTCCGAGGGCTGCAACTATCCCGGGATCGCCTCAAACCGGCCGGCTACACGCTCCACGGGTTGACGGAGGCGCCAGTAACTGTCGAAGGGGTTATCACCCTGGACGTAACTGCTGGGAAGACCCCTACCACCCGGACAGAGCCGATGGACTTTATGGTCGTCGATGTCCCGGCCGCATACAATGTCATCTTGGGCCGACCTGGCCTAGCTTCCCTAGAAGCCGTTCCTTCGGCGTACCACCTCAAGATGAAGTTCCCCACCCGGGCGGGAGTGGGAGAAGTCAAGGGCAGCCAAGAGACGGCTCGGAAATGCTACATGACTTTCACTGTGGGTCCGGTGCTCTCCCTCGAGACTTTAGAGATCCCCGAGCCGAACGTCCGACCAACGTCCGAGCCGGTGGACGAATAGGAGGAAGTGCTCTTCTCGGACGAGGACCCGAGCCGAAAGTTCCTCATCAGCAAGTCCCTACCGACTGCCCTATGTTCCGACTTGGTGCAGTCCATCCGGAAGAACCGCGACCTATTTGCCTGGTCCGCCGCGGATATGCCCGGGATTTCCGAGGAGCTTCTAGTGCACCGCCTCAGCGTCGAACCGAGGTGCAGACCGCTTCAGCAGAAGAGGCATAAATTCGCTCCCGAGCGACAACAAGCCATCAAGGAGGAGGTGGACAAGCTCCTAAAAGCTCGGTTCATACAGGAGGTGAACTACGCCGAGTGGCTCTCCAATGTCGTCATGGTTAAGAAGTCCAATGGTTCCTGAGGATATGCATCGACTTCACAGACTTGAATAAGGCATGTCCAAAGGATTCGTTCCCTCTCTCGAATATCGACACCCTCATCGATGCCACCTCGGGCCATGAGCTCCTCAGCTTCATGGACGCCTTCTCCGGCTACAAACAGATACGAATGTTCTCCCCAGACATCCCGAAGACTTCCTTTATTATCGACCAGGGCCTCTACTGTTATAGAGCTATCCTGTCGGATTGAAGAATGCTGGAGCCACCTACCAGTGCCTCGTCAATAAAGTCTTCCAAAGCCAGATAGGCCGCAACATGGAAGTATACGTCAACGACATGCTCGTGAAGAGCATCCGAGGAACTGACCACGTGGCCGACCTACAGGAGGCATTCGGCGTACTGAGAAGGCACAACATGAGGCTTAATCCAAACACGTGTGCGTTCGGGGTCTCGTCAGGAAAGTTCCTCGGCTTCATGGTCAGCCAGCGAGGGATCGAAGCAAATCCTGAAAAAATTAAGGCCATACTGGACATGGCCCCACCCAGGAACATCAAGGAAGTGCAGAGGCTTACAGGTCGCCTCGCCGCTATTGGGCGATTCCTTTCGAAGTCTGGGAAAAGTGTCTCCCCTTCTTCAAGGCTCTCACGGGGGCCAAGGGTTTCGAATGGGGCGAACTGCAACAGGAGTCGTTCAACCAACTGAAGGCCTACTTGGTCAACCCTCCCCTACTCAGCAAGCCCGTTCCACGGGAAACCCTCTTCATCTACTTAGCTGCTTCCGAGCAGACCCTAAGTGCTATTTTGGTGAGGGAAGAAGACCGGGCTCAGAGGCCCATCTACTATGTGAGCAAGGTGCTTCGAGACGCTGAGCTCCGCTACCCGAAGATAGAAAAGATGGCCTACGCCCTGATTATGGCTGCAAGGAAGCTCTGCCCATACTTTCAGTCCCACTCGGTTGTGGTCCTTACCGACCAACCGCTGAAGCAAGTCCTCCACAAGCCGGAAACCTCAGGCCGGCTTATGAAATGGTCCTATCGAGCTGAGCCAACACGACATCTCCTATCAACCTCGAACCGCGATAAAGGCTCAGGCCTTAGCGGAATTCATCGTCGAGAGCACCATCCCCTGAGGTCAGCCAAGCAGAGAACGGACCACCCATCTGGATGGTTTTTGTAGATGGTTCTTCGTGCAATGAGGGAAGCAGAGCCGGAGTCATTCTGGCAGGCCCAGATGACTTCGTTCTGCAATACTCCCTCTGCATCAACTTTGAGGCCTCCAACAACGAAGCAGAATATGAGGCGCTAATAGCCGGTCTCAGAATGGCCCGAAGGGCGGGGGCACAGCACCTCCGAATCTTCAGTGACTCTCAATTGGTGGTAAACCAAGTATTGGGCGAGTACGAGGCACGAGACGATCGGATGGCAAAATATCTCGCTAAAGTCCGAAGTCTCATGACCTAGTTCGAAGAAGCGCTCATCCAGCGGGTCCCTCGAGAGGAGAATTCCCAGGCCGACGCCCTCTCTAAGCTAGCCTCCTCTTCCCTCCAGGGTCTCGAGTAGACCGTCTTGATCGAGGTTCTCTTGAAACCAAGCATCGAAGACGAAGCCTCCGACTCAGTGGAGTCACTGCCGATCCTGCTGCAAGACAACTGGATGAAACCGTTAGTGGAATTCCTAAGGGACGGGCTCCTTCCCGAGGACCCCAAGGAAGCACGCCAAGTAAGAACCAGGGCCGAGCGGTACGTCCTGGTCAAGGGGATCTTGTACAAGCGCTCCTTCTCGCAGATAGACGGCCGACCATACCTGAGATGTCTTTCCCCAGAACAAGCCGACTATGCCTTATGGGAGCTCCATGAAGGCATCGGCGGGGCACATTCAGGTTCTAGGTCCTTAGCTCGGAAAGCTCTGAATTACGGATACTTCTGGCCGACTCTCCTCCAAGACGCCGAGCGACACGTTCGGCAATGTGGCTCTTGTCAGAGACATTCCAACATTCGTCGCCTCCCCAAAGCTAACCTCGCCTCCCTATCAAGTCCTATCCCCTTCGCAATGTGGGGGATGGATTTACTAGGGCCTTTCCCTCTAGCTCCGGGCCAGTTCAAGTTCTTGGTCGTAGCCATCGACTACTTTTCGAAGTGGATTGAGGCCGAGCCCCTAGCCACTATCACCAAGAACAAGGTGCTTCAATTCTTTTGGAAGAACGTCATCTGCCGATTCGGCGTCCCCCGTGTCCTCGTAACAGAAAACGGAACTCAGTTTACTGGGGCCGCGTTTCGAGCTCTATGTGAAGACCTTGCCATCCAACAACGCTTCTCCTCCGTCTCCCACCCACAGTCGAATGGCCTGGCAGAGAACGCTAACCGGCAGATCTTCTCTGGTATCAAGAAGAGACTGGACAAGTGTTCTAAAGGCTTATGGGTCGACCAACTCCCCAACGTACTGTGGAATTACTGCACCAACAAACGGACCCCCACAGGAGAGTCCCCGTTCAACCTCACCTATGGGTCCGAGGCAGTGATACCTCGCAAAGTCGGAATACCTTCTCCTCGCCTCGCAGCCTACAACGAGGAACATAACGCCAAAGACCTCCGGGAAAACTTAGACCTGGTGGACGAACTGAGGGAAAGAGCATCAATTCGCCAACAGAGCTATCGAAGGAGAATCGAGTTGGCGTATAACAAAAGGTCCGACCTACCAATCTCAAAGAGGGGGACCTAGTCCTCAGAAAGCTAGCTGTCTCCTTCCCTAGTCAGAAGAGCAAGCTGGCCCCGAATTGGGAGGGGCCCTACAGGATCACGAAAGTAGTTCGGACAGGAGCTTATCGTCTCGAAGACCTGGAAGGCAGAGAAATCCCTAGGACTTGGAATGCCGACCATCTTCTGAAGTACCAAGAGAGTGCCCCGGCACCCCTCTAAGTATTTCAGGATGTCGAACCGTTCCTCTCCTATCCCCTGTATTTTCTCTATTTTGTTTCTCATATGTAATCACGGCTCGCAACTCAGAAGCAGCCGACTAGTAATCATCAATAAAGAAATTTTCATATTCCTGCAAATGCATCTTTCCCTTCTTTTCTCTTAATCTAACGATGGTTCTGGAGTCCAACACTTGGCTCGATTCTACTCCGCAAGCTCACTCCTAAGCGGGCTAGGAGTAGGTCAGCCATTCGGAATTACTCCCACGACCGTTGAACTCTAACGATGGTTCCGGAGTCCAACACTTGGCTCGATTCTACTCCGCAAGCTCGCTCCTAAGCGGGCTAGGAGTAGGTCGCCATTCAGAATTGCTCCCACGACCGTTGAACTCTAACGATGGTTCCGAAGTCCAACACTTGGCTCGATTCTACTCCGCAAGCTCGCTCCTAAGCAGGCTAGGAGTAGGTCGCCATTCGGAACTGCTCCCACGACCGTTGAACTCTAACGATGGTTTCGGAGTCCAACACTTGGCTCGATTCTACTCCGCAAGCTCGCTCCTAAGCGGGCTAGGAGTAGGTCGCCATTCGGAATTGCTCCCACGACCGTTGAACTCTAACGATGGTTCCGGAGTCCAACACTTGGCTCGATTCTACTCCGCAAGCTCGCTCCTAAGTGGGCTAGGAGTAGGTCGCCATTCGGAATTGCTCCCACGACTGTTGAACTCTAACGATGGTTCCGGAGTCCAACACTTGGCTCGATTCTACCTCGCAAGTTCGCTCCTAAGCGAGCTAGAAGTAGTTCGCAAGTCGGAGTTGCTCCCACAACCGTCGAACTACTCTCACGTTGGTCGGCGAGCCCACTATTAGGTAAGGCTCGACTCATCTCGCAAGTTCGGAAGGTTAGGAGACCGAAGCGCTGCTCGGCACCACTAGCCGAACGCTCATGTCGCCGAACTGCGAACGAGCAAGAGGCCGGCTCAGGGACCTCAGCGCGATGAACGCAGTCACAAACAAAATGACTACACAAAGTCACAAAGGACATGTAAGTTTGAGAAAGGAATGTTATTAATAATTGGGATACAGTACAAAGCGACTCTTCTATACAACAAGGTTACAAGGCCTTAAAGTACAAAAATTACAGTGCCGACCCACTACACTTGGCTTTAAAAACGATCATCAATGTCCCGTTCGGTCGTCAGTTGGGCAACCTCGGCCGTCAGTCCCTCTCCCTCCGTCCGAAGCTCCGCCTCTACAGTCTGCAGGTGACGGATCTCAGAAAGCAGATCGTCTCTCTCCGCTGTTATTTTCGACAAATTGTGCCGAACGCACTGGATCCGAAGGGCGTTGCTAAAGGCGGTCGACGAACCCTCGTCCTCTTCTATGCGGGTCATCTCGACGATCCTGCTCTCTAGACGCCGGATCTCGATGTCTCGCCGACCTAGGATGAGCTGAAGATGGTTCCGCTCGCTTTCGGCTCGGCGCAATCCATCTCGACTTCATAGAGCCGCTCTCGGCACCTCACCGAGCACGGCCTCGTCACCCCCGAGCCAGTCTCGGCTCGAGCGTGGTCATCCGAGCGATTGGGCTCAACGTCTTGAGCTGCCACCACAAGCTGAAAAGAAGAAGAGACAAACAACAAAATTTCAAACATTGCCGAAGGCCAATACATGAAGCCAATATTCCCAACGCAGCATCAGAAGCAAAGCAAAAGTTTTTATTCAAATAAAGTAGCCCTACATACAACTAGACCGACGCTACAACAGGGTTTTACAACAACTTAAAGGGACATAATACAACTTGTTTAGTGCCTCTTCGGAAGGGGAATGCTCCGGTTCAAGAAAACGCGGGGGTGGCGACGCCTGCCCTCCGAGCTCGATTCCAAACCAGCGAAGCAAGACCCCCCTTCACCGCTAACTCTAACTGTGGCACCAACTGAGGCGCCGCTAGACGAGACAGCTACACTACTCTGAGCGTCAGCAGGACTCCGCCTCACCGCAGGCAAACAAGTCGCAAGTTCGTAGAAAGTTATCCCTCTCTCGCTCTCTTCGCGAGTACACGACGTACTACGAACGTTGGCTCTCTCAGGCAGAGGCTTGAGCACCGCGACCTCTTCCTCTAGCTCGATAATCCTATCTCTCAGAACATCATCCTTTGTCAACATCTTCAAATGAGGAGGTCTTGACGAGCCCGCAACATTGGCACTATCGGTCACAAGACGTCGATAATGGGTGACCTCGATCCCCCTGTTTATCGTAATCCTCCTAAGCTTGTCGACCTCGGCCAACAACTTTTGGCGCTCGGATGACAACTTCTCCAACTCAGAAGCTAACTTCTCTCCTTCCGCGGAATGTTCTTTCTCCGTTACCTCCAAGTGACGATCTCGGCCAGGAGCTCGTTATTCTTTTGCTCGACGACGAAAAGCTCCCTACGAAGCCGCTCCATCTCACCTTCGAGACGAGAAGCTTGAGGTTGCTTCCGTAGTTGCTTCAACTCACGGCAATACCCCCTCACAGCCGCTTTTATCTCCTCCAACTTCAAGAGCATATAAAATCTCCTCTCTCGGCTATGGGAAAGCGCTCGCTTCGTTTCTTTCAGCTCCTTACGAAGGTACGATACCTCCGTGATCGGACCAAACTTCACCTGAAAAGCAACGATAAATCCGAGGCCCAACACTTGGAGAATTTTTGCGGCTAGTCAAACACAAAATCCGAGGTCCAACACTTGGAGAATTTTTGGCCAAACAAAAAACGTTTTCATTCAAAACTCAAAAAGCATTACAAGAGCGGTGGCCAGTCCGCAGTCAGGCTTTACCAAAAAAAAGAGCAAAAAAGAAGACTAAAGACGCAACCAAGTCAGGGGTCGACCTTTTTGTCGCTCGGGTCTTCTGACCCCCCCGACGATTCCCATGTCCTCGTCCACGTCCTCGTCCTCGGAGTCCTCCTCCTCCTCACCCTCGGCCTCTGTCTCGCTCGTGCCTTCGACACCGTCGGCCTGTCCCTCGGGGCCTAGCATTGCCGAGGGAAGCTCCTCCTCCCCCTCCACGGGGTCGTAGAAGTGGTAGGAGGATGTGTCGAACCCCGGGTTCCGAGCAGCGATATGAAGCAGGGCTCGGCCGTACGCATCCTCCATGTTCTTAAACATGTGCTGCTCGGCCTCTTGCTGGACAGCCCTCTTCGCCTTCGCAACCTTCGATTGGTGCTTGGCCCTGATCCTCTCGGTCTCCTTCCGAGCTTTCTCCGCCTCCGACCGGGCTTTGGCCAGCTCCTCCTTAAGCTCGGCATTCTCCTTCTCCGAGGCCTCGAGCTTGGCCGCCTCGTCCGCCGACCGCTGCGTAGCTTCGGCCAGCTTCGCCTCCAACCCCGCCACTTCGGCACCACGCTTTGCCGAGAGGAGTTGCTCGGCTTCGAACAGCTTCACAGCTTTCGCGCGCTCTGACCTCTCCCGGTCGCACAGTGCCGACAGCTCCTGTTCTTTGCTCGCGAACTCTTCAAGCAAAAAGTTGAAGTGGCAGAGGGTCTAGAAAGAGAACAAACAGTTAGAATCCGAACCTAAAAACTTAGAAAATTTCGAAAGAAATTCTTCAAGAAGAAAGTGTTCGGTCTACTTACCGACATCGTGTTCCGAGCGATCTGCATTGTAGCATCCCCGACCTCTCTGGACTTAAGCGCCGCTCGGTCTTTCGGGGTCGGCAGGTGCTTCACCGCCTGCATACAAATGTTGTCGTCCCCCAGAAGCCGTCGACCTTCATTACTTGCCAGTCGGGGACGAAGATCCGCTTATGCTCCTCAGGTCAGAATCTTCTCCGCTTCGGCAGTGAGAGGCAGAACTTGAAGGGACAACGCCGCACTCACGTTGAACGCGCTGCTCGACGAACCAGGGGCATCGGTCTTCGCCGTTGGGGTCAGCGCATCCGAGGAAGGGAGATCGGAGGTCGCGACCTGATCTTGCTCGGGATCGGCATCCGGGAGCACGACCACCGGCATGTCGGCGGTCTTTGGGACCGAAGGTATCTTCGGCACTCGGCCGCCCTGAGGCCCTATCAAGGGTCTCTTCTTCTTCTTCGCCTCCTGCTCCCTAGCCACCTTGGCCTTCGCCATCAATGCCCTATAGTCCATGCCGGAAGACTCTGCACAAACCGAACGAAAAAACTTAGAAAAATTTTCAAGAACTTCAAGGAAAAAATAAAAATACCAGAGGCATACTGGGATCGATCGGACTGAGACCCCCTCGGAACAAGGCCTCCTCGGTGATGTCCTTCCAACTAAGCGTCGGAAGGCCGAGGAGTTTCTTGAGGACTTCGGCCTCCTCGTCACTAAGCACTGGCGCTCTCTTCGCTCGCTTGGGCAGGCCCTCCCTCGACCAAGCTATCGGAATTGCCCAGGGTTCGGGAGCTCGGACAATAAAGTACTTCTCCTTCCAATGCTTGATCGAGTCCGGGTTCTCGATCAACTTCACGCCTGTCCGCGGCGAAAGGTAGAACCTCTGCTCGTTCCTGTTCGGCTGGCAAGGACGATAGAGGCTCCAAAGAAGGAACAGACTTGTCTCGGCGCCAACCTCTTGACACCGAAGAACAAATGCCAAGACGTGCCTCCAAGTGTTCGGCATCAGCTGGGCGGGACTCAGGCCGTACCAATTGAGGACCTCAGCAATGAACGGATGCAACGGAAAGCGAAGCCCGGCAGCCAAGGAGTCGATCGGAAAAACACATGCGTCGGCCGAAGACAACGTGCAGGCTCGAAAACCAGGTCCGGGGAGAAGTAGCCCATACTCGGCAGGGATCTGGAATCCAGTCCGGATCCATTGTAGATCAGCCTCAGTAAGGACCGAAGAGATATGGTCCACCTCGGACATCTCTCTCGGCACGTTCTCGTCTACGGACTTGGCGGTGCCCTGGGTCACCTTCTCCAGCATCTCTTCGGAGTAGCTCCGTACTCCCCCCATGCTCGACAGAGAGATCGGCTGCCGACCGAACTCCCCTGCCGTCTTCGGCTGCTCTATGATCGTGACCACTCCTTTACCCTTCGGGACCTTGCTGAAACCTCCTCGAGCGGCTCAGCGACCTCCCCACTCTCGCTCGGCCGGACCACGGTCTGCTCCGTCGGCTCCACCACCTCCTTCTCTTTACCCGCTCGGCTAACGACTCGGTCCGAGGCGGGGGTCTCATCTGAAGAAGTAATCTTAACCATTTTTTCTAAAGAGAGAGGAGAGAGACTGACCTTGAAGTGACTGTTACGGTCGAAAAAGTTCGCCGGAGCAAAGAAATGCCTTGCCGCGACAGCTAGCAGCGCCACCCGGGAGCTAAAAACTTGAGTGAGAAAGTAAAAGTGAATAATGAGATTGGGGGTGGGGGAGTGAAGACTTATAGTAAAGGGAAAAGTCTCTTGGCCTTCCTAACGAAAGGGCGCGACTCTTGATCGGCCTTTGAAGCATTACGAAAGCCCAAACGACTTTGTACCCGAGCAGCAACGATTTGCAAAAAGGCACAGCATTTCGATACAAGTCGAATAGCTCGGCACGCACAGGATCAAAATCCGACCGTCGTGCGAGCTGAGCCCCTAATCCTCTGGTCGGCTGCCGAGCAAGTGCCCATCCGAGCCCCAAAACGGAGAAAAATCACTTTTCCCTCAACATTCGTATAAGATCTCGATCAGACGGCCCAGATCTTGCCAGCGTCGCTAAACGATAAGATAATATTTTCTTGGGAACTGGGTCCGTCTCGAGATTCGTGCCACCATCCAACGGCTCAGATCGCACTACATCGCTCGACCTGCTGAGCCCCTAATCCTCCAGTCGACTGCCGAGCAAGTGCCCATCTGAGCCCCAAAACGGAGAAAAATCACTTTTCCCTTAACATTCGTGTAAGATCTCGATCAGACAGCCCAGATCTTGCCAGCGTCGCTAAACGACAAGATAACGTTTTCGTGGGAACTGGGTCCGTCTCGAGATTCGTGCCACCATCCAACGGCTCAGATCGAAACACATCGCTCGACCTGCCGAGCCCCTAGTCCTCCGGTCGACTGCCGAGCAAGTGCCCATCCGAGCCCCAAAACGGAGAAAATTCACTTTTCCCTCAACATTCGCGTAAGATCTCGATCAGACGGCCCAGATCTTGCCAGCGTCGCTAAACGACAAGATAACAGTTTTCTTGAGAAATGGGCCCGTCTCGAGATTCGTGCCACCATCCAACGGCTCATATCGCGCCATGTTGCTCGGACGGCCGAGCCCCTAGGTCTCCGGTCGGCTGCCGAGCAAGTGCCCATCCGAGCCCAAAAACGGAGAAAAATCACTTTTCCCTCAACAATCGTGTAAGATCTCGATCAGACAGGCCCAGATCTTGCCAGCGTCGCTAAACGACAAGACAGTGTTTTCTTGGGAACTGGGTCCGTCTCGAGATTCGTACCACCATCCAACGTCTCAGATCGCGCCACGTCGCTCGGACGGCCGAGCCCCTAGGTCTCCGGTCGGCTGCCGAGCAAGTGCCCATCCGAGCCCCAAAACGGAGAAAAAAGCCGCTGAGCGACCGTTGGATCTTCCAGAAATTTGCGCTTCTGGTGATGGACGGTCCAGATCGTGCCACGTGCGCTAAACGACAAGATAACATTTTTTTTGGGAAACGCGCCTCCTCGAGATTCGTGCCGGGATCCGACGGCACAGATCGCGCCACGTCGCTCAGACTGCCGAGCCCCTAGACCTCCGGTCAGCAGCCGAGCAAGTGCCGTTCCGAGCTCCAAAAGCGAGAAAATGGCTGCCGAGCGACTACAACCGCCAGATCTCTCAGATATTCGTGCTCGCTCGAGATCAACGGTCCTAGATCAAGCCACGCCATAAATAAGTATTAAAAATCAGTTTTTATTTATTTTAATCATTTTATTTATTTAAAAATTGCGAAAAAAATCGGGAAAATTAACTTAAAATTCTAGAAAATAATTATAAATTTGGGGGAATATTTCTAAGCCCCTGAACGAACAATTATTGCCTAGAATGTATCGTTAAGGCCCCCGAACGACTGGTTAACACATCTTAAAATTAAATAAATAATCCGAAAAAATAGATAAAAACTGTCGGATATTCAACAAAGCTTAAGAACAACTTACAGCTTCAAAAATCACCTCACTACCCCCTTCGAGATTCAAAACCCTCCATTCGGACTCCGATACAACTCCACTAGCCACTGAAACAGTTAAACTACTCCTCAAAGGCTGATCACACTCAGTCTTTAGGAGTGGGGGGACTCGTGATATGGCTAAAAATGGGATTTAATCGGAACCGTCCAAATCGGGCACGAATCTTGAAGGTCAGGGGTAAAACAGTAATTTCACCCACCAACGAGTCTGAAGCAGGCACTGGATCTCCCCTTCACAGATCCAATAACCCGCGAACGGATCCACTCCAACTGGGTACGGGTTCCGACCCGAGACAAACCCAGACCAGCAGGAGGAAATCAGGATCTCTGATTTGACTAAATCAACGGTCCTGATCCGCAGTTATCCTCTCACCGTGGATTAGGGATCAGTTTCCTAAACTGATCATGAGGATTTTACTTCTAACAGAATCACAGGAAATCAGATCCCCAATCAAATCCCCATGGCGACTATAAATACCTCCGACCTACCACTGTTACAAGGTAATGACTCTTTTTCCAACTAAAGCTCTTTTTTAATCACATCCCTGGTTACTGACAAGAGCGTCGGAGGGTGCGTCGCCGGGATCAACCCCGGTGTATCGCACTTCCTTGCAGGTGAACGGCGGGAGTCAGCAGCCCAATTCCGACGAACAGACTTGGATTCGCTATTCAGGTTTTTTCACGAACCCACAAATTCTATCTGTTTACCCCCACACCAGATTCAGCAGGTAACAGGGAGCAAAAGCGGAGAGCTTATACAGTCGGTCTTCGCGTCTCCCCAGGTGAGTATGATTTCGTATATTTTATGCATATGTTGTGTTATGTAAAATTTTATATTATGAATTATTTTATGTGCTACGTTAAGTGTACCGTATATATAAAGTGAATTACTGGATGTAAGGAATTAATATATATGTGTATGCGGGTATGTTGAAATTTATATATCTATGGGTGTTACGAGAGATTTATATATATATATATATATATATATGCATTGACGATACTATACGGTTAAAGTTATGCTTTTACATATGCGAAATAAATATAGTTTTATACCCTTGTGGTGAGAGTTGTGCATTTTATACATGAACTTAAATGTGTGTATATGTATGGAGTTGTGCAATCATCCATATGATGTAGATGGTATATATGTGCTTATAAAATTACTGGAGTTATATATATCTATGTTATAAGGAGAAATTATATTATAAGAACGAGATTTTGTTATAAAGGAGAAATTCATGCTATAAATGGAAAATTTTATAGTAAGGAGAAATTATAAAGAAAATATAATTATATATGAAAGTATAAAGGTGATATATATATATACACGGAGATATAAGGGAGATTAAATGGCAAAATGATATGAGGTATTGTGATGAACTATATAATATGGTGCATTCATGATATGAACCCATATGATGTAGCAATCTTATAAATTAAATAATATGGTGTAATAATCTGATAAATTAAATAACTGGGTGTATGCATATGTGTGATACAATGAGAAGATAAATAATATGGTGAATACCGAATATGTGCTTAATAAGTTGAGCTAAAAGATGATATGTTATGTGATAATAATGTGAGATGATAACAATCCTCGTGGTAAATGTCGAGATGTGGCAATTTCTTGAATTAAAAGATGAGATGCTGTGTGGTGATAAAATATCAGGCAAAGATGAAATAAAAAATATATTTTGTTGACCAGTACCTACAAAAATTCTGGGGGTTTGGGCTAGACCTCCTAATACCCAAGGACCGGCTTGGGGTGCGTGGTTATTACCCAAACTATATTTGTGGTGCATGTTTTTATCGCCCAAGCTATCGGCTTGAGGCCCGGTTATTCCCTTGATGACAGCTGTCGCGAGGAAGTACCCTACTGAAACTAGGGGTGCGTGTTTCCCTCGCTGGCTTCGGCTCGGAGGAAGTACCTAGAATATCTGGGGTGCGTGTTTTTCCTCTTTGACTTCAGCCGAGAGGAAGTACCCAAGTTCTGCTTCGGGTGCGTGTTTTCCCTCTTTGGCTTCGGCCGAGAGGAAGTACCCAAGTTCTACTTGGGGTGCGTGTTTCCCTCGCTGGCATAGGCTAGGAGGAAGCCGTAGTCTCGGACGCGTAAGACCCCAGGGAAGCAGAGGTCCGCGTGTTTACTGGGCTGTCGGCTTTCAGTATAGTGGGATACTGTGGCTCACTGGTCGACAAATTAATAAAATGAATAGATGTGAAATGAGAATGAGAAAGTAAAGAAAGTGAAGTGTGAATGAGAAAGAAAAGAAAGTAATTGATGTGAATGTGAATAAGGTAGTAAATAAAGTATTTGATGTGAAGTGGAAACGAGAAAGTAAAGTAAGTGTATAATTGAAATTAATATGAAAACTAAAAGAAATTGTGAATGTATTATACAATAAAAAAGTAAAGGTGGTATGTGTTAATATGAATAGCATGAAGAAATTGTATTATGAGAAGGGTTATTAAAGTAAAATACGGTATGATATGGGTTGATGCACCTTGGAATTGTATCGAGGAACTACCCACCTGCTATTTTCATGGAGATGGTGGGAATTACCTGCCTTGGCACAACTCCCAAGGCGAGTTGGTGGGTTGTTAATATGATAGTGGTATTGTGAAATGGAAATAAAAAGTAAAATAAATTGTAAGATGAAAAGGAAAATTAAATTAAAATAATAACCGAGCAATCGGCTTGAGATGTGATGTTAGATTACCCAAATTCTACTTGGGATGCAGTGATTATTACCCAGACTATCGGCTTTGGGGTATGGCGTTATATTACCGGTTTATTACCGGACAAGAAGGAAAGTTAAAGTAAAATTGTAAAATAAGATGTAAATGAAAATGAAAGTAAGATATACTATTGATAATAATGAGAAGTAATTGAAGTTGTATGATGGGATGAGAATGAGTTATAAAGAAAAATGTGTGATAAATTGAGAACGAGTATTAAAATAATTTGTTAGATGAAATCTAAAGGAAGAGAAGATAAATTGTAAAATGTAATGAGAATGAAAGTTAATGTATTATAAGACGTTATATGAAAGAATGTGATATTATGAGACTGAAGAAATGAATGTGATTTCATGAGATTGATTACAAGTGATGATATGTAATAAAATAAATACATGTGAAGAGTTTCTGTGAAAATGAATGTGAAAATATACGATGGAATAAATGTAAAGTTATGCGATGTGTATATATATATGAAGATGTTATAGGATCGAATGAGTGTGATGTTATGCTATGGAAATGAATTGGTAAAGGAAGTTTGTGGTTAAATAAGTACGAAAAATGGGGTAATTGCCTTAGGTGATTATATAAGAAATAAGGTAATAAAAATACGAAGATATTTATGAGAAGAGGAACATCGTGTATGTGACTAAATATGAAAAGTAAAAGAACTAAAAGAAATTATATATATGTGGATTAATACAGTGTTATGTCTTTGATTATAAAGTGAAGAAATTATCTACATAAATTGATATGATGTGGTGTATATGAGATTAACCATGAAGGACTTATGTGTGAAAAATTAACGTGAATAATTCGAACAAATTGTGGTATGGAAAAGAGTACAAGAAGTAAAGAAAGTGTGTATGTATGATATACTATTATGTGAATGTAAAATAAAGTTATATGTGAAATTAATGTGATGAATATAGTGATGTGTGTTAAGTTATGGATATGTAGATGGGTGCATATTAGAAGAGTACTTTAATATAAAGTCTCATTTATGATGTTTTTTATGTTCAGATTTCAGGTTGAATCATATTATCTTGATATTTGTAAGTTCAATCTATTTTCTTTATACAGTTTAATTTATTTGCTAAACTAGTTAATTATACTCACACCAGACATGGCTAACCCCTATTGTTTTCTGGGGGTTACGGGAGTCTCTCCCTGAGGGTGGACGACCCTAACTCTCCTGCAGGTTTTGATAGCAGCGAGGTAAGAAAGTTACTGTAGTTGGTAGTTATACCTTTGCTCGTAGTAAAATATAATATATATATATATATATATATATATATATATATATATATATATATATATATATATATATATATATATATATATATATATATATATATATGTGTGTGTGTGTGTGTGTGTATTACATGTAGAAGTGGGAGTAGAATGATATATTGTATTGTAATGTAGAAGATTGTGTGCATAACTGTAAGAGATAATATATATATAGTATTGTGATGAGGTATGAAAGCCCGTACCCACCGCGTTGTGGTGTATTGGGTTCTGTGGTTGATTTTGAAAAGGTTTTTCTAAAGTTTTTCTAAAAACCATAAATGTTTTCAAAAAGAATTTTTGGTTTTTAATTCGTATCATGCTTATTATGAAGTATTATGCCCCCAGAGCCGTTGATATTACTGCCTGTGTGATGTTGAATGATTTGGCCTAGGGAGGATTGAAAAATATTATAGGTACTCTGATATGTGATTGTTTGCAGATTTCCGTAAGGAAATTCTGTAAAGGGCTAATATTCAAGGAAAAACTCTGCCAAAATTTTATTTGACATATAACTATATTAGTTTATGTTTAAAGTGACATAGAAATTGGAAGAATTGAAATTGGAATTATAGTTTTTTAAAAATTTAAAAAAGTGGGGGTTTATGTTTGGGACGTTATAGTTACCCCCCTCTTGAAGAAAATTGATACAAAATAGTAGCATTCTCCTCCAAGCAATAGATCCACTCCCCAATAACTCAAAAAAACTCACCAAAAATTCCAAAGAAAAGGGAGGCCAAAAGTTTTATGCTCATTAAATAGGCCGGGATACATTTTAGGGTTTATTTGGATATATTTGCAAATAAAACCTCCTAGAAATCACAATTTACAAGATTTACTAGTTTTTCAATTAAATCAAATCAAAATCAAATCAAATAGATAAAATTTTATCCCCTAAATTCCTCAACTGAAATCCGTCCCCCAATTTTAGCCAACAATATTTTGAAATTCAAATTTTTACCTCCAAATGACTTTTTTGCAAAAAGGTCCCCTTCTTTCGAAAAATTGGTTTCTTATTCAGAAAAAAAACTCAAAATTCAAATATATTCAATTATAAATGATAGAATTTATTTAGTAACTCAAAATCCAAAATTTTGTATTTCAAAAATATTTGTACATGTTTTGTAAGTACAAAACGACAATTCACAAAAAAATCAAGATAATTAAATAAATTAGTTTAAAATTATTTATTAATTGAAAAAATTACATTTAAAAATTATGGGGCATTACAGTTTCGTCTGCAGAAATTTGTAAATTGGTTTTTTTTTAAATAATCAGGGGACGAAAAAATTTTAATTTTTAATTTTCAGAACTCCTCGGTTCGTCCGAGGAATGGGACAAAACACCATTCCTTATTGAAATTTATTTTTTATTAAAATTTGGACAGTTTTGCCGCTATATCCCTTCAACGTTGGAAAATCATGTTTCGTCCAACCAAATAATAATAATAATAAAAAAAAAAACTTTTGCGTTCCCTCCTAAAGAATTTCTTAAAATTTATTAAAATATTGAAAATTATTAAAAATTTTGATGGAATTTGGACATTCCGTCCGTCTAATTTTGTCTACGAAAGTGTTATATTTTGTATTTAACGACTGCAGTAAACAAAATAAATTGTGAAATTCTAATTTTTCAATTTTTTCATTTTCTTCACAAACGACTGTGGATACTCTTACAATGTATATTTTATGTTTTTTTTAGGTTAAAGGTGGAATAACGCCACCCTGTTTCATTAATAAGAGATTAATAAAACAACCCTGACGTACCGGGGGAAAATACAAAAAGTAACAGTGCAGAAAATAGAACATAACCCCCCAACAATACCCTGGAGGGTGGGTCTAACCAAAAGTACAAAAGTACAACCAAAGGTACAATAGACCGAAACAAAATAGAAAATAGAGCTAGCTGCGGACCGTGGGTTTCCCAATTGTATCCTGTTCCATGTGAGTATCAAGGGCGCCTACCCCTCAGTCCAGTGTCGGTCCAAACTCAACCTCCTTATCATCGAATTCCTCCACCTGGAAGACTCTGGCAATCCTCCCTCTTGCTCCTGTAGCAGCAGCTGTGGCCCAAAAGAAAATACAATGCATGATATGAGTAAGATTACCAGAAATACTATTACATGAAGCACGAAAATAAAAATTATTTCTGTCTAGCCATAACACCCAAGTAGTTGCCGCAATGGCTATGTACCAAGCATCTTTCATTTCATAGGCGAACAGAGGCAAATTTGGGGCCAACCCACAAATCCTCGTATTCACTGGGGTAGTCACATGTCCCTAAGGCCCATAATACCTCTACCATAGTTGCCTTACTCCTTTGTCAATGAATAAAAAGGTGATTCAGATTCTCCGTATGTACGTTACAGAATCCACAGTTGGTTGCGATCTGGGGTTGTCTTTTGGCCAGGTTCTCTCTGGTGAGGATTGCATTATTAAGCACTAGCTAGAGGAAGAACCCAACTTTAAGGGGTGTTTTGGCTTTCCATAACACCTGTGCCCAACTGGGTCTACATCCTCGATAGTGAATGCGATGATACAGAGACCTAACAGTGAAAGCTCCTTTGGTCTCTAGTTCCCAACGCATCTGCTCTGGGCCTTGAGCGCACATCGCCCCGTTCCGTGTAATGTGTGTTTGCAGTTCATTCAGTCGCTGTTGTAACCCTGGGCTAAGAGGTCCGTGTAAAGACGGTTTCCAATTGCCCCTCTTCCATGTCTTGGCCACAGATACATTCGGGCGAGTCGTTTTCTCATACAAACCTGGGAAAGTCTCCTTAAGGGTATGGGCACCACACCATTTGTCCGACAAGAATCTGGTGGACCGTCCATTACCAATAGCCGATGTAACTACTGAATTGAAAGGCCTGCTTGCTTTGGCAATCCCTTTCCACAAGCGAGAAACTCTAGACCCTACCCTAGAATCCTAACCTACTCGTACCTTCCACCCTAAGGTATGGTTGAATGAACTCCCTGCTATCCTTCCCCGCTGTGGTGGAAGACCTTCCACCACCATTTTTTCAGTAGGGCAAGGTTCATATCTCTCAAGTCGATGATGCCTGGCCCTCCATGTTTCTTCTTCATGCATGCAATACCCCACTTGATCAGGTGGTATCCCCCCCCCCATTCGAGTCTGTCCCTTTCTAGAGAAATCTCTTTCGGATTCGGTCAATCCTTTGGATCACCCTACTTAGGCAGCTCAAAGAACGACATGTAGTAAATGGGCAGATTAGACAACACCGAGTTGATAAGTACCACTCTACCCCCTGAGGGAAAGCGACTTTCCTTTCCATCCAGACAATCTGTCCTCCACCCTGTCTATGATAGGTAGTCAGTCCGTCCTGGTAAGCTTCTCTGGTCTGAGCGGCAGGCCTAAATATTTGATTGGAAAATTGTCTTTCATACAATTCAGTATGGTAGCATGGGCTTGTGCTTCTACATCGGAAAGTACAATCGGAATCAAAGCACTCTTGTGGAAATTAATCCTGAGGCCTTACCAGGCTTCAAAACAGTAGAGGGGCCCCTTTAAAGCAAACTATTTCTGACCTGTTCCCGTTACCAAAGAGGAGGGTGTTATCAGCATACTGAAGAATCGTGCACCCTTGGTTAGAGGTGCTGCTAGCCACGGGTTTTATCCAACCTTTTCTACGACAGTTATTTAGCATTCCCCTTAGAACATCCGCTACAATAGTGAATAGAAGAGGTGACAGTGGATCCCCCTGCCGAAGACCCTTCTTGCAAGAAAATGGTAGTCCCGACCGCCCATTAACCGAGATTGTCGTTTTACTAGTGTATAAATATTGTTTGATCCACCTGATCCATTTAACCCCAAAGCCTCTCCCTCTGAGAGCTTCCAGCAAGCAATTCCAGTCGACGGAGTCATATGCTTTCACAAAGTCTAGTTTGAGGAGGAAATTCTTAGAATGGCCCGTATGGCAGTGGTAGATAACTTGTTCTGCGGTGGCCACACAGTCCAAGATACATCTGCCCTTGATGAAACCGGACTGAGTATTGCTAATTAAACTGTCCATTATGCTTCCCATGCGGATGGCCAGGACCTTTATGATGATCTTAACCGAGCAGTTTATGAGGCTAATATGTCTAAAATCCCCTACCCGAGTAGACTCTAACCGTTTAGGTATCAGAATTACTTCCGCAAAGTTGAATATGCCCAATCTGAGGTTTTTGTGGAAGAATTTATCCATCAAAGCCATAATGTCCCTTTTTATTTCTTCCCAGAAAACTTGGAAAAATATCATTGGGAAGCCGTCTGGTCTAGACGACTTCTCTGCTCCCATTTGAGTGATGATCTTCCACTTCCGTCTCCGAAAAAGGTGCCTCCAATGTGGACAGCGAATGAGTTGACTCGTTCTAGCAGCCCTGCCAGAAATCGTCCCTAAGTGGGATCCTGAAGTCATTCTTCTTCCCAAAGAGGCCCTTGTAGTAGTCGTGAAAGGTTTTGGAAATCACATTTTCGTCTTGGGATATTCCCATTTTCGTTTGTATTGACAGGACTAGATTGGATCTACGTCTTGCGCTTGCCACTCGGTGGAAGAAGGCTGTATTCGCGTCTCCCTCTTTGAGCCACGAAATCCTCGACCTCTGTTGCCATCTGATCTCCTCCAACTTATGAAGATTGGTAATATTTCCTCTGGAGCTCTAGTAGCCTGTTTCTTTCGTCTTATGACAGGACTCTCGTTTCTTCCAATCTCTCTAACTCATCAATTCCTTCCAAAAAGGAATCTTTTTCATGCCAGATAGTCGAGAATCTAGACCGATTCCATCTACGCAGCCTCTTTCGCAATCTGCAATTTTTTTCACACCATCGGGTTGCAGCGTCCGATCCGATAGTTGGGAGCGCCCAGTTTTCCATCACCATGTGGTGAAAGTCCTGGATTTCTAGCCATGCCTTTTCAAATCTGAACTTCCTTGGCCTTTGAAATCCCTGTACCCCAGTATTGAGTACGACCGGTGCATGATTCGACGTAGGTTTGGGAATAGATTTAGTAGTTGCCAATGGGAATTTAGCCTCCCAATCCATCGATAATAGGATCCTATCCAATTTGTCCATAATCGGGGACGCTTGCATGTTTGACCAGGTAAATAGCCTGTCATTAATTGGGATATCGATCAGCTCCAGCTCTGTGATCACCCTATTGAATTCTTCTCTATGTCTGTCGCTCGAGCCTCTTTCCCTGTGCTCGAATGCAAATCTAGTAATATTGAAATCTCCCCCAACGATCCAAGCTCTCGACCATCGTTGTCGAATACTGATAAGCTCTTGCCAAAAAGCGTCTCGATCTGTTGCCACGTTCGGCCTATAAACCACAGTGACTGTATGCACCTAATTGTCAGACCGCCGCCTCAGTTGGATAGTCAGGGAGAACGTTCCACTGTATTCCTCGAAACAGGTGAAAATATCCGGGTTGAACCTGTTGATTCTTGATTTTGATGATCACAACACACTGCACATGTATCTATGCCAAACTTACAGGTGCTATACACAAAGGACTTACTTCTATACAGCTGAACAAATGATCAAGCATAAAAGCTCCAGATAAAAGACAATGGCCAAAGCTTCACTCAAGACTCAAGATTCAAGACTCAAGACTTCAAGCTCAAATGTGTCAAATTGTTGTGTCTTGTAAACATTATATTTTTACTTTTGTTGAGTCTTAGTCTGATTGTAAAGCCTTGTCACACACACATACACTCACAATTTCATAATGTGTGTTTTTCAAAAACCTCAAAAAGAGTCAAAACAGTTTGAAGTAATTTAACTGTTGAGTACCAGTCGACTGATACCTCTGGCAGTCGACTGGCAGTACAAAACTGTTTAAATTTATTCAAACTCTGATCAGTCGACTCATATGGCAACCTAGTCGACTGTTCGAGTGCTTTTGACCGTTTTCTGTTTTCAAAATCGAATTTTCAAAATCAAAAGCTTTAAGATCCGTTGGTTGACAGTTGGAATAACTGTCTCCCAACGTCCAGGAGATCTAACTCTATAAATAGAGTTCATATCTCACTGAAAAGATCTTACAACATACTTTTCTAAGATCCGAGCATTCTTTGAGAAATTTTAAGTGAAAATGTTTGTTGTCTCGCCTACAGGATCCAACACTTGGTATCAGAGCGAGGTTACAGGCTATGGCAACTACATCAAATACAAATCAGTACCATGAAGGCCAATCTACACAACGGCCACCGCTATTCGATGGAACTAACTACAATTATTGGAAGTGTCGAATGAGAATCTACCTCCAATCAATCAACTACGAGATATGGCAAATGACAGAGACGGAATACACTGCTCCTACTATTCCATATGCATAATGGAATGATGATCAAAAGAACCAAACGATGAACAATGCCAAAGCAATGAATGCTTTATTTTGTGCACTCACAAAGGAAGAATTCAACCGTGTATCCAATGCTACAACTGCACATCAAATCTGGCATACACTCGAGGTAACGCATGAAGGGACAAATAAAGTTAAAGAGTCTAAAATCACTATTCTTGTTCACAGGTTTGAGATGTTCAGAATGAAGGACAATGAAACCGTATCCGAGATGATCACCAGATTTACTGATATCACTAACTCTCTTGTGGCACTTGGAAAGACTTACACTCAAGAAGAGATGGTTAGAAAAGTCTTACGTGCACTCACTCCAGAATGGGAAAAGAAGACTACGGCAATAGAAGAAGCAAACGACTTGTCACAACTTTCTCTTGAGAATCTTGTAGGCAATCTCATGGGATACGAGGTCCAACTTGAAGATCGAAAGAAGGATACAGAATCACACCAAGCAAAGAAGAAATCATTGGCTTTTAAAGCCATGACAGACTCAGAAGATGAGGAAGAAGATGAAGAGGAGATAGCAATGTTCACTCGAAGATTCAAAAAATTCTTAAAGAAGGGTAAGTTTAATTCTAAAAATAAAGATTCTAATGACCCTCCTACATGTTTCAGGTGCAATAAAATAGGACACATGAAGAAGGATTGTCCCCTTGAAAATGCAAAGAACAAGGGAAAACCATCCAACTTCAAAAAGGACAAATATTCAAAGAATAAGTTTGCCAAGAACAAGAAGGCCTATCAAGCTACATGGGATGATAGTGATTCGTCTTCCGAAGAAGAAACGGATGAAAATAATGAAGTGACAAACATGTGCTTCATGGCTTCACAAGATCATGTAAGTAATGACTATGAATCAGAAGATTTACTTGATGCCTTTAATGAAATATTTCAAGAAATGAAGAAAGAAAAGATTAGAGTTAAGAGTCTAGAGAAAGTTAATCAAACACTTTCTCAAGAAAATCTTAACCTTGATAAGGAAGTAAAATCTTTAAATTCTCGCATTGCAAATTTAGATACTGATCTTGAAACTCTCAAAAAGAATTATGAAGAGATATCAAAGAACGTATCTAAGTTTAACAAAGGCAAAGAGAATTTAAATAATGTCCTTCATCATCAAGTAAAATATAGTCAAAAATATGGTCTTGGTTTTAAAAATTCTTCTGTAAAAAAATCTCTTGCTAAAAACACTAGTAGAAATAAATCAGCATCTATTTCTAGTGTTACACACAAGTTGTATAAATTTTTTGAAAAGCCTAAGGTTGTTAATGTAAGTGATAAAAGCAAGTCTACTGTTCGGTTAAGTCGACTGAACCAAACTACCAGTCGTCTGTCCAGAGGAATTGAATCTTATTCAACGAGATCAAAACCTCATATAAGTCGACCTAGTGTATCATACAGTCGACTGACTCACACTAGCAGTCGACTGAAGGACACTGTTAAGTCGACTGGACAGAACAAGTTTGTATGGATTCCAGTCAGCTTAAATCAGATTGATAGAATTGCGTATATTACTTCATATGTATTAAATGTGTGTAATTCTACTAATTATATTCCTGCTTATGGAGGAAGATCAAACTCTTCATGGGTTTGGTTTCCCCCAAACTAATATGTTTTGGACCCAATAAAAAGGGTACCATATTTACCTTGAATTTTTTATAGGTACCCAAGAAAGAATGCTGGATACTAGACAGCGGGTGTTCAAAACATATGACAGGACATGCCAACCTGCTATCCACCATTCAAAGCATAGATGGAGGAACTGTCACCTTGGGAGATAACAACAAAGGCAAAGTCATAGGTATTGGTATGGTCGGTAAAACCTCTAACCCAACCATAGAAAATGTATTATTAGTTAGTGGTTTAAAGAATAATCTTTTAAGCATTAGTCAATTATGTGATAAAGGGTATAAGATAGTATTTGAAAAAGATGCATGCTTGATTTATGACTCTACAATGCAAAATGTTGTTTTTCAAGGCTTTCGTAAAAATAATATTTATGAATTGTGTTTAAATGCAATTGAGTGTTCAAATGATTTTTGTTTAATAGCTTCTAACAATGAATCTTGGCTATTGCATAGAAGATTTGGACATGTGAACATGAAGAATCTCTCAAAATTATCTAAATATAACCTAGTTAAAGGACTGCCAAAACTTTCCTTTAAAAAGGATAAGTTATGTGATGCATGTCAACTAGAAAAACAAATCAAATTCACTTTTAAAACAAAAGAAGTAATTTCTACTAGTAGGCCGCTCGAATTAATCCATATGGATTTATTTGGCCCTGCTAGAGTTGCTTCTTTAAATAAAAGTAGATATGTATTTGTTCTAGTAGATGGTTTTTCAAGATTCACTTGGACATTCTTTTTAAAACATAAAAATGATGCTTTTGATGAATTTGCACATTTTTGTGAACGTATTCAAAATCAAAGATCTCTAACCATAGTCACTATTAGAAGTGATCATGGTGGACAATTTGAGAATGAAACATTTACAGAATATTGCAACAAGAATGGTATAACACATTCATTTGCATTTCCTAGAGCTTCACCACAAAATGAAGTGGTTGAAAGGAAGAATAGGACTTTGCAAGAATGCGCACGTACTATGCTTGTTGAAAGCAATTTACCAAAGCACTTTTGGGCTGAAGCTGTTGCTACAGCTTGTTATGTTTTAAATAGGATTCTTATAAGACCTAAGCTAAAGAAGACTTGTTATGAGTTGTTTTATAACAAAATTCCTAAAGTCTCTTACTTTAAGACATTTGGTTGTAAGTGTTTTATTCTAAACACAAAAGATAATTTAGACAAATTTGATCCTAGATCTAATGAGGGTATCTTTTTAGGATACTCAAATAGGAGTAAAGCATATAGAATTTTCAATAAGTCTACAATGACATTGAAGAATCAATGCATGTTACATTCGATGAATCTCTGCCTTCATCAACTTTAAATAAAGATGATGAAACTGATTCGTCACCTTTAGATAATGAGATTAAATCTTTAGAACAAACTAATTTGTCTGATAAGTCGACTGATAAGGACTTCAGTCGACTGATGTAAAGCAGTCGACTGAAGAACCTATCAAGTCGACTGATCCTATTGTGATATCTTCAACTTTACCAAAATCATTTGTTGAAGTTAAAGATCATCCTCATGACTTAATAATTGGTGACATCTCCCATGGTATTCAGACACGTTCACATGTTAATATGATTTCTCATACAGCATTCTTGTCGGAATAGGATCAGTCGACTGCTTTACATCAGTCGACTGATGTTTGAACCGAAAAATATACAAGAAGCTTGTGAGAATGAATATTGGATGAATGCCATGCAAGATGAACTAAACCAATTTATAAGAAATGATGTATGGGATTTAGTTCCACGACCTCCTGATCAGACTATTTTTGGTACCAAATGGGTATTTAAAAATAAGTTAGATGAATCAGGACAAGTTGTAAGGAACAAGGCTAGATTAGTTGCTCAAGGGTATAATCAAGAAGAAGGTATAGATTTTGATGAAACATATGCTCCTGTTGCTAGACTAGAATCTATTCGTATTTTATTATCTTTTGCTTGTTTCATGAATTTTATACTTTATCAAATGGATGTTAAAAGTGCTTTCCTTAATGGGTTTATTAAAGAAAATGTTTATGTTAAACAACCACCAGGTTTTGAACATGAACAATTTCCAGATCATGTTTACAAATTGAAAAAGGCTTTATACGGTCTTAAACAAGCACCTCGTGCTTGGTATGATCGTCTGAAAACTTTTCTTTTAGAAACAGGATTTGAAATAGGTAAAGTAGACACTACATTGTTTATCAAAAGAGTTAAGAATGATATCTTAATCATACAAATATATGTTGATGATATAATTTTTGGTTCTACCAATAATAATCTATGTCAAGAGTTTACTAATACCATGAAAAACGAATTTGAGATGAGTCACATGGGTGAACTCAATTATTTTCTTGGACTTCAAATTAAGCAGTCCTCAAATAGCATATTTATCAATCAAGGAAAATATGCAAAGGAGTTACTCAAACGTTTTAACATGGATAGTACTAGTAGTAAATCCACACCTATGGCTACTACTACTACTCTTGACAAAGATATATTAGGTAAGAGTGTTGATCAAAAACTCTATCGAGGTATGATTGGTTCACTCTTATATATTACTGCAAGTAGACCAGATATTATGTTCAGCGTATGCTTATGTGCTAGATATCAATCTAGTCCTAAAGAGTCTCATTTAAAAGCAGTGAAACGAATTTTAAGATACATTAAAGGCACGTCTGAATATGGTTTATTTTATCCACGCACCGATAATTTTCAACTTCTGTCATATAGCGATGCTGATTTTGCTGGAAGCAAAACTGATCGCAAGACCACTAGTGGTACATGTCACTTTTTGGGACATTCCCTAGTCTCTTGGTGCAGTAAAAAGCAAAATTCCGTGTCCCTATCAACCACAGAAGCTGAGTATATCGCTGCAAGTTTGGCATGTGCACAAATCTTGTGGATGAAACAAACTTTATTAGATTATGGTATTTCATTTGAAAAACCTTCAATTATGTGTGATAATACCAGTGCAATTAATCTATCTAAAAATCCGATTCAACATTCACGTACGAAACATATTGATATTCGACATTATTTTCTACGTGATCATGTTTTAAAAGGAGATATATCTTTAGACTTTATCTCTACTGATAAACAAGTAGCAGACATATTTACCAAACCCCTTAAAGAAGATACTTTCATTAACTTAAGAAGAGAACTAGGAATATGTGATTTTATTGATATTTGTTAAAAATTGTTTCTGTTAAGTCGACTGTGTTCTTGAGTAAGTCGACTGTACTTTACTTTAAAACATATCTATTTTTTCTCTGACCAGTCGCCTTGTCCTGATGACAGTCGACTGATCAGCAGACATAAAATTTAGTCTCTTCTCGACTAAGTCGACTGATATACCCTACAAGTCGACTGTCGCGAGTTCAAATGTCTTCAGCGACTATTCATCGCAGCTTTTGAGATAAACATCTCATCACTTTTTCACCCGTGACCTCTTATCTCAACCGTCGATTTCTATTCTCTCAATCTCAGCCTTCTATTTTTGGTTTAAAACCCCTTTTCACCGCCCCCTTCTTCACAGCCTTCATCTTCCATTTTTTTACTTTTATCCCCAAATCTGAAACCCTAAGGAGAGAAGAAGATCAATTCCGAAAAGTCGACTGCCGCATCTTCTGCAGCCGCTGATCCTCATCTCTCATCTCGCTGTCTTCCCTGTTGGTAAAATCTCATCTCTTGCATCTCTCTTAATGGCACCTAAAAGAACTAAGAGATCTCATAGTGATGCTAGTTCTTCATCCCTAGATTACTCTCAATTTCTTAGAAGTCCTGATCTCTTGGAACGATGGTATCTTATTTGTACCATGGTGATTTTTCCAGGACGATTGGTTAATTTCAATGACCTAGATCGGTTCAATCTTGTTCCTATCTTTCAAAACTGTAGTCTATATGAGTTTCTTTCCTTAGTCAATGAACCTAACTACTATCCTCAACTTATCTATCTCTTTTATACAAACATGAAAGTTGTTCAAAAAGAGGATGGAGAAGTTATTATTTATTCCTCAGTCAAAAATACAAAGATTAAACTCACATCTGAGAGAATCAATCTTATTTTGGGTATTGATGACGAGGGATTTGATTTAGGAGAAATAATTCAAGATGATTCCTCTATTTTGTCCAAAATATACTTGCCTAATCAAGGACCCCCAATGACAAGCAAAAATATTACACCAGTTGCAAAACTAGTTGCACGAATATTAGCTTATAACATTCTTCCCAAAAGAGGAAGTTATGATCAATATTCGATGGAATTGCAACAAGCTGTTTATGATATTTTTGGTAAAATAGCTATAAATTGGGGTCGTGTCATTTTTTCTATGCTTCAACAACATCATGTTCATTTTCTACCCTTTGGAGGTCTTCTCACTAGGTCTTTACAGCTTATGATATTGATCTCAACTCCGAGACCAATGTCGTTAAGCATTATGACTGCTTCGATCGTGCTAGTTTAGCACGTATGAAGCTTCTTGATTCTCCTCCTAGAACAACCCCTAGGTCTCCTCCACTTTCTCAAGTTCCTTTGGGTTCTACTGCTAGACCTTCTAGACCTTCTGCCTCTTCTAGCTCATCTCCTCCTCAAGCTAATTATGAGGATCCAGCTACTCTCTATGAATGTGTAAATTATCTTATGAAACATTCAGAGACTGTTGATTCTCATATTCACACCCTTGATTCCAAAATTGATCATCTCACCGATCTTTTCACTTCCCAATTTCCACCTCCTTCTCATGCTGCTGATGAAGATTCAGACGAGGACAATTGAAGACTTTCTTTTTCGCTATTATGTAATTTTCTATTTTATTTTGTCTTAATGAACTTATTTATGTATGAGAACATTTCTTAGTTTATTTCTGTGTTCTTTAATATAAAAGACTGTTTCTTTTGTGTTTTTGTTGATGACAAAGGGGGGGAGATATCCTCTTAATTATTCAACTGTGTTTGCCTTCTGTGTATTGAAAAATATCTCTGGTCAGTCGACTGGCTACAAGCATATCAGTCGACTGCTGCATCTGTGATTCTTATGTTACTGCATTTGTTACTGCATTTGTGATTGTGATTCTACTATATATATTTTAGTCTGTTCAGTCGTCTGATATATTGTTAAGTCGGCTGATACATACTTTATGATACATTCTTTTTCATGTGCATAATGTGTTTTTAATAGGGGGAGCATATCATTACTATGCTTGTATATTATCTGTTATTATCAGCTATTGTGTTGTCATCATCAAAAAGAGGGAGAATGTTGATTCTTGATTTTGATGATCACAACACACTGCACATGTATCTATGCTAAACTTACAGGTGCTATACACAAAGGACTTACTTCTATATAGCTGAACAAATGATCAAGCATAAAAGCTCCAGATAAAAGACAATGGCCAAAGCTTCACTCAAGACTCAAGATTCAAGACTCAAGACTTCAAGCTCAAATGTGTCAAATTGTTGTGTCTTGTAAACATTGTATTTTTACTTTTATTGAGTCTTAGTCCGATTGTAAAGCCTTGTCACACACACATACACTCACAATTTCATAATGTGTGTTTTTCAAAAACCTCAAAAAGAGTCAAAACAGTTTGAAGTAATTTAACTATTGAGTACCAGTCGACTGATACCTCTGGCAGTCGACTGGCAGTACAAAACTGTTTAAATTTATTCAAACTCTGATCAGTCGACTCATATGGCAACCCAGTCGACTGTTCGAGTGCTTTTGACTGTTTTCTGTTTTCAAAATCGAATTTTCAAAATCAAAAGCTTTAAGATCCGTTGGTTGACAGTTGGAATAACTGTCTCCCAACGTCCAGGAGATCAACTCTATAAATAGAGTTCAGATCTCACTGAAAAGATCTTACAACATACTTTTCTAAGATCCGAGCATTCTTTGAGAAATTTTAAGTGAAAATGTTTGTTTTCTCGCCGACAGGATCCAACAGAACCCAATAGCAATGCCCCCCGAAGCTCCTGAGGATAGGCGTAGCACCCATTCCTTGATTCTATTGCCCCCTACTCTTTTGAGTTTAAACTCGTGTGCAAGCTTGGTCTCCTGTAACCCTACCACCTCCGCCTTGGAGTTCATAATGACATCCCTAACCATATCTCTCTTACCCCTATCCCCCAACCCCGTAACATTCCAGAATAGTGTATTCATTGGGGAACCGATTCTAGGTTGATCGTGGGTGTAGGACGGGTGTCTTCCTCGAAGACCTCCATCGACACAGAGCAGGACCCCAGGTCCTTCTGATAGCTAGCCTTAGCCCGTTCAATTTCCCAAACCCTAATTTTATTGAGCAGTAGAGCATTACGTTCTATGTCACACACCTCTAAGCCACAGGTTTGAGCTAGGATAAAAACATCAAAATCTGACATGAAATTTAATATAGAGGCTAAAAAAACTTCTCGTACCTCCGTCATCGAACTTTGTAGCTTTGGCCACCGCAGCCACCTCCAGATAGTCATCCAGGGACTCCACATGAGCCCTCTTAGGCATCCGCTGCACCCTGAATCCAACTGCCCTGCTTGACGTTCCAGTACTATAGCCAGGCGCTGATTCTGGAAATGTGGATAAGACCATCTCTAGTGAGATCTCTCTGTGTGTATCAGCAACAAACTCAAGATCCTCTGACTCCTCATCCGTAAATGAGAACTCTTCATCCAAATTTAAGCGCCCTTCCATGTCTTCATCGCTATCTGCGGACTCAGTAATTGCAACCTGAGCGACCCCCCTCATGGGTCCCTACAGCTGTTGTTCATTGGACCCTTCTGTTGGCCCACTCCCCATAGATGAAACAAGATCCACAAGTGGTAGTTGGTTGACAGTGCTGGACCCCTTTATAGGCCCAATCTTTCTCTAAGCCACGACACACTTATTGGGCCCCACACAAATATTGGGCCCATTCTCACCAATTTCAGACTCCACCCTCATAGAAATGTCTCTCTGGGGATGCGTCGCATGCTCCTTAACCTGCTCCCCTCCACGTGTCACTTCACGATTGGGTGGCAAGTCGGTGAAGACAGCAGGCGCTTCGATAACTCCCCCTGCCTCCTCGTTCTCTGTGATTACCTCGAGCTCTCCGATCATCTTCCCATTTTGGATCTGAGCTGTGTCTTCTTCTCGAAAACTCTCCACCACTAAATTTCGGAGCTTTTCTTTCTGAGCTCTCACCTCAAAAACCCCCCTCTCCTGAGCACTGCAGTCTCCCTATTTTGGGCCATGGCCGTTGGCTTCTGTTGTCGCCTCGCTCCCTTCAAAAACCTTTCCTCTTTCATGATCCCCTCTTTTAGGGTTGGGACAACAACTACTTTATCATGTTGGGCTTAGCAACTACTTTATTATGCCCAATATACCCCTCTACCAAGTTTGACTAAAGCATTTGTGTTCATGAATCTTTACAACTTTTATGTAGTATCAAATAATCACCCCCGTTAATTCTCCTAACCATGAGAATTTTTTTTTTTTTTTGAGGATTTGGATTAATTCTGTGTGAGGATCAATTGGAATAAATAGTGGGCAGGATGAAAGTGGAAGATGGTGGTCAAGATGGAAATATGAAGTTGGTAGCGTTGGCAGTACCGGACCGAGTGTTTGTTTGAAGAGAATGTTTGTTTGGATAGTTGTTTTGGGGCCTTCTTTCATTTTCTTTTTTAGAAAACGCATTTGGTTACGTACTTCTCAAAGGAGTTTTTGGTTCTCTTTTTCAGAAAAGAACCAAAGGGGTCTTTTCTATCTCGTTCTCTCTCTCTCTCTTTTGGTTACCCCCTTCCTCTCTCTTTTTTTCGAGCTCGGCCATGGACGAGGTTGGCGAACGAAGGAGATGTTCGGCTTGGAGCATTTCTCGGGGGGGGGGGGGGGGGGGTGAGCTCGAGGCTTTGGAGGTTGAAGGAGCTCCTGTGGAGCTTGGTCACGAGCTCGTTAATGGTGGTGATGGGTTCGACGAAGGAGGGAGCTCGAAGCTTGTGAGCTCGGTGGATTGGCGAACGCGGTTGAGGTCGAGCTCGGTTTTGGAGTCACTCGACGACAGGTTCGGACGTCGAGGTCGGGAGCTCGACGAAGAGGGAGTGGAGCTCGGGGGTTCGTCACCGAGCTTGAGCTTGGCGTTGGGTTTTTGCGAAGGTGGAAGGAGCTTCGATGACGCTCGAGGAGTGGAGCTTGGGAAGGGGAGCTTGACGACGGAGGAGTTCGGCAATGTGGAGCTCGACAATGGTGGTTTGGAAGAAGCGTCGACGGAGGGGTTCGGCGAAGGAGCTGTCGAAGGATTTTTGGCGGGAAAAATTGAAGAAGAAGAGTAGGGGTAACGGGTGTGGGTCACTAACGGATCCGACCTGTTAACCAGTTAATTCTTTTCTCTTTATTTGTTTGTTTGTTCGGCAAATCTCATCTGTCGATCTTGATTTGAGCACGAATTTTGAGCTAATCTGACGGCGAGCGTGGGCTTCCAGTTCCCCCTTTTTCGTTCGGGACCACGTTTTTTCGACAAGCGGCGGCGAACGCATCGAACGAGACATCGAACGTGGCGAACAACAGGGGAGTGACACGTGTCACAGGGGTCGTTGACTGGTCAACGTCTTTTGCTCACAATACGTTCGGGAATACGTCTGTTCGAACTTTGCTCTGTAACTGCAGGGAAAAAAAAACTTCAAAAGAAAACTAATGCAAATTGATTAAACATACGCCGTTTATAATCTCATTGTCAGAAAAACTGTATTTCTATTAATTTGAGAATTAAATTTTCTACCCAAACGCATTTTATAAGCTCATTATCCAATAACTATTTTAAAGAAAATTTCAGATTTTTTTGTTTACCAAATGCATTTTATACTCTCATTTTCAAAAAACTGTTTTCAAAAAAAATTATTACCAAACAGCTTTTACACTCTCATTTTCAAAAAGCAGTTTTCAGAAAAAATTATTACCAAACAGCTTTTACACTCTTATTTTCAGAAAACTCTTTTCAGAAAACAGTTTTCAGAAAACAGTTTTCAAAACAACTATCCAAACGCAACTAATCTCTTGAACCCAAAACTATTCTCTCATTTTTCCATGCTCCTTTCAAATCTTTAATCAAAAAAAAAAAAAAAAAATCATTCTTTGTTCTTTGTTGAAAAAATTTGTCATAAACTCATTAAAATGGAAACAATAGAATGACGAACGGAGATGGAACTGATGAAAAACAAGTTAGGAAGCTAAAGGATAGTGCTGAGAGCCAAGGCTGGGCTTAATTTGTGGTTGGCTGGTGGTGGGTCGATCTTGAGTTTTGTTGGAGGGGTTTTCTTTTTGTGTTTCACGATGGAAGAAATTGCCGAAGTTGGGGGAAGCAAAGGAGGTAGTTTCATTTCTGTTCTGGGAGGTGTGAGAAGCTGGATGCAGAAAGAAACAAGAAGCTGGATAGTGTTTTCACTATTCAATAAAGAGTAATGCTACATCTACTACCAATTTCACTATATTTCTCTTCACTACCTTAGGTGACACACTTCAATAAATAGGGGAAGATAGAGTAGGTATGAGAACTCTCCAATAGAAGTATAGCACCTAAGATAGTGAAGAAAATAATAGTGAAATTTGTAGCGGCTAAAGCATTACACTTCAAAAAAAAATGTTGAAAAGATGTGCAGCTTCCAATTAATTAATTGGCTTTGAACGAACCAAGTGTTCGAAGGGCGCTCGTTAGTAAAATTTTGTTTTTTTTATTATCATTCAAGGATGAAGGAGACTATTTAGCTCCCCGAATTAACTTTTTTTAGACTTTGTACTAAAACTTTTTCAATGTTATTAGGTCTTTCTTTTCAACCAAAAAAACGAACAACGACAACCAAAAAAAAGGAAAAAAAATTAATAACCATAGTTTTCTTGTTCTTTCTGATGATGTGTTTTTCATAAATAAACTATTTTTCTTATCACAGTACGGATATATGAGGTTTTTTATATATAATTCAATTGATTAAACTAAAATGCATATTTTTAAAGGAGAAAGCACTAAGTGAATGTCTATTAATTTTATGTTGTCTCAAAAAAATAATTTAAAACTAGCCTTGTAAGTACGAGAGTGTTTGTATTTTAACCTTGAAGTTTGAAATTGGAATTTTCTTTCTTAATATGTTTTTCGTCTACATATATTCCTAACTAGTATTACCTTGTACAATATATTGTACAGAATTTTTTTTAAATGAAAAAATAATAAAATTATTTTTAAAAAATTCTCTTAAAACATTTATAGAATATTGCAAGCTTTTAAAGATTTGATTAAGGGATATGATTGCACTTTAAAATTTGGATGAAGAAAGAGTGGAGAGTTGTTTTCTATATTTGCTTTCCTTTTTTGGTTTAAAAATGAAAAAATTAGACAAAAATTTGGACCAAAAGTGGTTTAGCATAATATATTGTATAGATTATGTATTGCATTTTTCAAGAAATGCTTAATTTTAGTATGTAGTAATTTGTGTAAGTATTTTTACCCTATTTTTCTTTTACAAAGTTTTATCATTGTTTGGCTAGATATTGAAGCACCCAATATGATTTTGAAACCCTTATTGTAACCTCTGTTTTTCATTTTATGTATTTTGGGTGTATTTTCTCTTTCCATGTATTCTTTCAGCTTGTATCTCTTTTTGGACCGTATATTGGATCTTCGTTTTCAATATAGTCATTTATTTGATTTGTCGTCTTTTCATTGATCTTCTTGATCCTATTGTCTCTTTTTGTGTCGTCTCTGTTTGATCGAGTTCTTATTTATTATCTCTGTTATTTTATTTATCCATTTTGTGCTCATCTCATTTTCATTGGATCTATTATTATTATTGTTTTCAAAAAACCTTACATTCTTTTATTTAACCCATTAAACCATCACTATACCCTGTACCCATTTTAAAACCCATTATATAATCACCCAAACCCATTAGCTTCACCATACCCGTTAACCATCTCCTGCATACCCGTTATCACCCTCAGCCGTCACCCTATATTTCCCTAACCCTAACACTCCTATATATATATATATATATATATATATATATATATATAGACTGTTCATCTTCTCCCTCACACCAGAAAACCCTAGCCGCCCTAGCCGTTCTCCCTATCCCTTGGACCCCGACTCCGGCCTACAACCCCCTGCTCCGCCCTACACTATCTCCCGACCTCTCCCTCTTCCTATCTTTCCTTCCGGCGCCGCTCAGCTCCACAGCACCGTGCCTCTTGCATCCAGCCACCGGTGCTCCTCCTTGACGCGCCTGAGCAGCAGCCAGCGACCACTGCATTGTTCCTCTCCACATCGCGACAGCAGCCGACAGCCAGCCCCCGTCTCCCCGTGCTCCTCCTCCCTGGTTCCCTCTTCCTCTACGTCGCCGGCAGCTGTTGTTCCCTTGTGTGCTCCTCCAATGATTGACCGCAGCTGCAGCGACTCGCTGTCGTCGCCTTCCCTTCGTGCACCCCGTCCATCCCTCGCTCTCTCTTTGTGTGCGTGTTTGGTTTCGTGGTGTTCGTGTGCCTGTTATTGTGTTTGTGAGTTCGTTATTCGTTGAGTTCGTTTTCCAGGAATCCGTTCCCGTTATTCTTGCTCTTGCTTCGTACCCGTCATCGTCACTAAGGTAAGTAAGTTATATTAATTTCTGTTGCAAATACAAGTACTAAATACCGCCTATAGTGTACTTGTGTTCTAGAGACAATTCTTGTGCAAAATCCCTGTTATATCTTGTCTCTATTGTATTAACCCGCCCATAGTTCTCACATGACACCCCCGACATGAAATAACTTAGGGATGACCACTTTTTGTTGTATACATGCATGTTGTTCATATGATTGTCGTGTGCTTGGTTGTGTTAGTTGTAGTATACTTGTTGTGGACTTGTTGAATACCCTATACCATATTTCTTGGACATCTAGTATACCCTATTTTATATTTGGTTGCAATTTGGACGTTGCATATGATCTATGTTGATTTTATGCAAAAAGGATATTTCAGTTTTTGTGTTACCCCGTTTTTGTTCAGTATTTTAGACCCTATTAAGGTCAGTATATGAAAATCATTTGTGAATATGAATTATAGAGAATTCTGTCTACTTTTGAGATTTTCTGACAGATCTCAGTTTCGATTTATGAGTTGCGAGTTATGACTATTTTACTACATATGTGTTTAAAATTCCAGATCCAGTTTTATATGAATTCTGTATGGTAATCTATTTTTCTACTGATATTAAAGATAATATTTTGATCCAATATTTTGCTGGTTACAACTAGATCTGGTTGGGATTAACCCCTAATTTTTATAGATTTAATCGATGACTTTTACAAACTATTATATACTTACAAACAACTACTATACTTGAAGAATTTTCTTGCTATTCAGTAAAGATACATAATTTCTACCTGATTCTATTTGTTGTCTATAAAAACTTTGTGAATATGAATTATAGCCTACTGTATCTAGTTTATTACCCTTTCAACAGATCTAGATTTCAATTTATATTTTGTGAGATATTGCTGTTTTAGTACTGCAGTGTTGTTTGTGATTCTAGATTTGCAAAACTACTGTATCTTGCTGCTTTCTGATTTTACTTGACTATTCTATCTATGTTGGAAAATTATGAAACTTTATTTTCTGATACTAAACATACTATAAAATACCCCAGATTTTTCTTGAATTTAATCAGTAAGTTTTGATGCCATTTTTATCGTTTATGAATACAAGCTTTTGATTTCTAGCTGAACATGTTTTCTAGATTCAAATCTGTTTTGAGACTTATTTTTGTGAAATACTATATAATTTATATATATTTGCTGGATTCGGACGGGAGTCTATTTTCTAAATCTTCTGACGGATCCAGGTTTGTATGTTTGTAACAACGGAAATTTCAGATTTAGTGCAATACTGTCTTACTGTCCTGAACTAGAATTTTCGTTGTTCTATCCTTTTATGAGTTGTCTTTCACCTGTACATGTTTCTCTTTCAATCTGAACCTGTTACTTATTCATGCCATGTTATACTTGCCCTGTTTTAGATGCATACATGCCTGTTTGATAATAATAATAAATAACTAAGCCACGGTTTAAGGGGAAAAGATGTAATAGTGGAAAATACAGAAACGTGTACTCGGAAGGGAATCTATAGATCCTACGTGATTACTTGTTACTTGATATTTGGAACTTGACACGTGATTTCTTATCACTTGGGCACTTGACATGTGATTACTTGCCACTTGCACACTTGACACGTGATACTTGACACTTGGAGCTAGATATCTGGTTACTTGGAGCTTGTCCCTGAGTACACTGCCCTCTATGATCCACTATGAAATCTAAACGCAATTTGTTTGAATGTAGCAACTATGTGGTAAAAGTTTGGGATGCATGAAGTGCTACCTAGATAGGATTAGATACAAGACTTGAACATGATCACTTGACACTTGTTACTTGTTACTTGTACATGATACTTGATACTTGACACTTGTTACTCGTTACTCTTTTGCATGATACTTGACACTTGACACTTATTACATGTCACTTGCACTCGTTCATCTTGCTATGCTAGTTTTTCTATTTTGTTATCATGTTTATTCCATGCTATGCCTGCTTCCGCTATTATTCAATATTTGTTCATTCTTCCCCATGTACTTGTGCCTGCACTACAAGCGGCCCGTAACTTGCATTGACAGGCATTTTGTTTTCTTTTTCCTTTTTCTGCAATTTATTGAATTGCAGATTTTGGAGATCAACTGCCAGATGGAATAGGTGATATGAGATTCTAGATGCTGGGGTTTTGCTATTATTGTTTCTTGTTGCTTATTTTGAATAATGTATCTGTTACTTGGATTATTTTGTATTAGGCAATGTGACCCAGGATTATTGACTTGTTCAGATCTGGTTTATTTGAGATTAATATATTTTGTTTCAATTAAATCATGTTGGTATTTTGATTCAGTTATGCAAGCGTGGTTGACTTCTCTTGCTTCCTACTCTTTATTCTTGTACTTGTTGTAAAGATCCTGACAGCTTATGGATGATGAAATCATTCGCTGGGCTTAGTCACGTATCCGTATTCCGTATTCTCTTTTTGGGAAGCGGGACGTGACACTTATATTATAGGAGCTTGCAATTCATGTCCAACTATTATAGTTATTGTTATGTCCTCTCGACTCTTTTTTTACGGCAAAAAGTAGGATAAAGTCCTACCTCATATTAGCATATATATATCTATATATAAAGAGAGTACATGTTACAAAATACAGAAAATGGGTCGATCTGATAGGGTTAAGGGTTGTAATCATATAAGGGCTATAAATACTTTAAATTAGGTCAAAGAGGGGGTAGCGGACGTCTTACACCTCAATTTGCCCTAATTTACAGCATTTGATCCCTCATCTAAATGCACTCAGGCAACCCCTAGTAGAAGACCTTCAAAACAGTCAAGAACACTAATAAGCCCAGTTATAAAATAACAAATATCCTCAGGCTCAAAACGGATACAAAACAATGAGTAGTAGGAAGAGCATTCTTCTTAATCAGCCAGAGTTACTGCCCTCTCCACTTCTTGCTTAATCCCCTAACTGACTAGTTCCTCGAAAGTGTTTAGCCCTTGCACCCACACTGTCCACTCCTTGCAAGAGCTAGTCCTTCTTCTTCTTATTTGCACATCCATTAGCCAAACCAAAATTTTGCGAAAGAAATTACAGTATCAGCGGATTGAGATAAAGCTGAAAAGATCATATCATTTCTAGCTAGCCAGATGCTCCAACAAATTGCAATTGTGAGAAGGTGCCAAGTGAAACAGTGTGAGAGTGACCCAAAACACCAAGTGGAGAATCATTCATGAATATAGTGTGGCAATGTGTGAATGTTGAAGAGGTTGGTAAATTATTTCCATGTGGCTACAACAGTAAGGGCATTCAAAAAATATATGGAAAGTTGTCTTGACCTGACATGCACAAGATGTGCATATCAGGTCACCCAACCATCCTTTGGAGATTAGTGCAACTTTTGAATTGATCTTCTCCCAAATCACTTGCCATATGAAGACTTTGAATTTTAAGGGTGCAATTGACTTCCATGTAGCGGCATGATAGGGGGATTTTGAGGCCGAAGTAGTGAAGAGGTTGTAGGCAGATTTGACAGTGAATGTACTGGTAACAATATGTCTCCAAGATGGGCAATCTGCAACAGATATTGGATGGAGATGTGCTATGAGCTCAAGCAGTTTTCTCTTTTCTTCTTTGAGAGTTGGAGTGGAGATGTTGTTGATCCTAGGTCGCCAATGCCAAACATTGTTAATCCACACTGCTTGAGAGTATCAGCTTCAGGGTTCCATGCAGCTGCTGTAAAGCAGGACAAATCGAAGATATGTTGTTCCCTCCATCCATCTAGAAGTCCAAAACTTGATCAGTTTTCCATTGCCAAGTTTCCAATTCAAATTTTGCGTGAATTTCTCTTTGAGGTTGAAGATTTCTTTCCAAAAATATGCTTGGGACAGGCAAATAAAACTATGAGAGCTGGCATAGTAGTACAAAGATTGCAGGGTTTGGCTTACAAGAGAATCAGATGAGACAATCTTCCACGACCATTTGAGTAGCAGGACTTCATTGAAAATTTTCAAGTCTAAAATTCCAAGCCACCCTTGCTGTTTAGGTTGGCAGTTGCTTTCCATTGCATACAGGAAGTACCCCTGACATCCTTATCAGCTTCTGACCAAAAATGTCTGCTTCAAATCTGATCAATTCTCCTAATCAACCAAGGAAAAAGTTTAAAGAATGAAGCATATTATACATGCAATGCAGTCAGTACTGAATTGATTAGCACAACCCCCCCCCCCCCCCCCCCCGAAAGCAATTTCCCTTTCCACACCAAAAGTATTCGTTTTATTGTGAGGATGAGAGAATTATGATCTCTTTTCCGCAGCTTCCCTTTAGCCAGGGCCCAGATAGCTTATAGATAGCTTTTCTTGTTTGCAACCTAGTATAGTTGAAAATGTATGGAGTTTAGCTCTAGACTTACCAAAATATACAATTCAAGACTTGCTGAAATTAACCTCCAGGCTGTCACATTTGCAAAGAGATGGATTATCTCCTCGAGATTGAGGACCTCTTGTTCATCCCCTTACAAAAAATGGGTGTCATCTGCAAATTGGAGAACAGTCAGAAAGATAGTGGTCCCTTGAGTTGGAGGGGTGAGAAGGAGCCATTGCTACGACCACAGGTCAGCATCTACACAAGGACATCAACTGTGAGAATAAAGGGCATAGGTGAGAGGGGTTCACCATGTTCAAGGCCTCTCTTTGAGTTAATAATCTTGCCACTCATCCCATTTATAAGAATAGAAGATTTCACTGTTCAGAGAATCATGTGAATCCATATACACCAGCCTACTCCAAAACCTCTTACAACCAGCATTTGATCAAGAAATTCCCAACTGACTGTATCAAAAGCCTTCTTGAAGTCAATTTTGAGCATGAGAGTGTCGGAGTGTCTGTTGCTGCATAGGTTGATTGCTTCATGAGTAGGGCTGCAAACAAATCGAGCTATTCGTGAGCTATTCGGTTCGAGCTCGGTCAAAGCTCGGCTCGAACCGAGCTCGAGCTCAAAACTGAGCTTGTTTCGTAAACGAGCCGAGCTCGAGCTTAGGGTTTTTTTTAGGCTAAGCTATTCGGCTCCAATACGGTCAAAGCTCGGTCAAAGCTCAGCTCGAACCAAGCTCGAGCTCAAAACTGAGCTCGTTTCGTAAACGAGCCAAGCTCGAGCCTGAAGGTATTCGGCTCGGCTCGGCTCGATTGCAGCCCTATTCATGAGCCACCAAGAAACAATCAACAGTGGACTTTCCCTTAAGGAATGCACTTTGAGATGAAGATACGAGTGAAGCTAGGATGGGGCTAATACTGTTGGCTAAGACTTTTGTGAATATCTTGATGGAGCAGTTCAGCAAACTGATAGACCTATACTCAGTGACAGAATTTGCCTCTTCATATTTTGGAATCAACATAATATTTGAGTAGTTTAGTCTACTCAAATCAGAGTCTCCTCACTGGATCGACCAAAGCATTTGGAATAAGCCATCTTTAATTGTATCCCAAAAACTGTGGTACAAGCTCATAAAGTAGCCATCGGGTCCAGGAGCCTTACCCCCACTCATGTCGAACACAGCTCAGTGAACCTCCTCCAAAGTGAAAGGTGCATCCAAGTGTGCTAAGTTTACATCTTGTGTGGGATACATGGTTTCCCAATCAATGGTGAAGTTTGCCTAGGTGCTAGTCCCACATATAACTTCGAAGTGGTCTTCAAAGCTTACTCTAACAATGGGCTGGGAGGTGATGAGGTTGCCATTCACTAGGAGCAAGTAGATGAAGTTTCTTCTTCTTCTCCCATTTGCAACTGAGTGGAAGAATTTCGTATTTCCATCTCCCTCCTTTATCCATTGCAATCTAGATCGTTGTCTCCAATACACCACCTCAGTTTTGATGAGGTATTGGTACTCCTTCTGAGTTGTTTTGATTTCATCAGTCACTCGGGGATAATGTTCAGCTTCAACTTCCAAGCTCAACATCTTATCTAACAGTAGTTTCTTCTTCACAGGAACGTGTCCAAAAATTTCATTTCTCCATCTCCGAATTCTTCTCTTAAGTAGTACAAACTTTTGAGCAAAAATATCAACTGCTGAACTAGTGCAAGTGAAGTGAGTCCACCAATCAATGACTGAAGGGATGAAGTTTTCATGCGATAGCCATGCCTTCCCAAATTTGAAATAATGAATAGTTGGTAAGATTGCTTCTGTGTGGAGGATGAGCGGGCAGTGGTAAGAGGAAATTCTTGGTAGTGAGTATTGGATACAGTTTGGATGCAAAGCTTCCCAAGCAGCTGAGATTAAGAATCTGTCAAGTCTAGCCATTGACAGAATGCCTCTAAGGTTGGACCAGATGATTTTCCTGCCTGCCAAGGGTAAATCAATGAGAGCAAGGTCTTGGAAAAAGTCTCAGAAGTTTCTCATATCTCTGTTTGATCCACGTCCACTAGAATATTCAGAATCAGATATAGTAGCATTAAAGTCTCCACATATAATTCTGGCATTATTTAGCATGTTTCTCCTCTGCTTGATCTCATGAAAACATAAATCTCTATCCTCCAACTCAAAGGGAGCATGGACAATGGTGATAGACCATTCAACATTTGAAGACCTCAGTTTGAAAGAAGCTGAAACAGAGAAAATTTATTGCAGAGTATGTGCATTCGAGGATAGAATCCTTCCAACCAAATAAGGAACCCCCCCCCCCCCCCCCTCTCCCATATATCAATAGCATCAAGTTGGACCGAATTGGTGATGGAGCTTCCGCCAATGGAGGCCAATTTATGGGACTTGGACTGTTTCAGCTTCGTTTCTTGGAGACAAATAACAAATACACCTATGCTTTGGATGCCTTCCTTAATCATAGAGCATTTTTTAAGGTTACCCAGCCCTCGAATGTTCCAACTTGTTATCTTCATTCTAGACAATAAAGTATTAAAAAGCACAAGGAACAAGATAGTGCCACACCTAAAACATAAAATGCAGTTAGGCTGAATGCCTCTGTTGATCAGAATGGTCAACACTGACCTTCTCCGACTGCTTGAGGATTTCAATAGTATGGTCCCTTAACCTCCTCTCCCACTGACTCGGCTACTTCTATAATATCTTTCTTAGATAGAATATCAAAGGGATTTAAATTAGCATTAGTAACTGAATCCATAGAAGAGGGGTTACCTAACGATTTCTTTTTCATGGTGGTCGCCAAATGCTTCATGAAAGGCCGAGTGCTATCCATTTTTCCTGAAGATCTACATCTCTTTAGGCACTTGGAGGATCCATCCTCAAAGCCAGGAAGAATAGATGGGAAGTGCAAGAAGTCTTTGGCTTTGGTTTTCTGATCAAGTAGTGTCTTGAAGCTCTCAACTCTGGCTATACTTGAGCCAGCATGGAAAGTCATGGGTGCATCTATTGGATCTTTAGCAACATCATCGAGGACTAAATCTCTGAGGACCCCTTCAGCAGCAGGTTGGATCTTGGAGAAGAGGGAAATCGGGAAAGTAACTAACTTCCTTTTCCTGTACATTTGGCGTATTTCTTCAGCTGATTCTTCTTTGTATATGTCTGATGAGTTGTTCATATTCTTGGTGGGCCCCTTGATTCCGAATTTGTTATTGCTATCTAAATATTCAGATAACACAATAAGAGGAACAACTTTGGCAATTGATTTATCCTTCGAAATGATCCCTTCCTTGATAGCAGGAATAGCTGGAGAATGTGCCAAAATACTCCTTTACATACTAGATTTCGCCAAACCAAGGATATTCCAAAAACTGCGTAATTTGTTATCAATCGGAGCAAAATCAGGATTGTGGTTGAAGGGACATAACGGCAACACCGGTGCTGGGGGGTTTAGTTTGATCAGAAGCTTTTGCCCACCAGACGGAGCTTTTTCCACCATCATCACTACTTCTTTGCATAGTGAAAAGCTAAACTTTGCCACTGTGAACATCCTCCACTGGTATCGGCTCTCCGAGAAGAAGGATAGGACTTTATGAACATGCTTTTCGAAAGTCCAAGGAGCAGTGTATTTGATGTTGAAAGATTTAGGAATCTGGGTTAGGTCTTCCACCTTAATTAGGACTAGGGCTTAATCTCTAGTCTCGGCCTCGTTTATCTTTCTACTCATTGTGATGAACTTCCCAAACGGCTTGATAAGTTGCTCCAGAGAGGACTAATTTCATAGATGAAAGAGAAGGAGATGGATATTAATCCAAATGAAACTAGGGTTTGGCCTGAGCTTGGCACCAAATTCAAGCGGCCATGGAGAGAAAGCAGCCCTGAATTCTAAGAAGGTGAAGACTCCATCTGCAATCACCTGTTCCGCCTTCGTAGTCGTCGGAAAGTGAACATGGTGGACATCATTGCTCACACGCTTTAGAATCCACCATCTCCACTGTCTCCCCCAAGCAAAATTGGAAGCACATTCCAGATCCTTAGTGGGAGGAACACGACGAGGGTTGATGAGGTGCAAAAAAGCACTTGCATGCAGCGCCGGGAGGACCTGCGAGATTTCAGAGTTGTGGGGGAGATCAACCTCAATTGATTCACGGCGGTTGTAAATCGGGTAGTCTCGAACTTTGTGGTCGAACTTCTAGCAGTTGAAATAATGGATGCCCAATTTTCTACAGTCCACCGTTGCATGATCGCCATTGCCGCATTTCATGCATCTCTGCTCCATCTTCTTCTTGGTTTTGGGATTTTTTTGTGAGTGGCGGTGAAGGTTTTTTGGGTAGAAACCAGAGGGTTTGGGTCGAAAATAAGGTTTGGGAGCGGGTTTGGGATTTTGTTCAGGAGAGGGAGAAAAAGGGATAAGGGGTGGGGGGGAATCGAGGTGGGTGGGGTAATCGAAGGAGTGCAGGGGTAGGGTAAGGATGAGGGTAGGGTGGAAGACGAAGCACATGAGCATAGAATTTGCTCAGGCCCCGAGGATGCCAGACATTCTCTTTCCTCTCCCCTTTCAATTTTTTTTATTTATTATGTCCTCAAGACCCTAGGATATTCCTATTCATGTATTTCAAATTCCTCTCGTGATTACAAGGTTCCACAAATAAGAAAACTAAAAAACTAAAAAGACAACCAATGGAGTTGTCCCTTATGAAGACCATCAATGATTAACATAATTGTTTGCTTTAGTTAATGCACTCAACAAGAATGATAGAAATTTGAGAGTTCTTCTTGTGCGGTATATTTTTTAAGTTCAATATTTGTTACGTGTTAATTTGTTGATAAATGATTTCTTACTTATTTCATATAGATTTTATAAATTTTATACAATAATGGCATCATCACGTTCATATAGTCAAAGTGCCCTCTTCCCACATCTCCAGAGGACTTGACTTATCCGAGAGACGTTTCATCATTCGACCCCCCAAACTCTTTTGTTTACTTTACGAAATGAGCCCCTATTAACCCAACTGATGTTTACGAAAGGACAAAATGTCCTAGAAGTCATACCTTAGGGAAGTAGTTCTATCTTTGAATAGGTTATTCTATTATTCTCTTTTCTCTTATTACGTTAGACTGTCACTAGGTTAGGTCAGCCTGATCGACGGTTTCACCTAAGCCTTGCTTTAGCCGACACTGATGCTGCCATTTCGAGCTTAGCCCTCTTCCCATTAGACATCTTCTTTAGGGCCAGAATCGCTAGTAATCGCCGGTCAGCCATACGGCTAGCTGGTGAAAGGAAAGAAATGGGGGTTTCACCGTTCACCTCCAGCCCCTCCTACCAGTAGCTTCGGTTCATTTCAACGATCAACTTCTCCCATAATGATATCTCTACTACCTAATATCATCATGATATCAGCCAATTTCATTCTTTTAACTACTTGAGGGAGAATCTGCAAATTGATGAAACAGGGCGGACGAATTTTTCATCTCCAGGGGAAAACACTACCATTCGATTTCGTTAGTTTGGCCAATGATCTGTACGAGACGGCGGTGAACCTTAACGGCCTACTAATCGAATTCCATCCGTAAAGTCCTTCTGGGTAAGGGAACTCTTCAACTCTGTCTTGTTACTTCGCCTCTCCTTATCAGTCGAGTCTCTTCCGGTGCTACTACAATCGAGATCGGACTGTGACTCTAAAATTAACAGAGAATCCCTTCGCTCTACTTCTTTGTTTTGTGAGGTGCTATATAAGTCAAGGATTTTCGTCCGATCTAGTGTCAGACATTAGTAGGTCTGGAGCCGTGGGTTCAATTAGGAAGATCTGATAGCATTTTCATGAAAAAAAAACAATATAATAGCACTACCCAAGCTGCCCGCTCCACAAAGCATTGACGGACCAGGGATCAACTACTTAAATAGATAATCGGTGTTAGAGCTATGAGTTATTAGTTGTTTTAGTTGAGCTGGTTCAGAAAAGGAGAATAACCCCCTGATAGTACCCGGTTTGTATGACTTCCTACTTGACCTAGAGCTAACTATCGAGACTTTGGATTATCCGGACCCCTTTTTTAATTCTAGTTAAAGTGTATTGAATCTTGGCAAAAATCCAGTGGATCTAAGATCCCTTTTTTTGGAACAGAAATGGAAAAGGGGACCAGCATAAAGCCTAAAGTAAAAGTTCCACAAAACGTCATTTCTACCCACTTAAAGTCCTCATTATGATTCGTTTTATCAAAAGTTTTATGCAAAAAATACTCCGCTTGGTCTTATGTTACCACATAGTCATTCCCAAACGAAATGTAACACCCTGAATTCCATATACATGTAATTCGTAGTACACCAGGATCTTTTACTTCAATTCGTACAATTTTACAAGGAAATTAAAACTTTTCTTTTATTACACAATAATGTTTATTACAGAGTTACACAGCAGAATAAAATACAACAAGAAATAAAACTCTAATATCAGCAACTTAAATATAATCTTTATCATCAAACATCTTTAAGTCCTTGCCAAACTAATCAAGCCCTGCACTGAAAATCTGTGGGCACGTCAGTTGCTTACAACTGACGCAATGTTATAAACAGCGATCCTCTCTATACTGTATTATAACGAAATCTCTTACTTTAACAATCACAAACTTGAATGCATATAAAAGTGTAAAGAGTGACTATCCTAAACATGTCAGTGTATGTAATGACTTAATGCCTAATGCAGATATTTACGCTAAGATGACACTAATGCATACTTGTTCGGATTCTATGCATCCCATACTACATAGGTCCGAGGACAAGCACCTACGTACTCCACATTAAAGGGTTTAATCCCTCGTCATGATAACTACCTAGTAATAAAACAAAGTTTAGACATTTCACGAGTACGGATTTTAGTCCCGGAGATCCACCGCCCGACTATACAGAATCCTCGTCATGCGATCATCCCGCCAGTGTCCCTCTAGCCCTGATATATGCATGTACACTGGAGTACGGCCGACTATCCGCCTGACTGATCATGATCCCGGAATCCACCGCCCGATCAATCATAATCCAGGATTTAATTAAGGCTCGCCTCAATCACAAGCAACCACAGTCCCGGAATCCACTGCCCGACAGGGTCTATAGTCCCGGATTCCACCGCCCGACTATATAGAGGCTCTCCACTCACGTTTGCCCAAGTTTACTACATCTTCACTTAGTACCTAATTCTTAAGTTTGAACATGAATAAATAATACTACCTAGAGCTAGTTTACCCTCCTACCGGTCTTATACAAAAATACTGAGAACAACAGCCCATATTGGTCACTTCTCAAAAATCAATTATTCATTTCCATTACTTTTTCTGGTACCTGAGTATCACTAAAACTCTATAATCAACATTTTTCCATGTTCAACAACTTGGGGTACTCATACCCTTATATCTCATGTTCATGTATTCATAATTCATTCAAATTCTTTCATTCATTCTTATTTATTCATCAATAAGTACAATCTCAACCTATTCATTTTCACAATACACTTTTCATATTCGTTAAAACCTTCTCAATACAAGTTAATTAAGATTAAAACATAATCTCTTAAAAATTCATCATTGAAAACTCATCTTATCATTTTCCTTTGATTTATTTTAAACCAATTCCTAACATCATTAACCATATATATATATATATATATATATATATATATATATATATATATATATATATATATATGTATGTATGTATGTATGTATGTATATGTATATGTATATATTTCTTGAGTTCACATCACTACAAAACACGATGGATTTACCGGCGTATATTCCCCGGCGTTTTACCAGAAACGCAGAAACGCCGGGGTAGGAAGAGACCAGGAACGGGGCATCAAACAGGATGGTTATACACCGGCGGCCTTTATAAAATGCCGGGAAATTATGATATTCACCGGCGTTTTTTTATTAAAACACCAGTGAAGGCTATATTCACCGGCATTTTAATAAACATGCCGGTGAAAGTATACAGATAAAAAAAATCTTCTCCCATTCACCGGCGTTTTTAGTTAAAACACCGGTATAGGGTCTTGGAATAAATTTCCCCCAAACCCTCTACCATTTTCTCGTTCGATCGCAAAAAAAAACCCCAATTTTTCCCGCTCTCTCGCGCTCTCCCGCTTTCCCCAATTTCCCCAAACCCTATACGTATACTTTCCCCAAATTTTTCTTTTCTCTCCTTTCCCCATCGACGTCCCCCTCTCCTGCCGTCGTTGTTTTCCCCCTCCCCCGCCGTCGCCCCTTCCCCCATCGCCGCACCTGCCCCCTTCGCCCGCCCCCCGTCCTCCATCGCGGCCCCCCACCGTCCCCCTTCTCCCAATCTCTTTCTCCCTCTAAAAAACCGCCGTCCCCCCTCCCCCAATCAACTCAAGTAAGGAATTTCAAACCCTAAAGTTTATTCTAGTATGAATTTGAGAATATGAGAATAGGTTAATTAATGATCGATTCTTGATTAGGGTTAGGGTTAGGGTTTTGATCGGTTCTTGATTTATCGTATTAACCGGAATTGATTCTAGTCATGCTTTTGTTGTTTGTAGTTTTTTAGGGGTTAGTATGGTTTTTAGATGAAGTTGTTTGAGCCCAAATGGGCAAAAAGTGATATTTTTGATGGGTTTCTTTGAATGGGATGAGGTTGTTTGATTTGGAAAGGGAAAAAAAGGTAATCCTTTTGATGGGTTTTTGGTTGAATGGGTTTTGGAACAGGTTGGATGTGTACATTTATGATTACTTGGTGAAGAGGATACTTACTGGCTTTTTTGGTTGAATGGGTTCAAGCTCAAGGATCATATTATGAAACTCCTTTGTTGCTTGGGTTCTTATAAACTGAGATCATTGCCTTCTTTGTTGACATGTTATTATAAACTGAGATCTTGATGTTTGGGTAAATATATATTTGGTCTTATAAACTGATGTTTGGGTAATGAAGTTTTATAAGTTTCTATATATTGCCTCATTCACCATCTGAAAGGTTATTTGGACTGTACTTGGGCTTCAATTAGTTTCAAAATGCACTCAGTAGGACTACTTTTGATATACTGACTAATTTATGAGTCAGTGATTGGCAATCAACTTTTGATATACTGAGTGGCACTCACTGATTAATCTTTACCTCTTTACCTGACTAATTTTGAGTTAGTAAGTGGCACTCACTGATTGTGCTTCTCTATTTTATGAACAATCCTGCTGAGTGCATTTTACATATGGATCTATATTGATTTGGATCTATATTTATCATGCTTGGGTAATTTATGCCATAGTATTTGTGAGAACAACTAAATATGCTTGAGTAAAAACAGTGAACAAATAGAGTTTCTTCTCATTATTTTCGAGTGAATGAGTGATGATGAGATGGATTATGCTTCTGAAGTTGCACACTATGTTTCATGATTCATTGACTAAATGAATTATAGGAGTAACTAGTGATGATTAAATCCTATCTGCGCATTTAATGATTAATCTTTACCAAACATTTTGGGGTTTTTTAGAGTGCATTTTGCAAAATTTATGAACAATCTAGTGAATTTTGAGTCAGTGAGTGGCACTCACTGACTTCATCTTATATACTGACTAATTTGGATAATATGAGAAATTTGGAGAACAAAGATAAAAATTTTGAGATGTATGAACTGAAATACTATGGCACTGAGTCACTGACTTCATCTTATATTTACTTGTTCTCACAAATACTATGACATAAATTACTCAAGCATGATAAATATAGATCCAACCCAATATAGTTCCATATGCAACTTCAAAATGCACTCAGTATGACTACTTTTGATATACTGACCAATTTATGAATCAGTGATTGGCAATCTACTTTTGATATACTGAGTGGCACGCACTGATTAATCTTTCCCTCGTTACCTGACTAATTTTGAGTCAGTAAGTGGCACTCACTGATTGTGCTTCTCTATTTTATGAACAATCCTACTGACTTCATCTTATGTACTGCAAGGTTCATTTTCGGCAAATATAATGTTCTTTTGAATTATTGTGACAACTCATCAAGGTTATATATATTGCAAGGTTCATCTGAGTTAATGCCTCTGGTATGATCAGTAACCACTTAATTGTTTGCTTGAGAGAGAAAGTTTACACATTTCATATGCCTATGTAGAGCTTTTGGTATGGTTAGGCTTGAACAACAATTTGGATTTTATTTCAATTTGAAATATTTTGTGGATGAGGTGCTAAATGGGAAGTGGGATGAGGCTTGAACAACGAATTAAATATATATAACCCAATAATCCAGGGAAAGTTTCCTGTGCTGAGCAATTCCAGGCTGGAAAGCCTTATTCATCAAGGAGGGTAATTTTCCGAGTTTAAATCTATAGTGGTAATTGAATATTAAAGTACCATGTAAAATGTTTGTAAATTTCTGAATAATTAATGGTGTGAGAGTCGAAAGTGGTCATTAGTTATTAGTCATCTACCCTAAACTGTTTTCTACATATTACATATATTCTCTAACAGATTAATAATACTGTGCCTATACAGTATTTATTTATAGTTTTTTTTTTTTACTTCATACGTGCTAGTTTCTATCTATCTATCTATATTTTTCTTTCTTTCTTTCTTCTATACATGTTAGGAGATACAGTTAAATTCCCTAAACCCTCTGTAAAATGTTGGCATTTGGTGTAATATCAGGGATGGAGAACTTTAGAACCTTTCTTGCTATTAGCTATTCTAGCAGGTAGTAAACATCATTTTTTTTTAAAAAAAAAATTCTAATTTAATTTGTCAGGTAAAATTTATATAAAGGTCTGTGTTCTTTACACCCACGGTCAAATGTATTTGATTTCCTATTGAAGATCTATCCTCTCTCCCTACTATTCTTTAAAATTGTTCTCCATACTATCTTAGCCTTAATAAATTTGGCACTAACTGATTCTTGTCCATACCATATTTTTCAATAAATCTTGTGCAGGCCAATCTCATCATGCATTTGTACTGTGCTTCGATAGTCCGAAACTCTGTTCGGATTGGTGTTATATTAGTTTGTTCAGTTACGCAATTTTATTGTTCTGGTGTTGAAATTAGTTTGTCTTATTTGTTTTTGAGGGATGGTTTGTCTTAGTTATCAATTCAAATTTGGCAGGTACCAACATCACCACTGCAAAAGCCCAAAGCCTACTGAATTAGCTATAGCTGGCTTTTTAGTCGATCATACATGTGCACAGCCATATCCAGAACCTGCATAAAAAAGAGCAAGGATGGTAGGGACTTCTGATGAGGTGTGCCACATTGCCCTCAGAGTTTATCCATTTTAATTACTTGAATTTCTTATGAACTTCGCGGTGTGTTTACTCTCTCATATTTTAGAGTTCTGTATATCTTTATGGAAACGATTAAAGTGCTTTAATCGTTTTAAAAATAAAATTAAAAAAATAAGAACTATTCTTTAGCAAGATTGAAGTTTGAATTGAAAGCTAGCACATTCCTGTTTGAATGTCAGTTTACACTGTTTAGCATTTTTTGATGTTATTGTATGTATGTTTGTTTCTATTTCTTATTCTTTTCCTTTAGTTTTTGTGTCTTGTTGTTGTTTGACACCTTCAGCTGGAGAGGCATCGGTTTTTTTCCACTAATTGGAATGGTGCGAGTTGAATTGAGTTTGTTCTTCTTGTTGTTCTTTGATGAGACATTGAGCTGGAAAGGTGTCAGTTAAACACAAGTCAAAGACCATGCATAACAATTGGTGGTGTTGTTGTTTTGACACTTTCAGTTTTTAAACAATCTACTTTTGATATACTGACTAATTTATGAGTCAGTGATTGGCAATCTACTTTTGATATACTGAGTGGCACTCACTGATTAATCTTTACCTCTTTACCGGACTAATTTTGAGTCAGTGAGTGGCACTCACTGATTATGCTTCTATAATTTATGAACAATCCTACTGAGTTGGCACTCACTGATTATGCTTCTCTAATTGGAATGACTATATTCTTCATATGCAGTGCTCCTATTGTTTGTTTCAAGAATAATCAGTGTATGATCTAATCGGTCTCTTGCATTTTGTTTTGATTATAAGAGTGCTGATTTTTTTTTTTTTTTTGAAATTTTTTTTTAAAAAAAAAATTAGCTACACCGGGGTTTTTACAAGCGCCGGTGTAGCTTTCAGCAAGAATTTGGCAGTCTATACCGGCGTTTTAAAAACGCCGGTGTAGGTTATGGCCGAAAATGGTACCCACACATTCACCGGCGTTTTTACGGCCGCCGGTGTAGTTTTAACCTACACCGGCGGCCGTAAAAAACGCCGGTTAATGTCCCTAAGCTACAGCGACGCACGATTCAGCGACACTTGCACCGGCGATTTATAAAACGCCGGTGGTATCTACAGCGGCGTTTATAAACGCCGGTAAATGTACAAAAAAATGCCGGTAAAGACTGTTAGTCTTGTAGTGCATCTTATCTAAGCATGAATATATATATGTATATGTATATGTATATATTTCTTGAGTTCACATCTTATCTAAGTATGAATATGATCTTTATTTTCCCAAAATATGATCTTTATTTTCCCAAAATATAACTTAAAACAGCGAGAACATATTTTCAATCACCTCGTTTAAGTATCATTTGCAAAACAGTAAATTCAAAGTCAGAGACTGCATTTCATGCTATTTGTAAAAATCATAGAAAATCATATACTTCACGAAACTTTGCGTTATTTATATCAAAATAAAGGTGTACAAGTCTACTACAATTTCTTAGTTATAAATTTCCTCAAAATACTGTATCTATAACCATGAATTCTTCGAAATACACATTAAGGTCGAAATACTAAAATATTGTCACTGTACAGTCTTGTAAAATTCATATAAAATTCAATTCTTTGTGAAAATTTGATTTCTTAGACTTTTCGGAAAGGTTAATGAGTCTACTACAACTTCTTAGTTCTGACTTTTCTCAAATTATTTTGTTTACAATGCTGAATTAATAAAAAACCGCAATGTGTACAGATTTCCAGCAACCAGTCAACTACTAACCAGTTCTGAGTTTAGATTTTATTAAAATAGTAAACGACCTCCAAATCTTATGAAATTTTAAAATAATATTCCTGACATATACAAGATGTTCTCAAAAAAGTTTTAGCTCTTTATTCTAACTATTTTATTAGATATGATTTTCTGTTATGCAAACAAAATTCAAAATAGTAACTTTTCTTTGCATGAATTAGCAACTTTGTGTACAAATTTATATCCATTCATTCAGTATAATCATAATATATTACCATGCACCCAAAAAACATCATTTTAACTTATCTAAAAGATAATCTTTTAATTATCATGCACTTTCATTCTAAATATCATCATCACAAATTAACCATTACTCATATGTATAATCAATATTTTATATAACAATCTTCCTACACATGCATGATACTATACTTTAGAAAGTTCAAGAAGTCACCCAACTTATTTGAAGAAAGAAAATGAACTCCTAGTAGATGGCTCCTTGCTCCAAGAATAGGACTCCCTTCTCCTCCTTGCAAGCTTTCCTTCCTCCAAGCAAGAACTCAAAACAACTCTCTTTTTCTTTTCTTATCTTTTTCTTTCTTTTCCTCTCTTTTTTTTCTTATCTTTCTTATCTTTTGTTTCTTTTCTTTTGATTCTTGGTGCATTTATTCATGAATTAGGAGGAGCAATTTATAGGGCTAAATGGGTGCATGAAGAGACACCCACTATCCAAAATAAATACCCATTATCAAGAGTAAATACCCACTCACCATTTACTACACAAACCCCCAACTCTTCCCCTTCATATGCATGACAAAAACCTTTGAATTTCCCACATGTGCACACTTCTCATTTAGTTAGTTGTTATTTACTTGAATGTACATGTTGTTACATGACAAGTGTAGGATAAAAAGTGTTTATTAAAATTGTAGATTAACTAATGGGCTTTTCTTTTAAATAATTTTTCTAATAGGCTTTAAGATGATATTTAGGCCTATGAGTTTTAATTAAAAATAAATAATACATTTGTGATCAGAAAATGAGAAGAAAAGTACTTATGACTTAATAAAAATTTTGGAATAAAATGTGCATGAAATTTTACGTGTAAAATATGTGCAAAAATAAATATTCGAATAAATTCGGGAGAATAGAAAATATTCATAAACAATAAAAATACAACATATGTAAAATATTCGTATTGATAGTGTTACGGATATTTCACATAACGGAAAAATATACGTAATCGACACGTGTATCGAAAACATGTGCAATTCACATAAAACACAATGATTAAAATAAATATTTGAGTTGGCTAAAAATAGGATTGAAGTGGTTTTGAGAAAACGGAAAACATATAAATAATCAGAATATAAGATACGTATGACATTTATATAAAAATATGTTACGAATATTACTCGTAATGGTACAAAATACACGTGCGTAACATACGAAGACAAAATTGTCATTACCCAATTTTGCGGGGTGTTACACGAAAGATTCCTTGCCATAAAAGTCAATCTATCTTCTGCCTTTACGTCTTTCGGTTCATGTCGGCTCGACCATGGGAAAGTTGTCAAAGACCCTTACTTCGGAATCGGAACTAGCTTGAAGAGGGAATCAATCGGATCTCGCATCCGAGCGAAGGGATTTGACCATGAATCAACTGGTTTCTTTATAACTAAATTACCACTTTATTTTATTCGGGCATGGAGTCCAAGAATCTACCAATACATCTCGCCCTGATTATGTTCCACATTTAGATGATGTCAGAAAGTTTCTTCGTATTCTCGAGTTTGACCATTCCGGTCTTCCTCACAATGAGGATGAAATTCATTGTGAAGAAACCAAAACACAACACACCGAGAACCTATCTTTTTTCCCAAAGTCTAGAAAACAAACTTCTGAAGTCCACAAACATCATACATATTTTCCATCTCCAAACAATCTGAACGAGGGAACTACAATATGTAAGAAGTGTCAAGCCCCTTACAAATGGAAAGTGTGTAGTGGGACGGGTACACTTAAGTGTCACTGTAACGCCCCGAATCCCAAATACACTGAATTCGAGATGTTCTACAGGATCTTTTCACTTCCTTTAGTACAATTTTACAAAGAAATTTAAACTTTTCTCTTTACATCAGAGTTTACATTAATATTACACTTTACATTGCACAGCGGAAGTAAAATTACAACAATGAAACAAATGTACAACAACATTGAATAATCTTTAAGTATTTGTTCCTCTTTAATCTGTATCAAGCCATTTACCTGCATATAAGACTGTGGGTACGTCAGTTTATTCAACCGACGATCATTATACACGGCCATCCTCTCTATGCCGGAAATAGTATAACTTATTTTCCATATTTAGCAAACACAAACTTGTCACATATCAAACTAAAGGGACTACCCTATTGATGTCGTGTTGTGATTGTGCACTTAGTCCTTAATGCATTTATTTTTATTACATGACACTAATGCGCACTTGTTCGGATTCTATACATCCCATACTACATAGGTCCGAGGGCAAGCCCTTAATCGTTCTTCATCTTTGTAGGGTTCAATCCCTCGTCATGACTTAATCTACTACTGTAACTACATGAGTATCCTAGATGTTTTCTGACCTACGAACTCATGTCTAGATGCCCTGGAGGGAATCCCATCGCTGACATGACTCATCATGCAGACATCTGATGAACACAATATTATTCACTTTCTAGAGCAATAATCTTAATATAATTAGACATTTAAAAGCTCTATATGTGGTATTTAACTCTTATTTTCTCTTTTCCATAGGAAACAGCTTATAACAGCAAAACGAAGCAGTTTCAGGACTTCAAGGATAATACACAAAGAACTGCAGAGGATAAGTCGACTGGTTCCTCAACCAGGCGACTGAACAAGAGAAGCTGATTTTCCACAACTCTCGACACAGTCGACTCACTCCCAAAAGAGCAGTCGACTGGCCTGATCAAAGATGAAATCTACAGAAGTCTCGACTCAGTCGACTGGTCCAGAGATAAGTCGACTGGTCTGCGGCGGAGTAAACAAATCAAATCTTCAAAGATACACCTGCATCTAATTTCAAATCTATTTTGAATCAAGATTTTATGAAGCGAATCAAATCTAAAGACAGGGTATTTCCAAGTGGACGGGGTGAACGGATAAGGAAGGAAAGGAGAAAAGAGAAAGATATTAATCATAAAATCAAATAAAGAATGATCTTCCTGAAAAAATGGAAACCCTAATTCTCAGCCGTACTCTATAAATATCAGAAGAGGTCAACTTAAAAAAGGGGATCATCATATATATCTCTGGGAAGCGACTCAATCACCAAGTTCCTGAACAAACATCGAGAGCATTACTCCATCAACATCGAAGAAGGAGAGAGAAGATCCAGCAACCAGAAGGCAGTCGACTGTGTGACAGCCAGTCGACCATATTGCCGGAATCCATTAGTTTATTTCTTCTTCTCTCTTTATTCTTTTATGTTGATCATGTATTCAAACTTGTTAAGCAATAAAGTTATTATTATGTGGAACTAATTTCATAGTTGGGTAGATCGAAACCGTAGTTATGTAATGCTATTTTCTTCTGAACTCTTCTATGTTACTTATTGATTGAATCTAATTGAATTGGTATAGGTTTATGATAGTCAAACTAGTTTTCAAGACTGAGAGCAGTCGACTGAGGTGAGAGCCAGTCGACTGACGTACAGAACTTGGGAAGCTCAAGTTTGGATATCATTTATCTGAATCTGTTATATGAGCATATTGAGACGACCGAATCTCGTGCTCATAATTTGTAACAAAGGAATCTTTAGGGGTTCTTGGTTCAATCAACTTAGAGGATCTAGATCTGATACCAATTTCTAGAACTTTAAGTGTTTGTTCGTTTCCACTGTTCTTATGTTTTCTCTAAGTATAACTTAGTAGATACCATGCTAGATACTTGCGGAAAGAAACGAATTAGAGTAGATACCATGCCTAATTCTTGGCTTAGGGAAACATTACTTTAAGGAGTAGATACCATGCCCTTGAAGTGAACAAACCTGAGTAATTAGAAGTAAGTTCAGAAGGTAGCTTAGCATTATTAACTATTGGTGGAGATCAACAACCCAACTATTCAAGAGATATTTGTGATTCAACACCTCTCATCTTAGTTTTAATCTTTTAGTTCTTTTAGAATATTATGACAACTCTTATTCATTTTTATTATTAGTTTTATTGATTAGTAAGTTGAGGTCTACAATCTCTGTGGGATCAACCCTTGCTATTACTACGATTCTATAAACGATTCGTGCACTTGCGAGGTTTTATAATTTGTGTCTAGTTAGTCTATTTATTTAGGTAGCTAGATTTCCAACAAGTTTTTGGCGCCGCTGCCGGGGATTGTTTAGTATTTTAACTTACAAGTCAGTAGAATTTTTATTAGTTTTTCTTTTCTTTTATTAATAATTTTTCTTTTAGGTTACAGGACTTCGGTGAATGCACGGTAGACGATCACTTCGACCAGAGCTACTACCTATTGACGCAGAAACAGAACGAACTTTGCACAGACTAGGTAAGCTAGTTGCAGCCAACCAGTCGACTGCTGTACGGACCCAGTCGACTGCACAGAGACAAATTTCACAGACAACAATGGCTGAAGAAATACAAAATCGAGTGCCAATGCAGGACAAATTCACTCCTAAGAATATTGAGCAACCTTCCTGCATTGCTTTTCAACCTAATGCTACAGGGAACATGCACCTATCTCCTCATTTACTTAGTATGGTTCCCCACTTTAGTGGCAAACCAGATGAAGAGCCTCATCTTCACCTGCAAGACTTTTTCGATCTTTGCAGGACACAAAGCGTCCAAGGGCTTACCGCTGAACAAATCAGGTTAATCTTGTTTCCTTTTTCTTTAAAACTTAATGCTAAGTTGTGGTATAATTCTTTGGAACCAGGATCAATTAATTCATGGGAGCAATTGGCAACGAAATTTTTGAAAGAGTTCTTTCCAGCCCAGAAAACCAAACAGCTAAAAAGGGAGATTCAACTCTTCCAACAAAAAGATGGAGATCTATTCTTCGAAGCATGGAAGGACTTCAAGAGCAAGCTTCTCAAGTGTCCTACTCACAATCTGCCTAAGGATGATCAGGTACAAGCTTTTTATGAAGGTTTAAATGACACTAACAAAGCAATTGTTGATGCAGCTTGCAATGGAATTTTGATGAGGAAAAGTGGAGAAGAAGCCATTGAACTTTTTGAAGAACTCAGCGAGAACTCCCAACAATTCTCAACAAGAAGGGGACCTACGAAAAAACAGGGAGTTTACGAAATCTCTAATAGTAATAACATTCAATTGGAAATGGCAAACATGAATAAGAAAATTGATATGCTTGTTAATGCAGTGACGACGATGGGTGGAGTTAAAAATCAAACAAATGAAATGTGTGCAATTTGTTCTCATTTAGATCACACAACTGATACATGTCCCATGTCTACTTTCACAGATCAGGAGCATGCGAATTATGTGGGTCAAGGAGTGTTTCCACCAAAGAACAATCCATACTCGAACACATACAACCCAGGATGGAGGAATCATCCAAACTTCTCATGGAGCAATAATCAAAATAATCAAGGGAATCAATTCACACAAGGACATGCAAGGAACCCTCAGATGGGAAGTGGGTTTGATCGACCAGCTCCAGAACAGAAGAAGTTGGATTTTGAGTCCACCGTCCTTCAATTGCTCCAACAACAACATCAAACAAGCAACCAACAAGGACAAGCAATTCAGAAGTTGGAAACCCAAATTGGTCAGATTGCAAAAGAGTTAAGCGAACGAAAGGCAGGAGAACTCCCTTCACAAACCATACCCAACCCAGGAGGTCAAGAATAGCTCCAAGCAGTCACAACCCTAAGAAATGGTAAGATAATTGACAACATGATTGGAACACATACAGACAAACCAGATACACAACCATCAAAAGCTTTGGGTTCAAGTAAGGTAAGTGAAAGAGTAGGGACAGTTCCACCACCATTCCCTCAAAGGTTAGTCAATAAAAAGAAAGAACAACATTTATTTGACGTCTTTGAAACTCTCAAAAAGGTAGAAATTAATATTCCCCTACTTGATGCTATTAAACAAATTCCTTCTTATGCCAAATTTTTGAAAGACTGTTGTACTCACAAAAGAACATTTCAGGTTAAGGAGGATGTGGCCTTGACAGAAGAAGTGAGTGCTGTTTTATTAAGAAAATTACCACCTAAACTGAAGGATCCAGGTAGTTTTACCATTCCTTGCAAGGTTGGTGAGCACTTCTTTGAAAAGGCACTGCTAGACTTGAGAGCAAGCATCAATCTTCTTCCTTACTCGGTTTACGAAAAGCTTGGATTGGGGGAACTCAAGCCAACATCCATCACTTTGCAATTGGCTGATCGCAGCATAAAAAGACCTAGAGGTATTTTAGAAGATGTCCTAGTTCAGGTAAATGATTTTATTTTGCCTGCTGATTTTGTTGTGTTAGATATGGAGGAATCTTCAATGTCATCATCTCTACCGATCATATTAGGTAGGCCCTTTATGAGTACAGCTGATATAAAAATTTGTGTTAAAAAGGGCATTATAAGTATGAAGATAAACAGAGAAAAAGTGGAATTTAAAATGTTTGATACATTAAAATTACCACAAGATGATCATGAATGCTATAATATTGATGTGGTGCAGGAGATTGTTGATCAAACATTTCAGGTACATAGCGTTGAACCACTTCAAGCCACAATCACTCAATCTCTAACTTTATCTCATGTTGAACAGGAATACGATGACTGGAGGATTGCAGAGACAGTACATCACCTTGAAACTCCACAGTCATATTCAGGTAAGCCTGCACCTTTATTTGAAAAATTGGTGTCTGATAAAAATTGTTCTTCTACAGATCAGGCGACTGATGAACAGAGTAAGTCGACTGGTGTTCTAACCAGTCGACCAAACCCAGACACCCAGAACAAGTCGACTGCTGACATGGACCAGTCGACTGTACAGAAGCGTCCAGACATAGAACTCAAGCAGCTGCCCGATCATTTGAAGCATGCATTTTTGGGTGAGAACCAGACACTGCCGGTGATAATTGCTGCAAACTTAAATGCACAGGAAGAAGAAAAGCTGCTGAAGGTATTGCAAGAACACAAAAATGCAATAGGATGGACCATTGCAGACATCAAGGGAATAAGTCCATCCAAATGCATGCATAGAATACTCCTGGAAAACAATGCAAAACCTAGCAGAGAGGCACAACGAAGGCTTAACCCAAACATGAAGGAAGTGGTAAGAGCAGAAATTCTGAAGCTACTAGATGTTGGCATCATCTATCCTATCTCAGACAGCAAATGGGTAAGTCCTATACATGTAGTACCTAAGAAAAGTGGAGTTACAGTAGTAACAAATGAGGAGAATGAACTTATCCCAACAAGAGTAACCACAGGATGGAGGGTTTGCATTGACTACAGGAAATTGAACAATGAAACCAGGAGGATGCCGTTTGGATTGTGCAATGCTCCAGCTACATTTCAAAGATGCATGATGAGTATATTTTCAGACATGGTGGAAAGGTTCATTGAGGTATTTATGGATGACTTTAGTGTTTTTGGATCTTGTTTTGATGAATGCCTCAACCATTTGCAGCTTGTGCTTAAAAGATGTGAAGAATGCAATTTAGTCCTGTGGTAATTCAGCTCCTACCATAGACATGACACCACCCGTAGTCTTCAAACATCCCACGAGCGTCGCCACCGGGACGGTACTCTGGAGCAGTATCCTCGCCTAGACTCATCATGGGACATCCTGGGATACGCTCTCGCCGCTATCCAATGGCCCTCATACTCAATGTTTTTCTCTTACTTTCATCACGTCTTCACTATGTACTAATCCTTAGTTTTTATTAAAATCATGAACAAAATCAAAGCTCTAGAGTTAGCCTCTCCACTAAACCGGACTTGTTCATTTATTCACACATGACCAACCTTGGTCTTTTCATTTCAAATTTTATTTCATTTCATTTCATTTCTTTCCAATTGCCGGTGGGAGACTTAGCTACTCTTTTGTTTCAATTCCAATTCACAATTTCCAATTTCAGCATTTCCAACTCATAAATTCATTTTCATAATCACAGTAGATTTTCCTTTTCATGTTCATAGCTCCACAATTATAACTTTCATAAATCCAAATAAATGATTCACTCCATATTAATTCATGCAAAGACAAATAGAGTTTAATGTCACAACCAATATTCAACATAAGATTCACAATTTTTATCATAAAACAATTCATAGAATTTCTGAGATGTCAAAAGGTACTCTGAACAGTCGACTTAGAACTCATCCAGTCGACTCGTTCAGCCAAAGAAGGTTCTTCAATAATCGCTCGGAAGAGTCGACTGCTTGTAGCGCCCCGAATTTCTTTAGAAAATACGCGGCACAATCCCAGCATCAACTTCAATGTAATAGTACACATAGCCCAAAAACACAAATAATTTTATTCCAAACTTTTATTACAACAATCATTTTCAAATGCAGCGGAAATACAAATACCTTGAATTACAACTTTTCTTTCTTCAACACCTCTTTACAAATTTTTACACAAAGCTCTATTACATTAGTCTATCTCAAAACTATCTCAAGCATCCAAGCCTCCAGACTCTAAGCAACAACCTGTAACACATGAGGCTAGAGGTGATCCCTAACCCCCAAACTAAAGGGGTCAGCCATAAATGGTGTGAGTGATATAAAAACAAACAACATAATTTAATCATAAAACATAAAGTCATCAACAGCATGTACTAACAACAAGAATAAATGAATGATAAATAACAAAGGATGTGAAGCATGAAATCATCGTGGAATGAAACAACAAGTGAATCTAGTCTAAGTGTCAAGTGTAGGAAAACTGGAAAACACATGCGTAAAACCAAGTTAAGAAAACACAACTCCATATGCAACTAATCCCACTACGGTGATGGGTAACAAGATTCAAAATACTCCGCGAATAGGCGTCACCGCCCTCGACGCGCAAACATCAAGTAAGATAACTCAATAACAATAACCGGAGAATCATCTCCCTGCTGTGTATCCCACGAATAGGCCTTCAAGACCCTCGACGTGCGAATACACCCGATACATTCCGTGAATAGGTCTGCCAACCCTCGACACGCAAATGCATCATGCATGCTCCGTGAATAGGCCCGTAGACCCTCGACATGCGAACACCTAAATATTATGTATCCCACGAATAGGCCTTCAAGACCCTCGACGTGCGAATACACCCGATACATTCCGTGAATAGGTCTGCCGATCCTCGACACGCAAATGCATCCTGCATGCTCCGTGAATAGGCCCGTAGACCCTCGACACGCGAACACCTAAATATCCTCTAGTGGGACTAACAAATCATGAGCCTTTACTTACGTCGATTATTATCAAATACACCAAAAATCCTTATCTCTAGAGTTAGTGTAGCCTGCTGGTTCGCAGAACTCCCACTCAACTCCTGGAGACCTCAATATGACCATAACTCACTATTCCATCGTCAAACGATCAAAGGAGAAATCTCTCCACTCAATCAAGCTCAAGTCTTTAGTAAATTCCATAATCCAAATCCAACCATAATATATATTGAAAGCGTATGTTCTATAGAAGAATAATATTTATAAGAGTAGATTATAGATCCAAAACATTTAAAGAGTTAGTCTTTTAAAGAACATCAAAACACCTTAGAAAAGTATCAGTACCAGTCGACTGCAAAAGGTCACCAGTCGACTGTCCAGAGTGAAAACTAACATCTTTAAGAAGTAAGATCTAAGTGTCTACAGTCGACTGCAAAACTCACCAGTCGACTGTCCAGAAAGAAATCCAGTAACTTTCAGAAAATAAGTTAAGTATTATAAGTTGACTTACAAAAATCATAAGTTGACTTACCAAAAACATAAGTTGACTTATAAAAACATAAGTTGACTTACCAACAATATAAGATGACTTATAAAAACATACGTTGACTTACCAACAATATAAGATGACTTATAAAAACATAAGTTGACTTACCAACAATATAAGATGACTTATAAAAACATACATAAGTTGACTTACCAACAATATAAGATGACTTATAAAAACATAAGTTGACTTACCAACAATATAAGATGACTTATAAAAACATAAGTTGACTTACCAACAATATAAGATGACTTATAAAAACATAAGTCGACTTAAAGGAGACATAAGTCGACTTAAAGGAGACATAAGTCGACTTATAAAAACCTAATTCGACTTACCAGAGAGAAATTCCAGAAATCTTTAAGGAAATATTCTAAGTGTTATAAGTCGACTTGTAAAGTCATAAGTCGACTTAAAATGCAATATAAGTCGACTTAAAATGTCATAAGTCGACTTACCAAAGAAAAATCTGCGATAACTTTGAAAAATAATTTCTAAGTGTACCAGTCGACTGAAAAGGGTCAAAGCCGATTGTCCAGAACGGATTTTCAAGAAAAACTAAAGATACAACAGCTGGGTCGTGCCAGTCGACTGTCGGCCTACAGTTTTCATAATTTAGATCTGAATACAATAATTAAAACTGAAGTTTTTCTAAAGATTCCTTGTTTATGAAAATAGTTCGTATTCAAGCAAAATGACAATTCTCAAATAATCTTCGTTATGGACACATTACTCAATCATCCAATATCTCAAAACTCAATTCTCATGTTCTAAATTCCTAATTATTCCATTAGGATTTCTCAATACTAAATATCTTCCACAACTCAAAACTAAATCTGATTTGTATCCACGAGATCCAGATGTTCATCCATCCGATCTCTTATTATCATAACCATACTCAAGTCTTAAAACATGTTTTCAAGCAATAAAGAATTCATCAATCAAGATCTACTAGACGCTCATAGATTTCACATACATAATACAAATAACAACTATTGCATCGTTCACATACAAGATACACTAAATAAACAAAGATGTCGAAACAAAACAACACACAACATTCACATAAATCAATCAACAAAACCAGGTTCATATCACTCACCTTTGAATTGAAAAGATCCAACGAAAAGCCTTCCTTTTTGCGAGATCCAAAAATTCTCCTCTCCAATCACCAAGAAATTAATAATATAATGAAACTTGAGTTGTACCGCGAATTACGGCTGTACCTCCTTTTTTTATAAAGGCTGGAAATAAGGAATTAGGGTTTTAGAAATATATTTGCAAAATGGTCCTTCCAAAATATAACTTTCATATATATATATATACCCCTTTCTTAGTTAAAAATAGGTTAGCTAAATCAAACCAAATCAAATCTTCTTATCACTGAGTTGTCCAGCAATCCAGCACAGCCCAGTAAATAAGAAAAATTCGGATTTACAACTCAGGATGGCGATATTGCACAAAAGCCCTCCCTTTTGTAATATTTGCAAACATATCATAAAATATTCATAAAAATCCAGAAAAATCAGAAATAATATCTAATAATACATATTATATTTTCCAACCAAAATATTTGACTTTTACTTTCCAAAAAACATTTGCACAAAATTCTACATGAATTCCATATTTGCAAAAACACCCTTTTTGACTAAATCTTTACCAAATCGACTTTTAAATGAAATCTAAATATATTTAAATTCAAATGATAACCATGGAGAGCCAAAATATCAGTAACAACGAATTTTCATAATTTATTTAAGATCCAATCGACTTTTTACATAAAAGCCCCTCTCTTTCGAGATATTTGTAAAAATAGTTTCTTTATTCAGAAAAATCCCAAAATTTAGAATACACTCCATAATAAGTATGAGAACTTATTAAAAATATAAAATTGTATATTTATACCAAAATTATTTGCACATGTTTCGCACGTGTAAAAAGATAAATCTTTTAGAAAATATTTATTAAATCTCCAGAAAATCATTTTAATTCATTTTCAAATATTTAAAATAATATTTGAAAATACAGGGTTCTACACTGCTGCACACGGCCAGTCGACTATTCCGCAGCATTCGGAATCTGAATATCATTTATGGGGAAGTCGACTGTCGTCCATATTAGTCGGCTGTTCATATGATCGGTCGACTGTACAGGCAATTTCCAGTTCTCTAAACGTCTTTAGTTCTTTTTCATTCATTCATATTTTCCTCATTATGTATAGTACAGAGCATTTCAACATAACTTTTATCCTATCAATCCACTAATACATTCTTTTCCGACATTATAATTTCATTAATCTTTATACCAATTTTCTACTCTTATTTATTCCACGAACATAACAATTGTATCTGTAATTTTATTCGTTACGACATCATAACAAAATTTCCAATTTAGCACATAAAGCGACATAGTCAATATACTGATCTTGCACATAACTTTTCATGCTACTAACAAAGGTTTCTTCACACAATTTATAGCGATATTCGTATTGCACACAATCTTGAATTTTACTAATAGCAACACACATAATTTGCATATCAACAATTCAATCAATTAGAGATCATCTTTTCAATTAAATGTGCATTCTCATTAATCATTTTCATGCATTATTTTGCTAATTAAATCTAGCATGCATTCCTATGTTAGAAATAGGGAAAAATTGACCCACCTCAAATGGAGAGACAAACACAATTAGCAACGAAAGTCCTTGCAACACGAGTGCACCTCCTCCTAGACGACGCGCACACAAGCCTCCTCACCGAGAGCTCCTTCTTCCTTGATGTAGCCGGCCTCTCCTTGATGTTGCAAGCACAATCCCACACTCTCTCAATCTTTTAACTCACAAAATAACTACTAGATAGTATAATTGAACTATAGGTTTGGAAGAGAATAGTTTTGCACAAGAATAACTAGCCATGGGGGGGGGTATTTATACTAAAAATCAAGGAGAATGGAGGGCTAGGATCAATTGATTGGTTGTAAGATGGAGGGTCAAGATGAAAGTAGGAGTTGCAATAACTACCCACAACCAAGTAACCACCACACCATGATCACCACCCAAAATTTGATTTCCCTCCAAAAAGATTACAACCGGCCTACTAGGAATGTGCATATTGCACGTGTACGTGTAGTGCACGTGCATGCAACTAGGCCAAAAAATTGTGCATTAAATTTTTGTATAAAAATAAAATAGTCTTTAAATTGTATTCTACATGACAAGTTGTAAAAAAAAATAGTCCATGGGCTTTAGTTCAAGGGCCAAAATAATTATTATAAAAATAATAAATTAAATTAACTTTGGGCTTTTAAAAGAAAGGGCTTTTTGTCTAATTAAAGGAAGTCTTTTGTATAAAATAATTAAAAGCACATATTAAAATATCTTTACTCATCTTGATGAAAATATTAACCAAAAATGTTGCACATGCACACTACGTGCAAAATAAATAATTTTTTATAAATTGAAAAATCAGGGCATTACAGTCACTTTGCTAAACCGCACCCGAAAACACAAAAAGATAATCTTACCCAGCAAAAAGTCAACCATATGACCGATCAAGTAGATAGTTATAGTTATGATCATGATATGGTATATAAGAAAATGACTAAACTCGCTATTAAGGATGAGTTACCATTTTCTTATTCTAACAGTAGGAAAGTAGAGATATTTAACCAAACCAGCTCTAAAACCCCATTACAAAAGAATTCCTAGAAACACCATTAAATCTGATTGTTATAAAATTTATAGAGGGCTTTGAGATATTTTAATTGCTACTTTGTGTTCTTTAACTTGTAAGGTTGCATTACCTAGTGATTGTTGGAAATGTTGTAATGATGTTCTCATTATGTGCGTAACTTGTCATTAGATTGATACTAATTGTATCCTTCAAAAAATGATCATATAATTTGATGTATTCCCATAATGGTGCGGCTATCACATTACAAATTAGAGAAGCATGCAATAATTTAGGTATTTATGATATTTAAAAAAATTCTATTAGCCTTGATAATGCCGCCAATAATAAAAATAATGGTTCTTTTATTAAATCAAGCGTGTATGCCTCCAGTGCCTGAAATATATCATGTCAAATGTGATGTCATATCCTCAACTTGTGTGTGCAAGATGCATTGAAGGTAGTTGAACCATATATGAGTGTAATAAGAGATTGTGTGCATTTTATAGATTTGAGTGGTTCTAATCTTCAAGCATTCGAACAATGGTGTATACTTAAAAATATAAAATTTAAACGATTCATTAAAGATGTTAAACATAGCTAAAATTCTACTTATGACCTACTTATTGTTGTTAGTAAATACAAAACGATTATAAATAATTTTTGTATTGCAAAAAACACAGAAAACTTTTGCATGAATGAACAATTTTGGAAATCTGCTGAATGTTTATTAAAATTCTTAAAACCTTTTGAGCATGCAACCCTTAAAATTTCCAAATATTATGAGTCAACTTCTAGTTATACTTTATTTACAATAGTTGGTATAATGAAAACTTTTCAACAAATAATGCATAACACTTATATTAGCTCAATTGTTGTTCCAGCTTACGAAAAATTTATGAAATATTTTCATCATCTTCCTATGTTCTATTGTGTTGCTAGTATAATAGATTATCGTATCAAGTTAGATGGTACGAAAAAATTGATTGCTTTGTTTTATAGTATGGATGAAGATTTTTCTTATGATGTTAATGAATCTGTAGTACAATTTGAGTCAATTTTCGATAACTTTTATGATACTTATGATAGAAAATTTGCATCAATATTTCAAAATACAATAGCAACATCATCATCTTCTTCCAAAGGTAAGGGCATTGAATTTGCAGATACATCAGTTGATGTATGGATCTTATTCAATCTAAAAAACCAAAGAGTAATACACTTAATGAATTAAAATGGTATAATGCACAACCTTTACTTTCGTTTGAACACAATATTGATGTGATAATATGGTGGAAAGATAATAAAGGTTTATATCATATTCTTTCTCGCATGGAAAAAGATCTACTACCCCCCCCCCCCCCCCCCCGCGGTGTCCACCATCGCATCGAAACGTGTTTTTTTCTCTTGGTGGCAGGATATTGAACGAGAAAATGAATCGTTTGACACCGGAGACTTTGAAGATGCTAGTGTGCTCAGAAAATTGGATGAAAGTAGAGCAGATGACTCAAGAAATACAAGAAGGCTCAAGTGGTAGCAATATTCCAGATGATGAAGAATGAAAACAAACTATCAAAGAGTGAAAACCTAATCTCACTAATTTCTGAAGATTGAAGATTGAAGATTATGACAGTGGAAGCTCACTAGGGAATTTAGGGTGATGATATCCTTCCTCCGAGTCCTACTGCAGCTCACTTTTTATCCAAAATGAGATAAAATGAATGATTTATGTTAGTCTACCAAAAATACTGTCTTGTGACAATGAAAAATATTTCTTTGTAGCCAAAGAACCCAAGTCGCCGCTATGATTGCTATAAGCCAAGCATCTCTTATGGAGCATCTACACATGGAAAATCTACTCGCAGTCTATAGTTCCTCATAGGATAAGGGATAGTTGTCGGATCCTAGTGCATTAAGGACCTTAGTCGAATGCACTTGCTTTTGGGGAAATTAATGAATAGTGGTTTCGGATTTCCACCATCAAATTGCAAAACCCACAATTGGTAGCAGTGTATGGTTTTTCTTTTCATTAAGTTGTCTCTCGTGAGGATCACATCATTGAAAACTAACCAAATGAACACCATAACCTTAAGTGGAACTTAGCTTTCCAAATTACCCAAGACCAAGATGATGGCATCCACTCTCATGGATCCTAGATAGGGAATCCCCCATCACTCAAACTCCCATGCCATACTGTCATGTCCCGCTTCCCAAAAAGAGAATATGGAATACGGATACGTGACTAAGCCAGCGAATGATTTTCATCATCCATAAGCTGTCAGGATCTTTACAACATTTCACAAGAATAATCAGAGTCGGAAGCAAGAAAAGTCAACCAAGCATGCATATATGAATCAAACTATCAACAGGATTTACTTGAAACAAAATATATTAATCTCAAATAAACTAGATGTGAATAAGTCAAAAATCCTGGGTCACATTGCCCAAATACAAATAATCCAAGTAACAGATACAACTATTCAAATAAGCAACAAGAAATAATAATAGCAAAACTCCAGCAACTAGAATCTCATATCACCCACTCCATCTGGCAACTGATCTCCAAAATTAACAAATTGCAGGAAGAGGAAAAGAAAACAAAACGTCCGTCAATGCAAGTTACAGGCTGCTTGTAGTGCAGGTACAAGTACATGGAAAAGGGGTAACAAATAATATGGAATAGGCATGATAACAAAATGGAACAACTAGCATGAATCATATACAGAATCAAGTACAACAGGTGTATATAACATGTAACAGGCAACAGGTATCATGCAAGCAGGTAAACATGTAACAGGTGTCAAGTAGCATGTACAGGTAAATAGGTATACATGTAAACAGGTATACAGATAGTATGTACAAGTATCAAGTAACAGGTAAGCATGTAACAGGTATCATGTTATGTCATGTCAAGTCTTGTATTTTAGTTCTATCTTGGTAGCACTTCATGCGTCCATCCTTTTACCACATGGTTGCTACATTCAAACAAGTTTGCATTTAGATTTCGCAGGGGACTCTATAGGTCATGTACTCGGGTATTCATAGGATTACAAAACTTGGTCAGGTAGACTTGATCGGTAACTTGGTCGGTAAACTTGATCGGTAACAGAAAATTAACTTGGTCGATAACTTGATCGGTAACTTGGTCGGTAAACTTGATCGGTAACTTGGTCGGTAAACTTGATCGGTAACAAAAAATTAACTTGGTCGGTAAACATGTCATACGGGAAACACGAGTTCCCTTCCAAGTACAGGCTCCTATATTGTCCACTACTAGATCTTTCCCATAAACCTCAGCTTGTTTATTTGTTATTATTATCAGGCATGCATATACATGCACAAAACAGAGCAAGATTAACATGGTATGAACATGTAATAGGTTCAGGTTGGAGGATAAACATGCACAGGTGAAGGACAACTCATAAATTGATAGAACAATGAAAATTCTAGTTCAGGATAGCAAGATAGTACTTCATTAAATCTGTGATTCCCGTTGCCAAAAATATGTAAACCTGAATCCGTCAAAGAATCTGGAAAATAGACTCCCGACCGAATCTAGCAAATATATATAAGTCATATGGAATTTCACAACAACATTACTCAAAACAGATTTGAATCCAGATAACATGTTCAGCCAGAAATTAGAAGTTTGAATTCAAGAACAGGAAAACAGTATGAAAACTTATTAATTAATTCCACAAAAAATTTAGGGTATTCCCCTATATGTTCAGCATCTGAATATAAAGTTTCATAATTTTTCAATATAAATAGTTTAGTCAACAAAAATCAGAAAATATCAAGATGCAGTAGTTTTGTAAATCTGAAATTATAAACACTGCAGTACGAAAACAGCAATATCTCACAAACCATAAATTGAAATCCAAATCTACCAAAAGGGTGATAAAATAGACACAGTAGGCTAACTTTCATATTCACAAATATTTTACAAAAAGCAAGTAGAATTAGGTCGAAAATCGGGTTCTTTATTGAACAGTATGAAAATTCTGCATGTATAGTAATTGTTTGGAGACACAGAACGGTTGGTAAAACTCCTCAAATAAATCCACAAAAATTCAGGGTTAATCCCGATCAAGTCTAGTTGTATTGTGCAAAATATTGGATCAAAATAATACTTTTAACATCATAATAAAAATAGATCACTCTTCAGAATTCATAGAAAACAAGATCTGGTAATCTCTCTACACCTTTGTTGTAAAATAGTCATAACTCACAACTCCTAAAATGAAACTGAGATATGTCAGAAGGGTTGGAAAGTAAACAGAATTCTCTACAGTTCATGTTCACAAATATTTTTCATATACTAGCCTTAATAGGGTCTAAAATACTTATCAAAAGCAAGGTAACAAAAAAATACAGAATTATTCTTCGAACATAAAATCATCTAGTTCATGTAAAACTCATCCAAATCAACTCAAACATGAAATATAGTGTACTCAATGTCCAAACAACATGGTATAAGGGTATTTTGCAAGTCTACAACAAGTCTACTACAACTAACACATCCAAGCATACAATATCATACGAACAACATGCATGTATACAACAAGAAGTGGTCATCCCTAAGTTATTTCATGTAATGTGTGTCATGTGGCAATTACGGGCGGGTCAACACAATAGAGACAAGATATCACAGGGGTTCACACACAAGATTTGTCTCTAGAACAAACCTACACTACTGACGGTATTTAGTACTTGTATTACACAAAGAAAAGAATACAAGTTACTTACCTGAAAACCGACGAAACCGACAAAGCAAAAGTAAGAATAACTGGAAAGGATTCCCGAGCAACGAACACAATGATCGCACAACCCACGAACCACAAACAAGAACACGACGAAACCAAACACGAAGATAACCCTACGAACACAAACACGACAAGAACCTAAGAGGGAGAGAGAGACCGGGACTGCGGGGAGGCGACGACTGGCTGCTGGTCAGATGGAGCAGCACAACACATTGCTGTTGCTGCAACTTGTTGCAGGCGGGAGGGAGACACGACACAGCGGGGCTGTGTGCTGTAGCGCCAGGAAGAGGAGCACGGTAGGGGTCAGCACACAGGGAACCCGGGCTGTGCTGAAGCTTGGTGCGCTTGCTTGGCGTTGCTGCAGGAGGCAGGGAGGTACCGCAGGTCGGGTCGAGCAGAGGGAGTGCTCCCTCAAGAAACATAAATTTCTAAGAATAATGGAGAGACTTTCCTGGCTGAATTCCACCTCGGAAAGAGAGACATTCACTATCTTTTCGATGACAAATTGGGGAAGTGGGCAGATATCTTCGCGACTAAAGTAGAGAGTAGAAAATAGAGAGATAATTTTCGCTTTGCATGCAAAACAGCGTTCAATGGACAAAAAGGAAGAAATCTGTGCCGTTAACTCTGAGGGAGGGCAAGTGCTCAACCGTTCACGAACAAAATCTAGCCATAACGGGTCCTGTTCGGGCAGCTGCAAATAGCCTTCTAGAATTGATATTTCAATGGGCATGGGAAGGACGCCAAAAAAAGAAGCAAACCCCAGAAAGGGTGATATTATTCGGAAATAGAGGAAACAACAAAGAAAAAGTAATTTCAAAATAACTAAAATCATTTTGAAATTGTTGTTAAACAACAATTTGAAAAAAAGCGACAGCTCCATTCGAAAAATGAAGTCTTTCACTTTAAGACTAATGTTTCGTAGTTTGAGTAGAAAAGGGATATATGAAGTTTGTTCTCTTCCTCTGTGCATCTCCCTTATGGGCAAATCCCCATAATAAAGGGACAACTTTTGTGTAGTTTGTGATTTGATGTTAGTGTTTAGATTTTCTCTTTGAGAAAGCTTTCTTTTCATGGATCTCCTCTTGTTCCTCAATCTTCGGAGAATGCGGCGTTGTATTAGAGAAAATTCTCTGTTCCGAACATTTCCTGGAAGTAGACGACATGTTTTAAATATTAATGCAGGCATGGTTCTATCTCATCGAATCCGTCTTTTTCGCCACATCGCATAGTTCAGATACTCTCCCCACATGATAGAGTAGAGTCGGTCCATTTCCGCTTGCGTGCAGAAGCTTAAGGGAATAGGGTTCCCTTGATTCAAGTGCTCCACCTGGAGAGCGGATACTCTCTGGAGGAGAGTATCAAAAAACCCCACGCTTTATCGAGCCGGAGGGGCTCGATATATTTATCAAGCATGTGCTGGGGCAGGTTATGCTCCTTCCTATTGTTGAACAGGATGGTGAGTTCATGTTTAACATGGGAACGCAGATAGTCAGG